>CM053271.1:85092380-85298826 GCA_028583415.1 Protea cynaroides
ACCTTGGGCATCCAGAGGTCCTCCAATGCTTTGGGTCTCCTTGTTGACGTGACAACCTTGCTTGTGATATTATTAATGGAGACTTGGTTTGTGCAATTCAAAGCTTTTTCAACAATCCAACCAAAATTAAAGAGGTAAACCAAACTTTTCTTTTGTTTAATTCAAAATAGAAGAGGTAAACCAAACTTTACTTTATTTAATTCAAAAGAATGAGAGAGTCAGCCTCCTCATGAGTATGGACCCATCACCCTGTGTAATTTACTTTATAAGATCATATCAAAGTTGTTGGCGAATAGAAAAAAAATCAGTTGTGGATGAGTTAGTCAATATTAGCGAAGAGGTGTTCATTGTGGATAGAGCATCACTGACATGTTATGCTTTGAGCATGTTAGAGGTTATAATAGGCAATCTCATTCCCATGTAGTTTTATTTAAAATTGATTTACACAGCTTATAACTCTGAGGAGGGGTTTTGTTAAGGAAGTGATGGAGAAGATACTCTTTCTTCTGCGTTTTTTGATTCAGTATTCCATTGCATCTCAATAGCTCAATTAACTATTCTTGTCAATGGGACACCTACGGATTTTTATACAAGCAGGAATGGCATTAGGCAGGGTTGCCCCATGTCCCTGTCTTGCATATTTACCTTCGTAGCAATTTATGTCTCTTTATCACATCTCATACATGTTGTTCACTACACATGCAACCCTCAACCCTTGTGCTTATTAGTTAAGCTTCACTTTGGTTGAATCACTAAACACTTACGAATGGAATTGGAGATAAGTTTTATTTGGGCCTAAGTTCTGCAAGTTTCCAATTCTCCCCCTATTGGGTAGCTATTGATCCTAAAAATCCATCTAGCTCAGGTGCTTTGTTGGTTGTACTCGCTTTGATGGCTTTACGAAACCTCCTCCTCAGATGGCAAAGATCGAAATTTCAATATCGTATCCTCCATTAGAAATTTGTTGAGAAGGCTATCAGGGATGTATTGCCTTCTTGGAAGATAATCAGGTTTAAAATAAAGTGTGTACCTAGTGTAGGAGGCTCTCACCACTCGGGGTTTAGGGAAGGACTAATCTATGTAGCCTTGCCCCTGGTTTGTGGGGAGGCTGTTTCTAGATTTGAATCCATGATGACAGGTCATAATGGAACAACCTTACTATTGCGTTAAGACTCATCATCTATATACAGGTTTAAAATGCATCTAGTCACAATGGAGTAACCTTACCGTTGAGCCAATGCCTGCCCTCTATAATCAGGTAAGGGTGTTAATCGGTGCAATTTCGGTTTAACGATGTGGTTCGATTTTGGTTCGATGTGTAATGAATAAAATCAAAACTGAACCATTTATTAAATGGTTTCAAAATACTTATCAAAATCGATTATAATCGATTTCGATTTTTTGGTTTTTTAACGGTTCATTGCTGGGAGGAAGAGGAAGAGAGTTAGGAGCAAAGTAGAGGGAAAGCCAAAGAAATCATTAAAATAATTTTATCAGATATAAAAGTGGACTTACAATTTAGAAGTATGCTATGTGGAAAGCAATGATTTATGCTTCTTATTTATATTTAAAATAAATTGACATAATCTAAAATCCACAAATAGGTTAAAAGGTGTTTATCCTTATTATGATAATCTATTATTACTTCTTTATATCTAGTGGTATTACAAAGTTATTATTTGTGACATATAATTTATTATAATAAATAATTTATCATAAATAACTTATAAATATAAATATAAACTATACCCAAGATAGCTTTAGGCAAAAGTCCTGGATTATGAGGTTACAGTTTGGTGACTCGAATCCTTTCACTGTACCATGAAGCAAACAATAACAAATCCAGCATCACCAAATTATCTTTCAAGAGTGGTTGTTCTTAAAAGAGTGGAGGATATTAAGAGAAAATCAATTCTTTATGCAGATGCATTTTAAACCTGATTATAAGGGTGTCAAAAATGAAACCGAACCGTGTACCGAAATCGAATCGAACCATTTAAATCGAAATTATTAAATGGTTCAGTTTTGGTTTCAGAAATGAAACCGTTTAGTTAAACGGTTCGATTCTACTTTCAAGAACAAAATCGTTTAAACCGACTATTTGGAACCATTTAAACCGACTAAACCTTTACTTTAATTCCTGTGCTAAATATCTATATTTGTAGAAATAAATTAATTAAACAACTATATATGTCATAATGTATTATATAATTATTCCCAATAATTTCTCTTTCTCCATGGAAGATATATTACTACATCCCCCTACATTCGCACTTGAACATTATGGGGATCCTTTCTATAGGATAGAACATCTGAGGTATTATCACCGAACATAGAACAATTCCAGGCCTCTAGAGAACTCTTTGCTTGCACTTTGTTTTACAAGTTGTTTAACCCTTCTATGCCTTTGTATGTCACATTTGGTGGGAAAGGAATTTGCGTCGGAGAATATCATTATCCCGTTCGTTCAATCTTATGTCGAGTTTCATTTCAAAATCAAAAACTGGAAATAAATCTCTTGCAGGGGTCGGATTTCGACTGTGCTAGAGACAGGCACATTGTTTCCTCCTGTAGTCTCCGAATCAGGTTGCTTTAATTTTTCATGCTGCAATTCTTTGTTGTATTTTTACCCAAAAAAAAAAAAATCTTTGTTGAATATACTTCTTGTAAGGCCTGAGGGTCTGTTTGTGCGCGCAGTTTCCTTTTCTTCATTTAAAAAAAAAAAAAAAAAAAAAAAAAATTGGTGGGACCTAGTTTAGTTTTGATGCTCCAGACATGTAGCTATTGGAATTTGTTTTGTTGTGGATCTCTTTTGTTTGGGTCTCATGGGAAACTCAAATCTTGGCGTCTCCCAAACCCGGTCATAGGAACATTTTCGAAACACCCATTTTCTTTTGTTATATAGAAAGGACTATTTGCTATTTCAACCATTTGGTAAACAAGGGAAACCTATCTTTCTTCATGAAACTTTTATTTTATAGAAATCATTTGTATTTCCATTTATAGATGAGATTTGACTTCATAAGGTGACAAGCTTCATATTTCTGAGCGAGAAAAATGTTCACTCGAACTTTGAATGAAATTTTCACAAAAAGAAAATCTCAGGTTTAATTTAATTGCAAGGGGAATTGAAGAAAAGGGAAGTTAAATTTTTATACTTTAAATGGATATTTTTGTAGTGTTAACACAATATGATTGTATAAGATGTAAAATTTATTTTATTTTTCTTAACATATTTAGTATTGATACTTATAAGATGTAAAATTTATTTTATTTTTCTTAACATATTTAGTATTGATACTTATAAGATGTAAAATTTATTTTCCTTTTCAAATGAGAGGGATTTAGATACAAAGTGAAGTGTAAGTTAATAACTAAATGTAGAATAATACTCCAAGGGGGTAATTGAGTTGGCAAGGTGCTTACGCCTGAAGAAGGGGAAGGTACTAAGTTCGACTATTTTTACTGTCTTGGGACCACTCACATGGGGGTGTTAAGTGCTATTTCTTTCCTACTATGGGTGCAAGTGGAATGGTTCTCATTCAACCTTGGAATGACTCGGTCCATGTGGTTGTGGGATTAGTATAGGCCCACGAGATTAGTCAGGCCAAAGGTCTGGATACCCATCATTGAAAAAAAAAAAAAAAAAAAAAACCAGAATGTAGAATAATTTGGAATTAGTTAGATAATAATGTGATAGCATGTGTTGTAATCATTACAAAAGTTTCCATTTAAATTATAAAATTTTCACTTTCCTTCCCTTCTATTCCCCTTGCAACCAAACAAAACCTGAATGAAAATCATCGGACCAAGATTTTATAAATATATAATATTTCGTTTCAGCCTAGATCTAGATTGAAGCCTTGATCTACATGCCCTTAATGCTTCCTTCTACTCAACTACTAGAGCTGTAACTTTTTTTCTCCTGGAATTACTTAACTTATTAATCTATCATAGAACACATGCAGATCGACTCCTCAGATAAAAGTGGTGACAAAATTAATATTTCTTCCGAACCTATATTATAATAAAAAGAAACAATAGCTTTCTCATCTGTAAAAGATATAAAACCATACTTTCTTCTCCACGGACTGATTAGCTCTTCAGTATGGGCCACCCAACTTTGGAATTATTTTATTAGACAGCTAGGAATATAGAATATTTGTAATGAGGTTTGATTTAATGGCTTACAAGTTCTTCTTTATTAAATAATTTATCCCTTTATTATGAAGATGCCTACCACTGTGTCATTAAGTAACTGGGATTTGGTACCAAGGAGTTGGGATTCAATCCCATCTTCACACTTTATAAATAGGTTTAAGCTTGATGCCTCAAGTGCTGAAGGAATCCCCAGTTCATGCTCTTTCTCCATCTTGTGTCCTTTCCTACTTTCGGCTTTATATATGCTTAATGTTACACGTATTAGGCATCATTGCGGATTAACCAGTGGAAAAACCTAGAACTTCATGTCGCTTTTGTACATTGATATATATTGTTTACTCCAAGCTGAAAATTCATTGCATGAAAAAAAATAAAAATAAAAAATATTACTGTACGCATGTAAAGTGCCTTCACAATCACTTGTTTAACCTTTATGGCGTCGGTAGACAGAAACTGGCAGGACATGCCTTACATGTTGGTTTTCTTTTATCCTTCGGAAAGATGGCTTTTGTATATCCATGAATTCAAGGGTCAGTGATATAAATTGCCGGCTAACAAGTGTGTGTGTGTTATTTTTTTTTTGTTGGATTGGGCGCCGCACCGTGGGGGGGGGTGGGTGTTGCGTATTCGATGGGGAGGTTGAATAAGCTTTATTAATGTACAAAAGGAAACAACAACCCCAAATATAAGGGAACAAAGAAGGAAGACAAAAATAATCACAATAGCCTAACTTGAAAGCCCCAAGAGATGACTATATTTTTGTTGCAAACATTATCCGAATCCGAAGCTTGAAGGTGGATTAATCCTTGTTCTAATCTCAAATCTGATTTCAGACCATATTTTACGGTAGGTACAATAAGAGAAGGACCATCTTCGATTATTCATTTCTTACCAAATATGATAAACAATAGCGCAGAAGGCTATCTTGATAGTTGAATTGCAAATGTAGTTAACTTTGAAATGAGATTGGATCCAGCCCCATTCGTCTGCAAAAGTAAGAAACGAGCCATGAGAAGGCCAACACTTCTCGAGAACCCAATTCCAGATATGTTGTGAAAAAGGGTATCTGAAAAACAAGTGATCAATATCTTCCCTTGAGTTCTATCATAAACAACAGTTAAGGATATTGACGATTTTATGCCTTAAGAAAATCTAGGTAGGCAATGACAAAGACAAAGCACATTACATAACGAAGCTATGTGATGCAGTCCATGCCCACACCCATGTGGTCGTCCCCGCCCAACTCTCTATTCAATTGAGCCAATCTCGTGCTTTTATAAGGTAAGCCCATAATCAAGTCAAGGCCCAAGGCAAAGTCCAAGCTCAACTCATGGTCTACAACCACTACAATCCATTTTGGAACTAGCCAATTTATGGTCCATGTTGTGAAAAACAATTTTCAGCACATGTACTAACTTTAAGGGTATTTTTTGAATATTTATATTTCGAATTTTAAAATACTCAAAACATGAAAATTGTTGCCTTATGAGTTAAGTTTTGTGGGAATTTGATTTGATATTAATACAAGCTATACTTAGAGAGTTATGATCTTTTTTTTTTTAATTGAGTATGTGTAGAACAGTCTTTTCATGTGCTTTGGTGGATGATGATGTAGACACTTTTCTTGAAGCTTCTTTATACTTTCTACACCAAGGAGACTCTTCATATGGATCGATTAAGAACTTCTTTCTAGAGTCTTCTCCTTGAAACAATTTTCTATGCCTAGGAACAAAAATCAACACATTAGGGCAAGTGTCTATGTGTTAGAATTATTGAATCATTAATTTTTTTTTCTCTATTTACAATCTCAGCCTTAGGATTATTGGGGATGATTGAGATTATTTTATGATATTTAAGGGTTTGTAAAACCTATAAATAGTGGCTAATTCTCATGTAATTAAAAGATAATTTGTGAATGAAATTTGGATTGAAGTTTGTCTTATCTTTTGAACCTTGAAGAGTTCATCTCTTGAAACCTAGAAGAGTTTCATTTCAATTTTGAAGGGTTGAAACTTTCTTATCACATGTTGAAACTTAGAATAGTTTCACTTCAATCTTGAAGAGTTAGAGTTGTCTTATCATACCTTGAACCTAGAAGAGTTTTCCCTTGAAACCTTGAAGAAGTTTCATTCCATCCTAAGTCTGCTCATTCCATCCTAAGTCTGCTTATACCCTCCTTGATGAAATCCAGCTTCTTGGTTCTACCACCTGGAGCAATACTCCGACCATGATCATAATGCAGACCGTTGCTTCTAAATTTCCCGTCGCAGTTAGATTTGACACAAAACTACAAAGACATAATCGCGTAGCCCTGCGTTTCTGAGCATACCAACTCTTCCCACGAAAATACTGAAGTCGTCTATCGTCAAGATCCTGCTCACAAAATTGTTGCATGCACTCACAAATTTTGGTTCTAACCTCATCTAGAAGATCAAGTTGTCAAGTAAGTTTGATTTTGTCTTGGCAAGGTTCTTTTGAATTGGTATTAAATACTGAAGTAGATCTAGATCTTGGATGGATCGGAGAAGATGGTCAAATCTAAATTCTCTTATTGAGAGAATTGATTGTGTCATTGATTGGAAATGGATTGGTAATGACATTTAGCTGCTAAGTCTGTTTGATATGGAGATTGAATTTCTTTGCATCCAATAGATCCTGATTAGCATGGTGAAGCTGCCAACAACTATCTATGGTATCACTCTTTTGGGTATGGTACTCACAATAAAAGGTCTGAGTTGAAGCACTTAGGTTTTGGCTCAGGAATATTTCTAGGTGGTATTTTGGAAATGATTCCCTTACAAAAAGTTTGGCAAAAAGGGTACTCAAAGGCATACCTAAGTCTATAACTTTCTAACCTGTTGTGAAGAAGGAGATGGTCATAGTCTATGGTTAATGACTTTTTTTGATCTAGAAGAAGAGACCTTGGAAGATGTAACAAGTGCATTAATTTCAATACCTTGCGATGATAGTTTCTTGCTATTGCTTGTTGAAAAATCTATCAGACTTTGGAAGAGCATCCGTATGCTCTCTTTCAGTAGGCCTATCCTACATCTGGGCTGCTTTTTCACGAAACCTTAATAGGTAACTTATGAAACCTTCAGTAAGCAACTGCCAAGTGGTTTCTAATTCCGTTCGAGTTAGCTCAACATCAGTGTTGTAAAAGTAATGGGCCTTCAAGGCAATTCTTTCCGTCCCAAGATCGGGTCAACAAGGGGTCTAACACCATCAACCAATGATGCACGACACTGGACAAAAAAAATTGGAACACCTGCCCCAACTACTCATCTACAAATCCTCGGACTCTCATTTTCCCCATGAAGGATCTAAGGTGGGCTTTGGGATATCTACGCTCATCAAATTTCTCAGCATTCAACTTAGGTTTGTTGGGAAGCTTCACTTGAAGGAAAAAACATAATCCTTCAGTGTCAATAATTTGGTCTTCGACCCCTTTGACATTCCAGAAGATTCTCTCCAACTTGTCTAACTTATCTCTTAAATCGTTCTCCCTCATGGATCCAAGCAAAGTAGGAGCAGAAACAGAATTGACTGCTGCCTCCCCTCCTTCGTTATAACCACATTTGGAGGGAATACTGGGGTGTAAAGGTTACTTTGACCATATGGGGGAACAACAGGTGGAGGTGTCCTCATCTAGGTTTGTAACTTCACGACCATATTGGCCAATATTTGCTCCATCTTGACCATCCTAGCCTCCATGGGATTCTCTCTGGGCATAGTGTCTTAAGGCTCTACACTAATTGTATGTAAACGGAGAAGACTCTTTGATGGTGTATCGATCAAGGAAATAGAAGGAAGCCTGACAAGTCTACTGGCAACACGAGTCCATGTAGGCTGAGGTTGGTCTCTTTAACGAGAAATGATGACTTGAGGAAAAGCACGAGAGATAGAAACTCTCCTGGGTTTGAATTGATATTTAAACTGAGATTAAAGAAGATGAAAAAGAATAAGGAGGTGAAGATCACACTCTCCAGTGTAAGCAAAAAACATACACCACAAATACGAAAATAAAAATAAGCATACAATCATATAGGTGGTTTATATGAGAATCGAATTTGTCCCAAACTAATAATTGGGAATCACACAATCATTAAAAAAAATCTGATATCATTGCCAGAGTACTGAGATGCCCTTGGCATCAAATATTGAAAGGCTACATGGGTCTCGATTATTGAGATGTCTAAAGAGGCCTCAAGTATTTTGACGATGATATTGGAGATCACATAGTACCAGAATGATAAACCTTTGATGGGTTGAACAATGCTTAGACAAAAATGGTTCCTAACTGAACCTTAATAAAAGAAAAGTGGATCCTAGGCATTGTTTGGTCTAGTTCCAAATACATGATGGTTGAAAAGTAGTTTGTAGGACTTTGAAGGTCATCTTTGATTGGGAACCAATGTACAAACTGAATTCAAAGTAATTCCAAAAGAATGCTTTCACCAGAAAGACTTTGGGAACCGATATACCTCTATTCGCCTATAGGGAATGTGGTAGTACATGGTATTACCTGTGTAAAATACCTTAGGGGAAAAGCACGTCAATGACTACGAGACCCAGAGCCTTCAAACAATGCCCTCAACCATCAATTTGATTTTTCAAACTAGTAGCACATGATTAAAAGGTTGTGGTTTCCCATGGTGTAGGGGACATGATATGCCCTGCCACAAGAAGTACATACTGTTAAACTCAAAGGCTTCAGAGAATATTCCTAGCGGGGATACAAAATATTTTTACCAAGATAGCAATGTTGAAGCACCCTCGTTAGACAAGTTTCAATCCAACCATGCGAAAGTGATGCAACAATTGATAATACAAAAAAAGCACAATGAAAGGAAACAATAGACAAATATGTACAACAAACACTAAATGTAGCAAAAAGCAAACATTTGAATGGGGAGAACGATACTGTAGCGTCTAGGGAAGAAAATTTGACATCCCCAGTAGAGTGGCCACTATTGGTGTTGCTGCAGTGAAGATGGCATGCATGGTCTTAGCATCCCATTATTTGACCTTCAGTGTTATCCTCTTTGTTGATATCGGGGACCATCGATCAGTCTGCATTCTAATCTGGAATAGGGAGTCGCCACTTGAAGTTGTCAGGCCTGAAGTTTCTTTGTATAAGTGGGAATGCATGTGAAATAAGGAGCCACCACCTGGTGATTGGGTTCTAGGGCCCTTGAAAATTAGGTATGACCAAGATCGAGGTTGAATTCCCAATCTGCCTACGTATTTTGAGTGACTAGCTCGAGAATCAAGTCAAATGTAGTTCGTGCCTAGATAAGATATGTGGTTTAAATGGAGGTATGTATAGGAGTCACGTTACAGATAAGGGAATGTGTTATTTCCCAATCCGTCCAATATAAGTTGGTCAATCTACTAGACGTTGGCTAAAAGAAAAAAGATGGTGTTCTCCCAAACACAACCATAACCGCATGTTGCTATGTCAACAAACATGTTTGAATGATAATATTGACTCAAATGAAGGCAAAGTCACAATGACAAATAAAGCATGAATATAATACCTTAAACTAAGGCAGAGTTACAATATCATAGAAGCATTTTCTACTTTCCCTAAGCTAAGGTTTTGTCAAATGACCAACCTCATGGGTTTTGGGGGAATAATGAATCCCCTATAAGAGTATGGGGTGAAACCCTGACTCGAATCCTATAGTGGAAAGCAAAACTACACAAGTAACAATACATAATTGATAAAATAAAGTTCTAACACGATACCTGGAGATTTCTTCCACTTTGTAGTGCCAAAATCCTGAAAAGTGATAAAATGAAAGGATTGACCACAAAATGGTCGAAAGGGGTGAGCTAGGTATCTTAAAACTTAGGCCAAACTCTACAACGATTGGACATAGTTGCGTAAAAAAACTCAAGTACTATGCCAAAGCTAAGTCGATCGTAAAGTCAGACAGAACTAAATATGTACTAAAAACTATACTAAAATAAGGAAAGGAACCTCATATTTATAGGAAAAGCATACTACGTATTTTGTGCCATTGTGTGCTTACCACAGCTCCGGTAATGTAATGCAGAGCCGTGCTTAAAAAGCGTGGAACCGTGGGTCAGCTAACTGCCCCATTAATTAATCAAAAACCAAACACATTGACACAACATATAAATGCCATGCCATGAAACCTTGATACAAGGCCATAATTCAGAAAACATACTAGAAGCTTCCGACTGCTTCCACCAGTCGCACCCTAAAGCCGGTGCCATCAACCGATAATTTACAGTAAATATGTAAGATCCGCACTCCACTAATTTGGTTTAACCATGTCCTGCCAGGTCTTCCCATCATAACCGACTCAAGGGAACCAATTGGATGAAGAAACCATAAAGCTAGGTAAAAAACCAGTCTCTTGTAGGTTGTCTGATTGTCTGATTGGTAGTGTTAGATTGTCCGATCCTTGGGATTGGCGACTGGCCAGTCAACCGGTCAACCCTAGAATCTAACTCTGAGATTAGAAAAGTTTCCTAATTTGAGGAGATTACTCTCCTAATTGAGGGGTGACTCTATATGGAGACTCTCTCTATATAGAGGACATCCTTCTATCCTCTTTCACTCTTTTGATTAATCTCAAACCCTAGAACTAAGAGAGAGAGGGAAAGAAGGATAAGGAAGCTTGGGGAGGAAGGAAGCTTGAAGAAAAGAGGAGAGGTTCTACAGAAGGAGGAAATTGCTATCGGTTTCTAATCAATCGCATTACGGAGACATCGGTAAGCCTCTGTCTCTGTAGAATGTTAGGCTATGCTAGAATTTGGATGTCGATCACAGTGTTGGTAGAACAAACCCAACATCATGATTGTAATTACTAGATCTCTTGATAAACCTATAATGAACTGTAATAGCTATAGTTGCATTGAATGAGACCAATAACTAATGACTAATGGCCATAGAATGACCCTAGGATGGATCCTACTGTTGAGCCAAAGAATCAACTCAGAAGGAATTCAGACTGAAATACAAACCTGGAGTATAACTCAGGAGTTGTCCGGTCCCTTGACTGGTCGGCTATATAGGAGACCGGAGAGGCGACCGATTACTCTTGGGAAGTCTACAGGGTTTTGTCTAGATTACTCATCGATCGACCAACGCAAAACTGGTGACTCAACCGGACAATGTCCGGAAGGCATGTATTGGAGACCAAACAGTGAAACTGAATACACAACTTAATGGATAGAACCCTAATTTAAGTTCATTAATTGTTTAGGCTTTCAACTAGTTCAAGATAGTGTACAAAGCTTAGAAGAGGAACAAACATCATTCACAAGTGAGGGAACAAGACCTAAACTAATTGATTAA
This sequence comes from Protea cynaroides, assembly GCA_028583415.1. Taxonomy (NCBI): domain Eukaryota; kingdom Viridiplantae; phylum Streptophyta; class Magnoliopsida; order Proteales; family Proteaceae; genus Protea; species Protea cynaroides. The sequence goes on from CM053271.1 coordinate 85,103,875, forward strand.
TAACAAGCTAACCTTTACTTTCTGTTAATTTGACTGATGCCATGCCTTGTGTGATTGTTTGTGCATCTCACATGTCATCCAATAACTGCTATTCATGTTCATATATATTTTATTATTATTTTTATTCTGTTATGATGATGATAGGAATAGACAGGTGCTTGTGTGTGGTTGGTGTGTTGAATGGGGAGAGGTTGTAGCATCAAACCATTCACCACACTGACATCGTCATATCGTCATTACTCTAGTGAAACTAGTACATCACAGGATATCAGGGGGGTGATGGTGGTGTATGGCTGTAGCTCTGCCAGCGAACCCTAGCTCTATCTCTATGGGCGTATTGAGGGATGCTGGGGTAAGGCCTTAGATACATTTGATGACATATAGGATTGGTTAGATACGGACCCAGTTTGCAAGCCCTTGCCAGTAGGAGCATACGTACTGGTATAGGGTAGAGTATTAGGGGTATGCTGGCGGTGTGTGATCCGTTAGGCTCTAGCTCTATCTCTATTCTATAGTGGGTGATGTAGGATGACAACGGTCTGCGATCCATTGGGTGGTGGGCGCTTATCCTTACCATATCACATTGTAAACTTATACCAGACCAAAGATATGAATATAACATCATGCATATGTTTGTTGCATTGTTTTGTTTACTTACTGAGCTAAGTTGTGAGCTCACCCTACGATGTCATATATTTTTAGTTGATGATGCAGGTATAATTGTCGAAGACTATGTCAATGCGCTGTCTTATGGACATGTGGCTGCTATAGATGTGCAAACTATGGAAGATGAGCATGATTCATCATGCGAGTATTTCCATTACGTTTACGCTTAGTTATTCTTGTATTTGATTTATGGAATCTGTAATAGTTTATTACGTTATGTTTTGGTACACTTTGAGATAACCTGTTTATTATTAATTACCATTGTAGACACTCAGTTCATTAATAACAACTTTTGCTTATTTACTTTTATCTCTGATTATGTGGATTGTATGGTTTGATTGTTGGCACGGTCCTATGTGATCCTGGCTTGAACTGTTGGTTCATATGATGGTTCATCACAATTCTGGTTCCTCTAGAATTAGGGTGTGACAAAATACTTGTATAATTTTGAGCACCGTACCAGTCGATGGTACCGGCTTATCCATCAACTTGTAGCTTGCGATCGGTAGTAGCAAATTTTGGTATTTTGGAAGTTTTTGAGTTAGTTACCATTCGATATATGTTTAGACTTTTAGATCATCATATGCAACTTTTTGTTTATCAGCATGTGCCTTAGCCCTTCGTTATTTAATTACAATATATATAGTTGCAGTTGTCTCAAGTTATTTTATTTGAAACTGTGTGCATTATCAGATATATGGCACCGCATCTAAGAGGTGGTAGAATGCTACCTACTAGCGATCCTGATCTACCCCAACCTAATAGGGGTGATGATCGAATAGGCCCTGTTGTTCCACCAGCTTTGCTTGTCCTCACTACTACAAATGTCGCAACCATCATGGAAGGGTTTATGTAGATGCTTTAGAGCAGCAGTTCATGATTTAGTTCATGGCCACCACTGCTCCTCAGACCACTACTGGACAGACGTCACCTACCCTGGTTTACCCCTATTAGCCCCAGTACCAGTCCCAGTCCCAGTGGTACCTAAGGTAGGAGACACCTCCAAGCTGATGGAGTGGTTTCAGAAGTTGAAAAGGTTAGAATATTTATGTGTGGACTTGATTAATTACTGGGCCCATTGATCAGTGGGAGTCTGTGTCACTAGGTTAGAGTGGTTCGGTCTGGTTCGTCACAAGATTAAGAGATAGACAATCCCTTTTATAGTGTGGGACTAATTAGGGTTTTGTGATAGTATTATATATACTAGGTCATGAGTCCCCGCAGCCATAGTTATTTTCTTCTCTCTGTACCCACGAGCAGTGAGAAAAACGTGGAACCTCTACAGGTTGTGGAAGACTGTGATCAAAGCTCCAACACCATTCTTGGAGATTAACGACGAAAATTAATCGTCTACTCTCAAGTATGTCTCTACCATTGTTGATTACATTGAATATCATTGTATTCTAGATCTCTGTATGCATATTAGGGTTTGGGATAAAACTCTATGAACAATAAAAGTCTAACAGAAGCTACTTAGGTTTACGAGAACTGGGCAGAACCCCTTATAGCCCGCTAGTTAAATCTAGGGCATCAAAATGGCCTTTCGCGTGACTTGGTGTTCAAATGAATACAAGATTCTTTGTGTAAGCTACATGATGAGAGGGAGAACCCTACTTGTGGTGGGTCTTTACTCAGCCATCCTAAAGGCTACCCACCCTGTCCTGAGTTGGAGTTGTTCAAGGAAGCTTTCTTTGGGAAGAACTACTCTCAAAGTTTCAGAGATAGGAAGGAGGTAGAGTTCATAAGCTTGGTACAAGGGCCAAGGTTGGTGCTGGGAAACCAACAAAGTTTTTAGGAGTTATACCACTTTGCCCTGGCTCATTAACAGACTGACAAATTAATGGTGAAGAAGTTTGGGAAGGGATTGAGACCCAACATTGGTGTTACTATGGGAGCTTTGTTGTTCAAGACTTTTGTTGAGGTGGTATAGACCGTTAAGTCACTGGAGGATAGATACAAAGAGGGCTACACCAAGCAGCAGAGAGATATTGGAAAGAGGCCCGTGGCATTTCCAGACTTGAGGGGATCATAAAAGGCCCCCAGGGCCTAGTATTATAGTTTGCTCCCCTAGCAGTTTAGATAGCTAGATGTGGGCAAACAAACTCAGGGCATAGACCTCCAACATCCGCATGACCAGTAGGTAATCCGATGAACTGTTACCAGTGCAGCTAGCCTGGACACATGATTGGATATTGGCGATAGTGCATAGGGCTTGGTGTACTACTGCTGTAATATCCCAGTTTCGAGTAGTGTTGAGTTGTGGAAGTTTTTCCTTCTTTATAGGGTTTTTCTGTGAAAGACCATAGTTGAGGGGCATGTTGGTAATCTTTTTAGTTAGGATAAGTTTTTATATCATTAATTTAATGTTAATATTATCTTATATATGTGTGTGAATATATTATTATTATTATTATTATTAAATATAAGATTTATATAATACGTGTTATATACATCTCTATCTATAGTAGGTTATTATTAAAGGATAAGAGAGTGCCACATGGCATGAGGTGGCTATGGTGTTGAGTTAAGCATTTTTTACAGAGAACAGGAGAAAGAATAGGAGAAAAGATGGAAAACGATAGGAAAGAAATTGTAAGCAGGGGACTCGGTTTAGGTATGCTGTTGCTTTGGTTTCTAGTTATTAAGCTGGAAATAAAAGATAGGGTGAGAGGAAGATGCGTATTACAGAAGAAGAGAAAAAAAAGGAGAAGAGATTAAGAATAGGAGAGAGAGAGAGAGAGAGAGAGAGAGAGAGAGAGAGAGAGAGAGAGAGAGAAGAAGAAGAAGAAGAAGAAGAAGAAGAAGAAGAAGAAGAGAAAGAGAAAGGAAGAAAGATTGAAGTTGGTTGCAGGAAGAGAAAAAAAAAATAGAATAGAGGGAACTGGGGAGAGAGAGAGAGAGAGAGAATAAAAAAAAGGAAACGTTGGAAGGAAAAAAATAATTACAATAATGATAATAATCATATAATATGCGAACAAAAAATATTGGAGAGGAAGTAAGAAGAGAGAGATGGAAAGGGAAACCAAGAACCGGTAGGAGAGAGAAAATGGGGGATTTACAGGAAGGAAGAAAACAAGTAAAGAAAAAAAAGACCGAGGGGGTAGGTAAGAAAGTGTGTGATGCTTTATAAAAAAATTAAATTAATATTATTAAATGGAAATTTTATTACAACCCTTATCTTAAAGGGTATCCATTGTTTATATTGTGTAGGTAATACTATCATTATGTAAGTTTGACGATAGTTTGGAATATCAAATTGATCACTGTTGAGGTGAGAAAAATTATCTACTTACACTTGTTGTTTGTTATTTTATATGATAATGTGAGCTATGGTGTACAATGTTTTGTGAAAATTGGTGCATGTTTTATGTGGAATGTGTATTGTGAGAATGCATATGACTATATGGAAATTGAGGCAATGAGGCAATGTGATAGTACATGCAATGAGAGAATTAGATAAGTCATTAGCACCAGGCTAGTGGAATGGGAAAAAAAATATGATGATGTAAGTTAGAAATAAAAATAAATGAATATTAGAATCCTGTGTTTGCTGCCCCCTTCTCATTAAGGGGTTAGGTAATGAGTGGAGATACGTGATAGATAGCTTGGTCAGCTTCAGGACCCCTGATAGCCTGGTCAGCTCAAGGATGTAACGCCCCAGCCCAGGGTTTAGGACCACAAGCGTCATATAAAGAATCTTTTAACTAACAACTAAGACCATAGAATGCTCAAACACGCACAAATACCACACAATGACAAGCAACAAAACCATAGTGTATTTTTTTTTTCTTTAAACAAACTCACACACTCATATTTACAAAGATTTAGTGCGTTATCTGGTGACAGAAGAAAATATATACAACATCATGTTCAAAGGTTTACACAAACTTGCTTACTTATTTACAATGACTTAACTTCATTCAAAAACTTCCTCAAACTAGCATGGAGGATCCTAAGGTTTCAAGTGTTTCCCTCTTTGGGGACTTGTTCTTCAAATTCTAGCATAACCTCTTGACTTTCATTTCCTTCCTCTGAAACATTGAATGATTATGGGATGAGCTCGACGACTCAGTGAAGAAAAACTATGTACTTACACAACAAGCAAAAACAAAACATAACAAATACATATAAATGATATAAATGATCAAAGTCATAAACAGAACAACAGTAAGCAATTTCATGAACAGTTAAAATGCAAGTAATCATGAACAACACATTGAACAAAGACAACTGTATATAAATAGCAAATTAATCAATCCTAATAATTTATTTTATATATATCCTAGGCTAGGGGTCTGTGGGGTCTGTGCTTTCTATAGTGTGCATAAATAGTTGGATCTATGATTTGCACATTTCCTCATGGGGTCCTTAAGCTGACTAGGCTATCATAGGGTCCTTGAGTTGACCAGGCTATCATGGGGTCCTTAAGCTGACCAGGCTATCATGGGGTCCTTATGCTGACCAGGCTACCATGGAGTCCTTAAGCTGACCAGACTATCATATCAGGTATCTTCACTCATTATCTAACCCCTTAATGAGAAGGGGGCAACAAATATGGGATTTTAACATTTATTTATATTTATTTCAAACTTACATCATCATACATTTTCTCAGTTCACTAGCCTGGTGCTAATGGCTTATCTGATTCTCTCATTGCAAAGGACCCCATGATAGCCTGGTCAGCTCAAGGATCCCATGTTAGCCTCGTCAACTTAGGACTCCATGATAAAATGTGTAAATCACGGCTCCAGCTATTTGTGCACACTGCAGCAAGCATAGACCCTAAGCCTAGATTAAATAACTAGAGTTGTTCATTTTGCAATTATTAATGTTTGTCTTTGCTTATACTCAATGTTTATGTTTACTTAAATTTAAATGTTTATGTACCTTTTATCTTGCTAAAAATTAATCTCTTTTATATATGTTTGTTTATGAAGTTTTTGTTTTGCTTGTTGTGTAAGTATATCGTTTTTCTTCATTGAGCCATCGAGCTCATTCCATAATTAATTAATGTTTCAGAGGAAGATAATGAAAACCAAGAAGTTACGCTAAAGTTTAAGGAACAAATCCCTAAAGAGGGAAGCACTTGAATTCATAGGATTCTCTATGTTAGTTTGAGGAAGTTTTTGAATGATACTAAGTCATTGTAAATAAGAAAACGAGTTTGTGTAAACCTTTGAGCATGATATTGTATATATTAACCTTCTGTCACTAGATAGTGCACTAGACCTTTATAAATATGAGTGTGTATGGGTGTAAGGAAATTACTCTTTCTACTGACCTTGAGGAATGACCAAAAGATCCTCCTCATTCTGCTTACATTTCACTATTATGAAGCCATGGCAAAAGCCAAGGTTAATTTCATCATTTCCTTAAAACCTCTCTAGTTTAACCCTTAAACCTCTATTTTCTTTGACCTTTGATCCTACAGATTAGTATTTATAAAAACACTTAAACGCCTTATAAATTCTTAGGTTCTTAGTATAAACACCTTCCTACACTTGGTTTTTTAACACATCAAAATTTCCATTATCTCCTTAGGAAACCCACTTACAGGTCCAATTTAGCACAGCGGTAAATTTACATCCAAAAGAGCTTACTTCATGGCCTCATTGCTGGTCAATAGAATCCATCACATGATGTTTGATGCTGTGATGTAAGTTCTGAGAGCCTATGATTTGCTCTATTCTGACTATGATATCATTACCGTTCTGTAAGTTCCATCATTGCAATGTTAGTGTGACTGTACTGTGTACTGAAGGTTATGTTTATGTATGTGACACTGAGTTCTGTTCTGCTTAAGATATTGTCTTGTTTTGTAAACTTCTGTTACTGTAACTGATACTGTTTTTGTCACCGTATTAATAAGATTGTTACGGTTCCGTACATTTCTATTACTGCTAGTGCACTGCTGTTACTGTACACTGTACTGTCAAAGATATTAAGGTCACTGCAAACTATTCTATACCAAAATGTTTTGTAAGAAAATTAATAAAAGAATTAAAGTCATGGCTACTGCCCCCTCTCCATTAGGGGGTTATGTAATGGATGGAGATGTGTTAAGCTTACCGTACCTTGCCTTCGGGTTTACTGTTCTGCGCCTTTGAGCTTACTGTTATGTGCCTCTAGGCTTACTATTTTGCGCCTCCGGGCTTACTGTTCTGTGCCTCTGGGCTTATTTTTCTATGCGTAACGGCTCCAACTCTTCAGTTCATAGTTCATCGCAGTGGCCAGATGATTTTCTAACTGGATTCTAATCTATAAATTACTGCTCATGCAATGTTTTTGGTCTACTCTGGGAGTGTATAATTTTGCTATGCCTTGATAATGATCCTTAAACTGCTATGCTCTTTTAAGCTTGTTGATGCATTAGCTATTGTGTGATTGCTATGTTTCTCACTGAGCATGCAGCTCATTCCTTTATTACCATCTGGTTTTTCAGATGCTACCGCACCAGTCCCAGATGAGCTGTCAGGCTCTATAGAAAGGATAAACTCAATGAAAGAATGAACCTAAGCCCAAGGGGCATCAGATGTAGCGAGAATGATGTATGAGGTGGGAAAAACAAAAAGGAAAAAAAAAATGTACACCTACTTTTGATTATGTAGCAGACTATGTTGCAGTAACAAAATTTGTAAAGACTGTTTTGCTACCAGTTAATGTATCTAGTTTCCCGTTGAACATTTGGAATGCCTAAAGCATGTTTTTGATGTGAGATTTTTTTTTTTTTTTGTCATCTACCTCTTGTGATCTTGGGTATTTTTAATCTGTTAATGCTTGAGACCCCGAGTTTGGGGGCATCAGAGGTGGTATCAATTTGTTTTAAAAAAAAAATAGTTCACTATATTTTCTGTTGTTTATTCGGTGTTATCAGTGCGTGTTTGAGCATTCTATGGTCCTGGTTGTTACTTAAAAGATTCTCCTTGCAATGCTTTGGCCCTAAACGTTGGGTTGGGGGGGGTTATAGCTGCCCCAACCACCTAGACTCAGCAGCCACAAGCCACTGGTCATCCTTAGTTGCCACTATAAGGAATTAGTTCTCAGGGACGTGTCTTTGCTGTGACATTAGATGAGGCAGAGGCATCCCTAAGAGTGGTGATAGGTGGCTTTTTAATCGAACCTGTTAATTGGGATTTTTGACGATTAACAATTTTGGGTTATTTTTATTTTATGCTTAAAGACTTTATTGAAGCAACAAAAGAGAGGGAAAAATATACAAGGACCTGAAAGAGGCCTCATAGACCCCACCCAGACTAAGGGGGGGATCCATCAACAAAAGACTTAACTAGTAGGCTCCAGGCACCAAAATGATCTCCCTAGGTGTAGCAACTAATTTGAAAATTCTGTTGTCCCGCTCCCTCCAGATATGGTAGACAAAAGCACCCAACGCAATCTTGACCAATCTTCCAAAGACCTTATCATTCTTGAATTTCTTATTAATCCAAGTAGTCTCCTCCACAAGCCCTTGTCCCTTTTAATGACCTGGGCAACACAATTTCCTTATCTCCCCCCATATCCATTTAGAGTAGGAGCATGAGAAGAATAAGTGGTTTCTAGAATCATGGTCGGCCCAACATAAGGAGTAGTTAGGGCTAACTTGAATGTATCTCAATCTAAGCTGGTCACAAGTAGATAGGGCATCCTGAATGCCTCTCCAGAGAGTGATGGTCTTAACCACGTTTATACAGGTACACTTCTTATTTCTCTTATCCCTGCATGAGTGTTATTTGATTCTGGACGATAGATTCGTTTGTTTTCCTAAATTTTGCTGATAAGATGGAAATTTTTTGAAAGTGTCTGACTCAAGAGTTATTAGTTAACACCCTTTGTGAGAGTTGTAGTGAGATTGGAAATAGTCTATGAGCCCTTGTCGATGATAAGAAGATGATAGCTCATCTCATTTAGCTAGATAAGATAGATTTCAATGTCATTCTAGGTATGGACTGGCTCTCATCTTATCGAGCTAGTATTAGATGTGCATAAAAGGACATAGTGTTCAAGTCTAGGAGTGAGGAAGGGTTTCTGTTTGTTGGTGACAATGATGAATCTAAGAAGCCAAAAAACTATTGATATTGGCCTTGAAGGCTGTGAAGTTACTGAGTATGCGATACCTGGCCTTAGTAGTAGACACCAAGGCTGAATTCCCTCTTTTGAAAGAACTTGAGATAATAAGGGAATTTCTGGATGTATTTCCAGAAGACTTGCCTTGGTTGCCACCGAATTGTGAGATAGAGTATGTTATCAATCTATTACCAGGGTCGACACTGGTCTCTAAGGCACTTTACTAGATGAAACCTATAGAGTTTCAAGAGTTAAAGAGTCAATTACATGACCTTCTAGACAAGGATTTTATCAGTCCTAGTTTGTCTCATTGGGAGCACCGGTATTATTTGTTAAGAAGAAGGATGGTAGTGTGAGGCTGTGCATGGATTATCAAGAGTTGAATAAGCTCATCATTAAGAACCAGTATCAATTGTTTAGGATCAATGACTTGTTTGATTAGCTATAATGGGTGAAGATCTTTTCCAAGATAGACCTCAAGTCGGGGTATCGACAACTCAAGATCAAAGCTAGTGATAAATCCATGACGACATCCAAGACTCGGTATGGACACTACGAGTTCCTGGTGATGTCTTTTGGGTTGAAAAATGCTCCAGTAGCATTCATGGAGTTGATGAATAGAGTATTCCATGATTTCCTGGACCGCTTTGTCATTTTATTATAGATGACATTCTAGTGTACTCTATGAATAAAGAAGAGCATACAAAACACCTAAGGCAAACATTATAAAGGCTAAGATAAGAGATATTGTATGGCAAATTAAAAAAGTGTGAAATCTGGTTGCGAGAGGTAGCATTCTGGGACATGTAGTCTTAGAAATAGGCATAGCCGTTGACCCCAACAAGGTCAAGGAAGTACTTGAATGAGACATACCAAAGAGAGTTACAGAGATCAAAAGCTTTTTGGGATTAATAGTGTATTATTGGAGGTTCATGGAGAACTCCCACATCACGATCCCATTGACCCAATTGACCCAAAGGAGGTGAAATTTGAGTGGTCTGATATGTGCGATTAGAGCTTCCAAAACTTAAGGCAGAAGTTAGTGACAACCTCAGTTCTAACCATTCCGATGGGTATAGGTGGAATGAAAGTCTATAGCGATGTGTCAAAGTTAAGACTTGGCTGTGTTTTGATGCATGACAAGTGATTGCTTATGCCTATCATCAGTTGAAGAATTATGAGAAGAACTACCCTACTCATGACTTAGAGTTGACGGTGGTGATTTTTGCCTTGAAAATCTAGAGGCATTATCTTTAAGGTAGGAAGTTTGAGATTTTCACAGATTACAAGAGTGTCAAGTACTTTTTCAACTAGAAGGAACTTAATGAGACAGAGAAGATGATTAGAGTTGATAAAAGACTATGATTGCAATAGTCACTATCTTCCGGGGAAGGCTAATGTGGTTGCCAAAGTGCTCAGTCGGAAGTCTGTCATAGTGACAGATGATGTGATTCCTTCTATAGTGGCACTTTTGGCAAATGAATCTATTTAGAAAACCTATTCTATTCCTCAGCCAGAGATTCTAGGTATAGGTTGGGACGATGGTAAACAACTTAGTCAGAGCCCTGATGTTTCGGGAGTGGGATGTGACACCATGTGTCAATTTTAAGGTCTTTTTTTTTTTTTTTTTTTTTTTTTTTTTTTCCATTCTTTATACTAAAGATGAGCAAAGAATGAATTAATATAACAAAAGAATGTATAAAGCAAATTTTAGGAAACCCCTTCTAGGGGAGAGACATCAGGCTCAAGAAGAATTAAGATGGCATTGGGTTCTACCTTCAGCATTGCCATCAGCGGAGGACCCCAACCATCACAAAATTTTTAAAGGAATCTATAGCAGGGCCTACATTGAGCATCCTAGGCAACATTGCTACTAACAAAAGATGGCATATATCCCGTGTTATGTCACATGCATATATTCCATTGCTACATGGGTAACTACCCAAAAAAGAAATATAAAAACGTCTCACTTTAGTCATAGTCCCTCTATATATATAGTTGTCCATTTTTTTTTAAACCTGACAGTATTCAAACCATATAGCCTAAATCGTGTTTTTATTTCTGTTTAGAACAAATAATTTGGGTAAATGTTTGCTGATCTTCCCGGAAAAACATGGAAATCCTAATTAACCCATGAAACTTGTGAAAGTGAAAAAAACTAAGCACCTTAACTATACGGAAGCCTAGTGCCCTTTAAACCAATTACTTGCCATACCAAATAATTTTTTTGATAAGACTTTTATTATGGCTTTGCTTGGTTGCAAGGGGAATTGAAGGGAAGGTAAGTGAAATTTTTATACTTTAAATGGAAACTTTTGTAATGGTCACAGCACATGCTATCACATTACTATCTAAATTCTAAATTTTTTCACATTTAGTTATCAACTTACCCTTCAGTTTGTATCCAAATCCCTCCCATTTGAAAAGGAAAATAAATTTTATATCTTATAAATATCATTACTAAATATGTAAAGAAAAGTAAAATAAATTTTACATCTTATATAATCATATTGTATTACCACTTCAAAAGTTTTCATTTAAAGTATAAAAATTTCATTTCCCTTCCCTTCAATCCACCTTGCAACCAAACAAAGCCTATGAGTGGAACTTCTGCCCAATTATATAATAGATCTTAATGTAATTCTGTAATTTGTGAACTTGTACTTTATTTTTGGTGAAAATTTTACTGAACTTGTACTGTTTTACAATGTATCATGAAAAATTTGGTGTTCCACTTTTCATGGGCGGCTCCAAAGTGGATAGAAAAAAAAAATAGTTCACTATTACCAGGCTATACATTCATAAAAAAAGAGACCAAATAATACTTTTGCCGGAGTACCTCTAATTTAATATGTCTTACATCATGTTTTTCAGATTTCCTTAGAGACAAAATTTTGGAATATAGCTTGGGTTATTGATGGAATGTCCTTGGGTCTTTAGTCAAGACCATACTACTCAAGGAAAAAAAAAAAAAAAAACCCACTAATTTAAAAATATTTGGTCTTGAGATAGATAAAATTGTGAAACTCAGTTCTTCCCTGTATATATGATATGCAGTATAGATGAAAGATTCCCGCTGACCATCTTTCATATTGAGCCACGCCATCTATTGTTAAGGGCATAGACTGTATTATGATTCTTATCAGCTCCCACCACTACTGGAGATTTTAAAAATGGAGTTTTTTCTTGGGTTCCGTGGGCGTCGTCATGGTTCTAGATTAAAAGCGCAAAAATCAACATATTATTTAATCCACGTACGTGTCATCTGTTGAACCCTTCCATGCAGCTAAAATATGTGAGAGTATCAAATGGAGGAGTAACCGACTCTTGTATTATATGGGACTTTGATTTGACAAGATTCTTCTGGCCTTGTTAACAATGGAAGTGGAGAATGTTGACTTTTCAAATCATGAGTTAGCAACATTAATCATGAGAACCCAACCCCCACCCTCCAAAAAAAAAAAAAAAAAAAAAAAAAAAAAACCATTGGTGTAACCCTAAATTTAAGTTTTTGTCCTTAAACAAACAGTAAAACGTGAAGGCCACCAATCAACTTCTTGGCTTGAAAAAAACTGAATATGGTTGCACATGACAAAAAGTCAGAAGCTGAATAGGCCATGAAGGACCCACTGTTAATTGTCCTCCTTAAGTATAGAAATGGGTTACAAAATGTATTTAAAGTTTCATAAACTTATAATAAGTCCATCTTAAGAAAATCAATGAAATTTTTTTTATAATTTTAAATAGCTGTGAAATCATTAATTTGTAGCACTTTAACGTTGTTCAAATGGGCAGAAACTAACCTCCTATATAACATGGATCAAGTCACGTTTTGCCACATGGCACGTGGTGGCAGGGATAAGTATAATCAAGAGTCGTGACATTGTGGAGGGCCAATGAGAATAAAGCTGTCTTAAAAGGTACCATTAGAGTGACACAAGTCCAAGTTTGATTGAAGAAGAATAATGATTAATTAAGAAGAAAACCCTAATGATGTCCAAAGGAGCTGCCAACATATTTATCCATTTTATTCCTTTAGGAGAGAGAGAGAATGCGACCTATTTAAGTGTTGGCTTGAGAAATGCTAGAAACCAAGTGTCGACTTGAAGAGAAAGAGAGATAGTAATGCACCACCTCGAAGCTAGTCTAAACTAGTGGGAGGTTGGCTGCAAAGAAGCTAACAGAAGAATCAGCTAGCAAGGAAACATCAATGGCAAGAGGCAAGGTGCAGTTAAAGCGGATCGAGAATCCAGTCCACAGACAGGTCACCTTCTGCAAGCGCCGAGCAGGGCTTCTTAAGAAGGCTAAGGAGTTATCCATTTTGTGTGATGCTGAGATTGGGATTATGATCTTCTCCACCCATGGCAAACTCTATGAGCTCGCTACCAAAGGGTCTCTCTCTCTCTCTCTCTCTCTCTCTCTATATCTATATCTCTCCTATATATATATATATATATATATATATATATATATATATATATATATATATATATATATATATATATATATATATGTATATTATTTATCCAATATCTTTATCTGCAATTTTCTTATGTTGTTTCTCTTGACTTGTTTAAGAAGCATGGAAGGACTGATTGAGAGGTACATGCAATCAACCAGAGAGGTTCAATTTGGAGAAGCAGAAGCAAAGCTTAACCTGGTATGTTGCCTATCCCCTTGTAAAGAAAAAGAATACTATGATATGTTTCTACACACAGATCCCACTGTAACTTATTTCATATTGATTGTGTTCGCATCATGGTTTTAGTTCACAGTATTGGAAGGATATGTAACTCCGAAAATTAATACGGGATTGACATGGAATCATTATTGAACCAATGATAGAATGATACATGACTGATACTAATTAAAAAGTATAAAAAAAACTAAGGTATCGGATATTGTATCAGTATTGGCCACTCCAATGCGAATCAAGGAGGATCCAATCCGATTTCGATACTTAAAACCATCATATTTGACATCACCATATACAGTGTACTAGTTTTTCTACCATTTTCCCCACTCTAGTATGGAAAGCAAGTTAAGCTTGTGCCTTCCTGATAAGCTTAATCTTTCTTATTCTATTTCTTCTTTCCTTCTCTCTTTTCTCCTTCCTTTTCCTAGGGGAAGCTCTAAAATATATCAGTGCTCTCTCTCTCTCTTTCTCTCTCTCTCTCTCTCTCTCATATTTTCGAGATGTTGGAACTGTTTTGGTAATCTTTTCATGATAACCACACATTCATCTTCGCTATTCATTTTTCTTTTCTTTTATGAAAAGATTAAAGTATAATTGCTAGGAAGGAAGAAAGAAAAACCTTCCCAGGAGAACATTCACCAATTACAAACAGCAAACACATAAACACATATCTCAAATTGTAGATCACCCAAATATATATTATATGGTAATTGGTAAAGACGAATATACATGTTTGTTGGGTTGTGTCCTCCTCCACTCAAATAAAGCTGCAACGAAAAGAGATTTAGAATAAAATAAGGGTGAGTGGTAGCAGCACTAACATAAAATATGTAAAACCAAATATACAACATATATAAACGTTATGAACCGGCCTGAAAAATAAAACACTACAAGCCTCATAAACGCACCGTGATAGAGCCGCTACGAATGCATGGCTACCTTTAAGCCATAGAATAAACAAAGAACTAAACAAAAAATCAAACTACAACAGGAAGTAGTTAAGGCGATTCACATTTAACTGTGCTTATAAAAGTGGAAAGGGAGAGGCAGTGTAGAAGGCGACTATATCTTCTTCATTCTTAGTAGCTGTTTTATATAAAAGGAAGAGAGAGGCGGGGCAGTCAATGTGCACCCTTTTCTCTCATGGGGGCGTTGATGTGGAGATAAAAGAGAGAGTGAACCATAGAGAGTTTGCTCTGTGAGAGAAATGTAGTACAGAGAGGACTGGTGCAGAGAATGGCACACAAAGAGGGTGCAAATAATTGACAAGTATTGTCATGGAATTTGTATATGCAGAGAGAGTGGTGCACATGGAATGGTACATGCACAGAAGGAATGTTTTTGTATTGGGGAGCAACGTAACGGTGTTCCCCATGTCCAGGATAGAAGAAAAATGGTATATAGTTTTTCCTGTAATCCACTTTGTAAGGTGAGAATTATTTTGTTATCCAATAATGGTGTTTCTTGGTGTTTGTTAACCTCTAGCATTAACTAGGAAGACCTATTTGTAACTCTCTAGCACCATCGAGAGAGAAGTTTGTGTTCCCATTATTGATTATAGGGGAAATTTTCGTGGGCTAGTCTTGTGGTTTTAACTTAACATGGGGATTTCCACCTTAAAATTGGTCTATTTTTTGTGTGTTATTGGCTTCTTGTATATTGTGTTGTTGTATATCTTTATTAATGTGCACATAGGTAGTAAAAATTTGTTTTTCCTTACAAGTGATATCAGAGTCAAGTTTGTACGATATAAGAGTGTAGAAATGATTCATAAAAACTAGAAGATAAAAAATAGGTCAACCTTAATGTTCGCATGAGAAGCGGTCGGGTATGAAAAAGTTATTGATGTCGTTATTGACTTTGTTCTAGTTCCTCCCCCATGGCCCAGAATGATGGGGGAGATATATAATAAGACAATGAAGATGCAGATTATGATGCGATGATGATGCGATGATGATGCTCCTATAGCTGGTACATGTGATGTCAAACAAGGGGAACAATCACCATAAGAGCCACAAGTTGAATTTCAGTTGATCAGAAAATCTAGGTCTACTAAGTTTTGTTTTTTCTAGGTGAATAAAATTTATCAGATGAAAATGAACAAAACTTTATAAAGAAAACCCCAAAGGGTAGCAAAGGAGAGGGAAAAATCCACTCTAGTAGAACAAGCTAAACATCTTGGAGTGGCCTAATCTAGAGGCCCCATAACAGAACAATGTGCCTGTTTCTAACACAATCAGAATCTGAGGCACTAAGAGGACTTACTTTTTAATCTCAAAGTCAATAGAGCTTTAGATTTGGGTGAAGGAACGAGAGGAAGTTGTCCACCTACGCATATTCCTTTCCCACTAGATGTGACAGACTAAAGCATATAGGCAATGTTAACAAAAATCCCATAGATTGAGCTGCCCTTGAACTCTCTTTAATCAATTCATTCCCCTTTGTAACTAGATAAAGGGGTGTGTGGAATCTATAATTTCAAAAGAACCCCTTCGCCATATACTTTTGGAGAAGATGCATCCAAAAAATAAATTGTCATCGTCCTCAGTAGTGTTCTAGCAAAGGTAGGATTTTGGGTTCTAAACATTCCTTTGAAGCAGAAAATCTTGAGTAGGAAGGGACTTTGTCAAGGCATCCCAAGAAATGAAGTTGTACCTAGGAGTATGATGCTTGAACCACACAACTTTCCACCAAGGGATAGTTAGGCCTTTGGATCTGAAAAGATTCCAAGCAAAGTAGTTGAAAATTGGGTGGAGAAAACTGAGACCCAAGAAGCAACGTCTCTAATACCCAGGGGTCTTCTAGGAATGGTGAGCAATTGATTCCAGACTTGATGAAGCACAAAGGAAGCTAGGGGCCTAGGAGCGCAAACATCATCCAAGATGAGGGTAGAAACCAAGGCCTTGGAGCCTACATCGTATACAATCCTCTCTCAAAGACATCAATGAGCATGCCAAAAGGGTGCTAGTTGTCCAACCATAGATGAGTAGATCCCCCATCATTTATCAGATGTTAATTGCATCCATAGCTAAAGGCATGCTCTTAAGGTCTAAGAAGCATTAGAATTACATGACACAGTCCATCAAGAATTTGCTTTAAGATATCTTGAATAAATCTACTTGAACCACAAGCTATCTTTTCTTGCTTTCATCCTCCATAACAACTTTATACGCCATACAAGTTCACTTATTTAACCCTTTGTAGGCCAAGCCTGCCATCTTTATAAGGCAGGTAGACAAGAGCAGAGCTGATAATGTGCATGAACCTATTAGTTTCACACCATTCCAAAGAAATCACTAATGAGAACCTCAATTTGTTAGAAGACCAAGCTAGGATAACAAATACACAAGTCTAGTATAAGTATGATGTCTGAAAATAATGCAAGAAGATTAATGACATGATGGAAGTACAAGATTTGACTGGAGCAAAGTTGGAGAGTAAGTCCTTTTCAGAAGAAAAGTCAACATGCTATGTAATTGGCAAGATGCGGCCGGCACTACTACAACGTGAGAAGTTTAAAGTACACTATGATGGAAAACCTATGTTATAGGGATATCAGATGTAGACATGACATGTTTTAGGTCGGCAGATTCCTCCTCATGAATCAGATGGAGAGTTTGTCGAATAGTATCCTCCACAATGATGAGTCAAACAAAGCTACAACGAAAAGAGAGTGAGAATAAAGTAAAAGATAAATAAATAAAAATTTAAAGGAAAAATTACATGGACATCCCCTTGACAATGCAATAAATACACATCACTACTATTTTCATTGGTTCTTGCCCAGAGCTTCTTGAGGGTGATACTTGTCAAAGAGGAAGCAAATAAGGTAGTGGGGAGGGGGGGGGGGGTTTGGAAACTCTGTTGTCACTCTGATGCCTGCTAAGTCAGAACCGGTAACAAGTAGTTGGAGCTCTATATCAATGGAATATGAGCTTTTGTGGAGGCAAGGTTTAGTAGAATGATAGGGAGAGTGTTTAGATGGCCAAAATTCAATCTTGTTACCTTCGTTTTGGCTCTATTGATAGAGGGGCATGGAGTGGCGTGATTTTAGGTAAGACCTTGAACGATCTTCGTTGATCTTGGTCATGCCCCGAATCTTATGCCCCCAACTATGAGTTGTTGTGATAGTTTGGATAAAGTAGGTCGGTGTACCCACGATCCAATCACTTAGAAATAGAGGTCAGGTGTGGGTAGGAGAGCTTTTCGGCCATTGGATGGCGATCCTCCGGTAGGCTTTCCTTGAGTGACTATGAGAGTACAGCTTGCAAATATCTTTGGGAACTGACAAGTGGCCATGATTGGAAAGAAGGAGGGGGGGGATTTGCACAATATCATGGACATAAGCGTTTCATATAACCGACATGTGAGGTGGCATTTGTAGCGAGTTTACACGTGGCTAGACACGTGTCTTGTCTTGATTGATCAGGACCTGCATGGGTCACGTGTTCTCTTCTAGAAAAAAAAGCCATTACACTCAAGAACTCAACTATTTAACCAACGGTGTTAAAAAAATAGGTGACCTTACCAAAATACCCTTCCAGAGACGGAAGACAACGATTCAGGAGAAGTGACCTCTGTTTGAATCTGTTGTTCCTGCTGCTGCCAAAACATCGTCTCTTTCCTTCTCTTGGACAGTTGATGATCGGCAACCATTGGCTCCATCAATGAGCGAAAACTGTACTCAAGGAGGGAAGCGAGGTTCAGGTTGCAGGGGTAGATGATCTCTCTCACGTTTTGGATGAGCTGATGAGGAATATTAGAGACACCGGTGGAACTGTGTGGATGAAGGTCCTTTACGACGCTATCGATCCATGCCGTCCCTGTTGCATTGGTGGTCGTGGGATCGCCGTCCATGGTAGGAAAAGGATCGTTTCGATCTCCTTATGCAGCGGACAAGGAATAAGAATCACAAACGGCAAGAACTCAATGCCGCCTTCTTTCCACTTCATTGAAAGAAGCTTCCGCCAACCCTTAACCCTCAGAAATGCATTATCAATCAGTTCCATTCTCCTTCTATGAGCAGTATTAAATGCCTGTTTTGAGGAACTGTGCTTATAATAATCGTTGTTTGATACCGGAATTGGCTTAAGAAGCCATGGAAAAAGAGGGAAATAAGAATCTCCTAGAACGTACTGAGGATTTAGAAGAAAATATAGTTCTGAAACGGAGATAGCAGTAGCCATGGAGAACATGGCCACGTTGAAATTGCAAATCGAATTGGTCTTCTGGGTTTAAAAGTGAAAGTTCCTAGTCGACCATTTTGTTGGATGGCTTGCCGTTGGTGGTGGATTTTTACTTGGGTTGGTCTTTGAACGCCTCAGTATTGGCCAGTATTGTCTCAAGCAGAGGCGTCGGACTGCTGGAATGCTTAGCATATGAGAGAATTGGGAATTTCAGGAAATTGATTGAGCCCCTCATAAAAGATTTAGAAGATTGATGATGTTTTTTTCATCATCTCCATGTTTCTATTGTCAGACATGGATTAAATTTAAAGTAAAGCTTATTTTGTTTGATCGATCATGGTTGGAAAGAAGAGAGGAGACGAAGAAGTCTTCTAAGAAACAAGGCTAGCTTATTGACAATCACTTACACGGTTCTGATTTACGGGTGTTGTAAGCTTTTAACAGACCCTAGATCCATGGCTGAAATGTTCTTGACTGAAATGGTGGATAGGGTACGTTAGCCGAACGTCGTTACTTACAATGATCTCTTGGATGTGATTTGCAGGAGGTCAAGCTTGCACATGAAGGCCTAGTTTGAGAAGACCATTCAAGCAGCTGGGAACATATTCATTGCAATGCAGAGAGGAGGAATAGAACGTCATGTTACTTAATTGCTATTATATCGTTGATGCTTATAGCTTGCCAATTAACCGGATTATACTTTAGATAGATACCGGCTACAAGAACACAGTAGAGGAATGAAGGAGAAGAGCAATAAAATTACAAAAATAACCTTATTAAAAGGGATTGTTAGTAATGAGGTCAAGGGTAAAGAAAAGAGGTTAAATAGTTTGTTGTAACCAGTTTTGGTTACAAATAGATTTTTCCCTTTTTTTAACTTCTTGGTTTGTGTTATTAGTTTTGCATATGTTGTGTTGCTGTATTACACACACACACACGTGGAAAAAGAATTATTTTTCCCCACACATGTCATGTTGAACTTATTCGATTCCTTCTTTGTCATGAAGAAACAAAGGAGAAAGGTACCATTGGGTGAACCTAGACTTCCTCCTGATACATGAACTTCCTCTGTCATGAAAGCACGAAAGTTCTTTCTTGGTGAATAAATAAAGGAGAAAGATACCTTTAGGTGAACCTAGATCCTCTGCCGGTACATGAACTTCCTCAGTTGTGAAAGCACGATGAAGCTCTTTCATGGTGAAGAAATGAAGTAGAAAAATACCATTGGGTGAACCCATATCCTCTTCTATCATGATTTTTTTTTATGGAAGTTAAAGGTCAGGAAAAAAACGACTAGTGTTAAATGCTAGCATACTTAAAGCGAACACGTACACGAAATCTTGGTTGCCATTGGATAGCATTATTTCAAAATTCTATAAAAGTTAAACTTGATAACTAGATAATAGACAACCCCAACGGGCTGAGGTGGATTGGTGATAACAAAAGGAGTCGGGGAAATTTAATAGGTATCTTCAATTAAAGATGTCACTTCAAAGTAAAGGAGTAAATTTTTTTTTCTTGGGCAGTAAAAAGAAATGGAGTAATCTTTCCTAACATAATTAATCTATTGCTAACTGAGAATCACCTTTTACATACTGGTCTTTTATAGCTACATTCTGTTGCAATCAATATGCAAATATCCCACTACCAATCAGGTATTTTATCACCTACAGTGGTGGGAGTCTTTCATTTTTCAAGATTCGTGTAGAGATATGATGGTGATCGTCACTTGCTTAGAAAGAAACATGGGATCCGTTGGTTTATATGCCACTTTTTGTGTAGAGATTTGATCGTGATCTATCCCACTTATTTAGGGTTTTTAGTGCTTCAACACTCATGACTCACCTCAATGTGTGTTCCGTTAATTATAAAAAAAAAAAGTGTAAGGCCCTTTTTATATAGTAAATGCAATGAGATAAAGACAAAGAGTATAATAAAAATAATGGAGAGGTTTATGAAAGTAGTATTAAATATAGAAAAAATAAAATAAATAATAGGAGGATAGGGAAACCCTCAAAGCAATGGATTGAAGGATTCAAATCCTCTCTTTTATCTAGAGGAGAGGTGGTGCTCTTCTTGAATGGGCGACACCCAAGGCTCAGATGAATTAAAATCTTTCATCGAAGTCGACATCGAGTCAACAAACTGAATCGACGAGGGGGTGTCGGCTCGGATGGAGAGCTCGGATTCACCCGAACTCTATGTGTTGTCCATCCAATGAGGGCACCACCTCTTCTCTAGATTCTCTTGAAAGAGAGGATGTGTATATTGGATTGCAAGCCTATTAAATCCCATATAATTCCAGAGACTTGGTTAAAGTCATACTTTTGCGGGATTGCATGGGTCCAATATTAAGGGTGTCCCATCACGGATCCACATCCTCTCCTCCCAAAGGTTCTGGAGAAGAACAGGAAGCCCTGTTAGATGGCCAACACCTGGGGCTCGGGTGAATCCGAGTCCTCCATTCAAGCTGACAAGGAGGTGCTGGCTCGAATAATGAGTTTGAATTTACTTGATCCTAGATGTTGGCCATCTAATGAGACTGTTGTCTCCCTCTCGAATCTTTGAGAAAAGATGATTTGAATACATCCCATCAGATCTTGTGACCCTACATTAGCCATTGTAGGGTGAAAAAAATAATTAATAAATAAACAAAAAATGGATGCCCGAAAAAGGCTTTGCTAACATGAGCCACCCCATTAATTGGGGTTTGCTAAAACATGTCCATGCGTAGGACCTGATTTCTGACCACCGAGACAACCCAATAGTTTGACCCGAAAAACCATCATGATGGTAAACTATGAATTTGACCAATCTGAACCGGTTTTAACTCTAATATATGGAAGGATGATTTTTGTGTCTGGGGAGGATTTTTTTTATTTTTTTTATTTTTACTCTCATGAAGGTTTGAGAAGAAAGTTTTCTATTCCTATGAAGGTTTGGTGGAAGGTTTATTCCGTACTCCCATGATAAGGGTATGTTTGGTAATCTATTGAAGAAGCAGTTGTCTTTGTTTTTTTTTTTTTTTTTTTTCTTAAACAAGTTTAAAAATTTAATTTTCAAGGTTTTCACCAGCCCATTTGACGCAGTGGAACAGATCTTTTGAACCCAACTAATGTTGCCACTATTGTGACGTATAGAATGTTACAATGCTGCACTGTCTAAGAGTTAATTGCCTCAGATTGTGACATTAGGAAATGTCACGAGGAACTAGCAACATCTATTGTAATGCTAAGTAACACCGTGATGATCCAGAATCACATTGGAATTTATAGAAATCTATTAAGTAATGTTTGGTGATACTCAAGGAATATTTTGGGTTTATGATGGCAAATAATTATAAATTTACCATTTTGAGGGTTTAGGGATTGCAACAACATCGTAAGACAAATACCCAAAAAAAAAAAAAAGAATAACCCTAAGACCCATAAGAACATACAATAATGGTTTGAGTAAACTGTCCGGCTTGAACTCATATGTCATAAATAAGTATTATATTTGTGACATTTAAAGATGTTATTGGGTTTTTTTATGCAATATAATGACAAGATTGTCATTGAAAAGACTCAGAAATTGTTACAACTTCCAAAGGTCCATAATGATTAAGAAATATTAGACAATCAATTATAAACAAACCGAATTAGTGTCAAATTTTGTAGCTAATGTATTCGGAATGGATACTATCCCCACAAGGAAGTAACTGTTTTCTTGAATATATGTTGGAATAAGATAAGGTGATAAACATTTAGGCAAGAGAATTTCTATGACCCATGGGCATCGAGGGTGGTTTTTTTTGTTTTGTTTTTTTTTTTTTTGGGTGATGCTTTATAGTCTTATTGTTTAAGGTATTGCAAATTATAGTTTTGGCCCACAAACAGTCTATAATGACCTTGGGTTTGTCTAAGTTTATAAACCATTGTCAATGGACTTGTGTCGTCAAGATTCATGAATTAGAGCTTTCATTTTGGGTATAAAATAGTCCATGAGGATTGAGCCAGCATGTTGCATTGCGTCCATACATCAAGTTCACAATTCGTGAAGTTTTTCTTGGCTTTTGGCAGTATGGGCAAGATGAGAATGTTGGCTGATGTGGTCGAAATTGTCACATCAGACGTGCACGTCTTTAACCGTAAGTCTCTGAGTTGACTAAGGGATCCTTGGGCAAATTGTGGGAGTTGTTATAACGACCTCCAATTCCTTGATAGAAGGAAGGTGGAAGCTAGTGGTCGTGTAATGGCGATGGGTCTTAGTTTCACATTTTAATCAAAGAAGCAGTGTTCTCATCATCAAACATTGTGGTTTGTAGAATAATGCAGAAAAATAAAACCTCCATCTTGATAAGGGATTCTATGACTGAGAGAGTGATAGGTCTCAAGTTAAAGAGTTTTGCGGCATTAAGGTAACCAAAAGGTGTGAAGTAGTCAAAACATGTTGGATAGTCATGGCAAGAATCACCAGTCCTAATGGAGGTAAGTCCACAATCTCCTCTCCATTTAATTTCAAAATTTGACTTAAAAAAAAGTATAGCATTATATTGACAGGTCTAAAAATTAGATTGGTTAACAATTTGACACTTTGAATAAATAATGATGTGGACACGAAAGTCCTCTTCTTTTATCTATGTAGTAGCATGGAACTGTCAGATCCTATCCCCTAGAATGACGGGGTCTTAACTTGTCAAACCTCTCCAAAACTCTTTGAGTCCTGGACTCGGCCTTGCTGTGTAAATGGTTCAGCTGGTTGAGTGATGCCTCCACTGGCAGTAGCTGTAGCAACTTGGTGCTGCATAAAGCCCATACAAGATGCAAAAGCCTTCACATCATATCCTAGATGTTCAAGCGGGATCCTGATCTTAGTGCCAGAGCCGAATCACCCCCTGTAGCCAAAGGTGGTGGAGGTGGAAATTGCCTCTTAGGGGTAGAATCCCTTTCTATAGGCTGTGGTAAAGGAGGTTGTCTCCTTGATGCCGTATCCGGACAATCGAAGATACAAGAATCCCCCTCTGTAGCCAAAGGTGGTGGAGGTGGAAATTGCCTCTTGGGGGTAGAATCCCTTTCTATAGGCAGTGGTAAAGGAGGTTCTCTCCTTGATGCCATATCCTGACAATCGGAGATACAACAACATATATATATATATATATATATATATATATATATATATATATATATATATATATATATATATATATATATATATATATATATATATATCTAATTACAAAGTCTTATCTCAACTAAATGGGGTTGGCTACATGGATTCTTGTCCACCAGTCAGTTCTGTTCTATGTCATACTTGAAGCAAGGCCTAAGCTATGAATGTCTTTCTTCACCACCTCCCTTAGAGTCATCTTAGGTCTGTCCCTAGCTTTTTTAGATCTTTCAATCTGAATCAAATCATTCTTCCTTACGGGAGAATCTAGCAGCCTCCGTTGAACATAACCATACCATCTCAAACGACTTTCTTGTAGTTTATGATGTATCAATGCTACTCCCAAATCATTTGTAATGTGATCATTTCTTACCTTATCCTTCTTAGTTTTGCCACATATCCATCTCAACATCCTCATCTTAGCAACACTAAGTTTATCTATATGATGCTCTTAACTGCCCAAAATTCCGCACCATACATCATAGCCGGTCGATTGACTTCCCTATAAAATTTTTCTGTAAGTTTTAAAGGAATACGTCGATCACACAACACTCCAGATGCACCTCTCCACTCCATCCATCCTATTTTTTAATCCTCTGTGTAACATCATCCTCTATAGCACATTCATTGTTTGTGATTGAACCTAGATACTTAAAATGATCACTTTGTTGTATCTCCTTCTCATGAATGTTCACCACCTCATTATCTGCCCTTATGTGACTAAAGTTACACACTATATGCTTCTTATTCGTTCTACTTATCTTAAAACCCTTTTATTCTAATTTTGATCTCTATAGCTCTAGCTTGACATTAATCCCTTCTTTTTGTCTAATCCACCAAAACAATATCATTAGCGAATAGCATGCATGAAGAGACTTCATCTTGAATGTCTCTGGTTAGATCATCTATAATGAGAGCAAATAGACAAGGGCTTAAAGTTGATCCTTGATGTAACCCCGTTGTAATTGAGAATTCAAGACCTTGACCCCCTCCACAATTTTCACACTAGTCACCACATTATAATACATATCCTTAACTATGTTTGCATATTTACTTGAAACGTTTCTCTTTTCTAGTACTTGCCAAATTAACTCTCTAGGAGCTTTGCAATAAACTTGTTTTAGATTAATAGATTTTCATATGGAGGTCCTTCTTGCCTTCTCTACATATTTCCATGAGTCTCTTAAGCAAGTAAATAACTTCTGTCGTAGATTTACTTAGCATAAAACCAAACTGGTTCCCCATAATAATAGTTTCTTTTCTCAAGTAGATTTCTGCAACTCTCTCTTGTAGTTTCATACTATGACTCATTAGTTTTATGTCTCTGTAGTTATTGTAGCTCTAAATATCACCTTTGTTTTTATAAATCGAACCACAATATTTCTCCTCCATTTATTTGGCATTTTCTTTAAGCACATAATTTTATTAAACAACTTAGTTAGCCAAGATACTCCATACATTCCCTAGGCTCTTCCAAACTTCTATTGGAACCTCATCTGGGCCTGGTGCTTTGCCTACATTCATCTTCTTTAAAGCTTCTTTCACTTCTGTCATCCTATGTTAGCGTATCTACCTACAATTTATGGTTCATGGTGGGTAATGTAGCAATCTAGGACACTATTACAAGATAAGTCTTCATTTAGTAGGCTGAAGAAATAATCTTTTAACTCTATTTAATGTCTTCAGTCCTTACAAGAACTCTACCATCTGCATTTTTAATACATTTAATATGGTCTAAATCTCTACTCTTCCTTTCCCTCATCTTAGCTATTTTATAGATAGCTTTTTCTCATTCATTTATGCTAAGATTGTTATAAACATCTTCATATTTCATCATCTTTCCTTTTCCCATAATCTTCTTGGCTTCATTTTTAGCAACTCTATACCTTTTTAGATCCTCTATATCCTTAGTATTTTTCCATGTCTTAAAACTATCTTTCTTAGCTTTAATGATTGCTTGAACCTCATCATCCCATGACCAAGACTCTCAATGGGAATGACGTTTTCCTTTTGATACATCTAGAACACATCTTTAGCAATTTTTTGAATATAAGCAGTCATCTCGTTCCACGTTGTATTAGTATCTCCTTCAAAGTCTTACATTTCTTGTTTAACCACCTTATCAGTAAAAGCTTTCAAGGTATTTTCTTTTAATCACCACCACCTTATCTTAGTGTAAAAAACTTAATCTTTCCTACGATTCAACATAGTGAGACATATATCCATGACAAATAATCTATGTTGAGTGATTAGGCTCTCCCTTGGTATAACTTTACAATCCTTACACAACAACCTATTGGACCTTCTAGTTAGAAAGAGATCGATTTGACTTTTATGATGCCTACTTTTGAAGGTGACAAGATGCTCCTTTTTCTTTTCAAAGTATGTGTTTACGATGAATAAATCATAATTCATAATAAATATCTAAAATTGAAGTTCCCTTCTCATTCCTCATTCCGAAACCATATCCTCCATGTACATCTTCATAACCTCTACGATCTCCCCCTACATGTCCATTCAGATCACTCCCTATTATAATCTTTTCTCTTCGTCTAAAACCTTGCACTAATCCATCCATGTGTTCACAAAATTGTAGCTTACTCTTCGCGTCTAATCCTACTTGGGTTGCGTAAGCGCTAATTATATTAATTATCTTTTCCCCCATCACTAACTTGATGTTTATAATCCGATCACCATATCTTTTCATATCCACCACGTACATCATTCTTTAAATCTTTATATATATATATGGTTTATGCTTTGATAACTTATTCTCTGTTTATGTGATAAGCTGTTCTGTATATACTCTTACGTCACTAGACACTAGATACCTAAAGCTTTAACCCTTTATTCTTTGACACCAAAACTGTAACACTCCCGTTCTAGGTATGGGTCCATGGGCGATACCCAATTGTCCCTCTAGGATCCATCTTAAACTTAGCCAGGTAGGCCCTATTTGATAACACTTCTGCTCCGGATTCTTTGCTTTTGTTCTGGAGTCAGTTTTTTGAGAGCAGAATGCTATTTAATGACACTACTCTAGATCTGATTCTAGAGCTTATTGAGAATAGAACCTCGTTTAATAAAAAAGAATCTGGAATCAATTCCAAATCTGGCGATGGTGGCGGTAGGTGGGGGTGGTGGTGGTGGTGACGGCGGCAATAGGGTGGTAGTGGATAGTGGAGGTAGGTGGTGGTGGGTAGTGGTGGTGGTGGTGGTGGTAGTGGTGGTGGTAGTAGTGGTGGTGGCGGTGGGTGGTGGTAGTGGTAGCGGGGGTGGTGGGTGGCTGGCGATGGTGGTGGTGGTGGTGGTGGCAGTGGGTGGGGGTGGCGGTGGCGGTGGTGGTGGCGGGTGGTGGCGGCGATCAAGCCTTCGTTTTGGACTGACTCTCTCTTTTTAGCTCCCTTTCATTTGCTCTGAAGCAACGAGAGCTAATTTTTTTAGATCCCAAATTTGGGCTCCCAGAGTCACAAAGAGTCCGGTTTACTCCCTGAGAGCTTGGAATCAGATCGGATTTACCAAACGGGATTCAGCTTTGAAATTTCTCCTAAGGAGACAGAATCCTAGAATCCTGGAGTAGGAATGTTATTAAATAGGGCTGTAGACTTACATAAAATCCATATATTACAAATATCAAAACATAAATAATGTAGCAAAAGTATTTACAAAATATAACCAAAACTAGTGGCTTCTTTGGTCTATTACGAACAAGATAAAATATTAAGTCAAAAGTAAATAAAAAGTATATAATCATATTATGTTACAAGTGACATAACTCAAAATACAACTATTTCTAAAATATACATAAAAATATCCAACTGATAAATTGGGTCCTTCCATGACCCCAATGTCCTCACTCGCTGGGCATAAACCCAACTAGACCCAATGGCTTAATCGGTTTAAGTTCATCTGAAAATACACAATAATAACTTGGGGGTGAGCTCAACAGTTTAGTGAGAAACACGTCAAACATTCCCACACACATAATCTGTTAGAAAATTATGTGTTTAGGGTTTCAATGAAATCCATTCTCCATCCATACAGTTACCATAGAACACAATAGAGAAGTCATAAACAATGAACATAAAGACATACCTGTCTGTGAAGAGATTAATTTCCCATACGCTCCACGACGCTCCAAGCTTTGATCGAAATCCCTCGGCTACAGTCTTCCACAACCTCCGGAGGATATCCTGACGTCTCTTGCTAATGGGTGCAGAGAACTGATTAACTGTGGCTGTGGGGACTCTAACCCTGTATTTATAGAATACAAATGTAACCCTAAAACCCTTCCCACAATAGAATTAGGGTTACTAAACCTATCTCATACCATGTGACGAACCGAACCAAACCAAACCGGTTACACCGTGTCAATCAGATTCTCACTGAATTAACTAGTTTAGGTAATTAATTAAGCCCACATAAATCTAACAAATCCACATAATAATTAACCTATTCATAAAAGTTTATCTCATACAAGGCAATTTATAGCAATGAACATGATCATTTCTAAAGATTAAACATTTATACAATTTTATACATATGGAACTAATACAGTATCAACATTCATACATTTCATTACATGTGATCATTCATCATTAATTAAGTCTAAACATTCATACAACTCTTTACCATGGCTGGTCATTCTAGTGAACTGCTGCAAACGCCAAAAATTGGAGCCACTTTGTTAGCACAATTGTTTTGGCTCCTCAAATCTGGACTCCCAAGTCTGGACTTCGAAAGATGCCGATTTAGTTTGCGTCTACTGGACCTGGATTGCCATAGTCTGGTGCTAGGGCTCTCCATTCAGTAACTGACCCCTTACTAAAGAAGGGGTAGCAGACACATGGTTCTAAAATTAACATTCATCCATTCCCTTCCATGGACCACTCCGGGTCTAGACCACTCTGGTGGTTAGTTCGTTACCTTTATCAGTATCATTTTTTACTTGATAGTTCATTACAACATGCTATCATTCCTTTTCACATGTCAATAAATAAATATGTCATACATATCATCATTTGCACACCCTGAGCATATAATTTGCCACTTGATAAGCATAATATATAATCCATAACTTCACTCATTCTTACCATGGTATCCAATAGCTACAATAATCATCCGTTCATATTCTCATTATAAGATATACTAAGGCAATTCATCCATATTCACATAGAACACATACCACGAAATCACAAGAGCAAGCAACATACAAAAAAAATATGATTGGTATGTTCCCTCACCTTCTCTCTTGCTGAAAATAGATGCTTATAATCTGGATGAATAATTCTAGTCTATACCTATACATTCATTAAATATACAATTAAATATACAAGGCATTAAACCTACAACACAAGTATAATGCTTGTTAGATGATGTGCAAAGATGTTTACTAAGGTCCATGTGGTCTAACATGAAACGCTTGAAGACAATCTGATCAAAACAGTCTAGAAAATTAAATTTTTGGTCTACTGGTTGACTGCAAGGGATGGATGCTTGCATCTGGTGGGAGGTTTTAGTCCATTCAGGTGATCATCTGTCGATCCTACTGGTCGACTACAAGAGTTGTTGTCTTGCATCCGGTGGAAGATCTCAGTCTATTTGGGTGGTCACTGGTCGATCGATCACCTACCGGTTTAGCCAAACTTCTGTGTACGTTTTCTGATTTCATAACAAAGGTTGGTTAGGCGAAGGGGTTCCCTCTTCACCCATTTTCTACCTCCTAGAAAACACGATGTTCCCACAGTCAAGGGTTTCTATTATGAGTGTAAGTTCATGTTAAAACCTTTTGTTGGCCTTCGTATTGTAATTGTTGGCAAAATGGGCTAACTGGGCCAAGTTTGATGAAATAGAGTGTCTGCGGGCCCCACAGGTGATGTGGCAATGTCTCGGGTGATATGGCAGTGATACAGGCGATGTAGCAGTGTTTATGATGTTGTGGCATACTCAGAAGAGAGAGAAAAATCAAGAGAGAGAAAGAGGAGAGACAAAATTGATGGTGGGACCCACCATGCCGAGGTGGCCTGCCACCATGGCAGCCAGCCCCACAGCCAAGGCCAACATGGCCATGCCGCATGCCGCAGCCGAGGCCAGCAGCAGCAGCCAGGCCCACAGCCATGGCCAATAGCAACAGACAACATGCCCAGCCGCAAGTCGTAGCAAGGCATGCCGCAAGCCATGGTCGCCGCGCATGCTGGCTCTCATGGCATGACCCGCGCGCAAGCCCATGGCCTTCCCCCCGCAAGCCGCAATGCCCCCCATGTGTTCGGTTGATTTCCAGGAGAGAGAAAACCTCTGGAAATCAAACCTTGTAGACATGTTTAACAAACCTCAAATCGGTTACAGAGGCCATTCAATAGCATTTCAGTGGTATTTTGGGAAGTTAAAAGGTAAGAAAATCCCTCTTCGACGGCCAAGAAGAAACCACGTCATCGAGATCCGCATCCAGCGGCCCTCAAAATGGCGGGATCTAGTGTGTGCAGCGATCATGTCAAGAGTCCATCGCTACTCTTTTTATTGGCTTGACGCAAGATAAAACAGTGCACTGTGTTTCATTGTGGCGATGCATTGATCCAGTGTTGTGCGTCTTTGGTACGATAGCGGCCCAGATTTCAATCCAGTGGCCGAAATCAAAGCCGATTGTCGCTGACCCGATCTGACATGATCCGACGGGTCTAAGCCGATCCCGCTTTTTCCATGTCGATCCAGGGTTCTTCGATGGAGATTCCCCTATGAGCCAACCACAACTCAACACCGCACCTGCCATGTCAGCAGCGGCGCGGCTTCGGTGCTTCACGGCTACATTATAAGGCATAAAAGATGCCGTTAGAAATGATTTCATTGGCCCACATTGTTTTGGCCATAACTCAGCCATCCGATATCCAAATCGGATGGTTCAAATTGATCCGAACTCAGTTTTGAGAATCCTGTCTATTGAGACTGGTTGTGTCTTCAGGGGATGTGTTGAAAAATTAGAAAAGAAGAAAAACAAGGAAGAAGAGGGGGTTTTAGGGTTTTGGAAGCTTTGGTTTCTAACTAACCTCTCCATTGCTCATTAATGGTGTTTAAATGCTTATGAGAGGTTGGTAGAAACTTCATTGATGGTGGTTGTTAGGCTGTGAGAGGGAGAATGTGGCTTGTTGGTAAGGAGATGCTTGGAGAATCGAGTTTTGCCCATGGTGGAGGTTGTTAAAGCCTCCTGGGAGTAGTGTGGAGCTCCAAAGATGTTGTCGGCTACCTGGAAGCATTGGTTGTGAGACTTTCTTAACTCTCTTGTTGTTTATTGATTCAATACTATGTATGCTAGAGTAGGTTGAAATCTCTGAATGCCTATCTAGTTTGGGAGTTTATTGTATGCTAGCCTAGGTGGTAAATGTTAAATACCTAGCTAGTTTGGGTTTCATTGTAAGGTACTGCTATAATCCCCAAATTTATTATTTTGTATTGTGTTCAGTGGGTGCTGGACACTGGCAATCATAGCCTGAACCCTGACATTGTCATGTCCTCTCAGTTCTATGCTGAGAAAACACAGGATGAATATCCTTGTCCTGCAAAGGACTAATAGTTGAGTATTGAGTAAATACAGAGCCCATTGGGCATTACTCCATGGATTAACCATCACACACTGTGGTGGTGAACCACGTAACCTTCTATGTTGTGGAATGCTTTATTTCTGTATTTTGTGAAGTGCGTGGAATGAACTGCAGGATGGGTGTGCAAATCTGGTAAACCTGGCCACTGAGTGGTAGCGAGGTAGATTTGCATACGCTTGTATGTGTGTGATAGTCTGGTTCATCATCAACGCTGGGCAGTAAGGAAAAGTTAGGGAAAAAGTTTTCACACTGATTCACCCCCCTTTTCAGTGTCATCCAAGGTCCATCACCTTTCTCATTCTTCCATTTCCATAAATTTAAGGTTTCAAAGCAACCTTGTCATCTTCCTACATGGTCCTGCCACTAGAGGCACTTCAAGCTCTGAAACTTCTCTTTTTGTCCTAAGATTTCTAATAAGCATGAATGCAAAAGGTGACCAAAATGGTAATGCAAGCTATTTCTTACCTTTACTATGCTTGTTAGTAAATAAGCTCCTTTTGCTCCTCCAGAAAATTCAAAATTCCTCTAATGGAGATTCAGTCCCCAAGGCTGCTTCACTTGATTCTCCACACTCTAACTCAGTTATGACCCTTCCCTTAGATGAAAATAAAAATCCTAGATCTTCAATTCCTTCAATTTTTTTTCCTCCTCTCTTTTGTTTTTTAGTTCTTCAAAAGAACAAGAACTCTCAATGAATTCAAGTTTGTATTTCTTTCATATTTTCAAATCTTTTTCCTAAATTGTGAAAAGACTCTTATACTCCTCATTGTTCTTCATTTAAGCTTTGCAAGAAAAATACTCCCATACTTCCTTAGTACAGTTAAAAGTGAGAAGCCCTTCACTAAACCTCTTATTTACAAAATGGCTAACCTCTAATGGAGATTCAGTCCCCAAGGCTGCTTCACTTGATTCTCCACACTCTAACTCAGTTATGACCCTTCCCTTGGATGAAAATAGATATCCTAGATCTTCAATTCCTTCAACTTTTTTCCTCCTCTCTTTTGTTTTCCAGTTCTTCAAAAGAACAAGAACTCCCAACGAATTCAAGTTTGTATTTTTTTTCATATTTTCAAATCTTTTTCCTAAATCGTGAAAAGACTCTTATACTCCTCATTGTTCTTCATTCAAGCTTTGCAAGACAAATACTCCCATACTTCCTTAGTACACTTAAAAAGTGAGAAGCCCTTCACTAAACCTTTTATTTACAAAATGTCCTTAGCCATTCCAACCTCTAATAGTGATGCCATGCAAAAATACCCTCTGCCTTGAATCTAAGAGGTCTTGAACACAAGATCTCCGCTAAAATGAGCCATGAGCCAAACCACTAGTCTAAGAGACTCAACCATTCCTTTTAAGCCACCAACTATACATATATCTTTCATGTTGAACAACCTTATACATATATAATCCACATATACCCACATATCTCTTAGATACAAGCATCAAAGCAGCAAACTTACATGCATAAACTCATATTCCAAACATGTTTAATATAATTCATTATACAACACTATATTAATTATTTAAATACTCACCTAATTCGGGTGGTAAAATTATGAAAATACCCTCAAAATGACATAACTCCTTCTAATCACCTCATAAGAAGGGAAAATCAAAATCAGTCTATTACCTTGGGTACCAGGGTATTACATCATCTCTCCGACCAATATTGTTTCCCTACTCCCTATCAAACTTGATAGGACTAACTACCTACATTGGAATTCCCATTTTCACCACTTCTTCATGCTCATGACTTGTACGGGTATGTTGATGGTAGCAATCTCAGTCCACCTCAAACTCTATCCCCATCCGCTGTTACTACCTCAACCAATGCTACTACTCCTAATCCAGCTTATCTCGTTTGGAAAAGGTAGGTTAGATAATTCCTCAATTGGATTACCTCTTCTCTTACTTAAAATGCTCTCGCTTAGATAGTTGGCTTAGCCTTACGTCCTCTCACTGCGTGTATATGCCTCTCAGTCCTAGGTTTGTGTCATGTAGCTCAAGTATTAGCTCTTCCAAATGAATCGCGACACTCTCTCCATGGTAGAATATCTCCAATGTGTCAAAAGTCTTGTTGACAACCTTTCCATGGCTGTCCACCTTGTCTCTAAACTAGATGTAATCCTTAGCATTCTACGTGGTCTCAGCTCCGACTATGACTTGTTTGCCACTTTGGTTACTACTTGTCTTCACCCTTTACCATGACTTTATTATTCTCCTCTTAAGCCAAAAATGCTTCATTTAAATCAATGATCTTCTCATTTGGAACTACCATTTGTTAAAGCGAACGTTGCTTCCAAAGGTGCAAGTAATCCTTCATCTCAGAATTACAACAATACTCATGGCCGTGACAACTTCAATAGCCGTGGCCATGGCCATGGCCGTGGATATAATAACAACAACAATAGTGGTAGAGGAAATTCCTACTGCAATCAGAATAATTTTGGGGCTTATAGAATTACCCTACAATGAAACCCACAGACTAGATAGGTATTCTACTTTTTTCCTTTTACCTATGCTAGCATACAATGCATAAAAAACAATAAAAAGATAGGGAATGAGAAAATTTCACAATCAATTGTTTTCAAATGGCCAGTAATAATTTTACAATTCCAAACTGCTCTCTAAATTCATCAACAACCTTCAATGATGATAGAGATCGATTCACAGAGTATACCTTGCTCACAGGCTTCCAATCTCTTTCACACAACCCATAATCACCATGAATGGAAAAATAAAAACTCTACCAACCTCTCATAGAGATTTAGCACTCCATTGATACGTAGAGAAGAGATAGTTGGTCATTGATCATCTCACAGGGCATGAAATCCTAGAAAAACCCTCTATCAAGCTTCAAAACCTACTTTTCAATTTTTCTCAGTGTTTCTTTCATGACTCCCAATGATGCCCAATAGGTAGAGCATTGAATTTCGGACTCGGTGCAACTTGAACAGTCCGATTCCGAGCTATGAAGAAGTTATGGCGGTTTGAAGTTCGACCAATATGATTATTACAAATGGAATCTTTTCTATCATTACCGCACCCGTGCCCCGCGGAATCAATGCCTGCGCCTACAAGACATCCTGCTCTATCGTGGTGGAGATGGAATCTACGTTGAGGACCTTTAGATATCATTAAAAAGGCAGGATTTATTTTTGACCTTTGGATTTGGATAAATAGCGTCAAGCACGATTGGAGATTATGTGGGCCGCTGGATCTGGATCTGATTGGCCATAATGTTGCGCGTGCGTCATACTGAACCACTAGACCTTCTTCATGTGGTGCGACGCAATATATTATGTTGCAACCGGCCAATGGGAAGACGCGCGATGGAATCTTGACGTTACCACCGCACTGCACTCGAGCCCGCCTTATTCTAGGCCATTCGAAGCGGATCTGAGCATCATGGCTTCAATTTGGCCGCCTATCTCGCTTCTTCTCCTCTTTTCATACCCAAAAAGCCCATAAACAAACTCCAAAAGAACCTCTGTAACTGAAATACTTTATTAGAAAACCCTGTAGACAAAATTCTTCTCGAGAAGTGCTTCTCTCTAGACATATCGTCGAGCACCTCTCTCTTTCTCTAGTAATTTTATCAAACACATAGAAGGCTAGCTGGGGAGGCGGCCAGGACCATGTGCATGGGCATGCGGTAGTGGACCTGCGGGCCTTGCTGCTTGTGGGCCTGCTGCTGCAGGGCATGCCTTGGCCTGCCCATGACGCACCCACCTGCTGGCCATGTGCCTGGTTGCCACTGTGGTGCCACAGCCCTCAGCCAGGCTGGCTACCATGGTGGCATGCCACCTCAATCTTGTAGGTCCCACCACATAATATTCGCTCTCCTCTTTCTCTCTCCTCATTCTCTCTCTTCATTTAAGCCTTTAGATGATGCCCACAACACAAGAAACTCTGTTACATCTTCAATAACACTGCCACATCATCAGAAACTTGGCCACATCATTAGAGAAGCCCATTTTGCCAACAATTACAATCCAAAGATCAGCAATCATCTCCCCCTTTGGAATTGTTGGCAACCTCACACTGCTCATGAGAGCTCTCTCCCCTTTGACAACAAGTACAAAGGGATATGCCACACAGGAGTGCCCACCGCATCTTTCTAATCCTATGGGCCATCAAAAAAAAAAAAATAGACAGACCACCACATTAACACTGAAATATATCAACGGACTCCCCCTGAGTCCAACATAGGGAGCAAAAATAATAGAACAACTAAACACTGCTCCCGCTCACTCCAAGCTCCTCAATGCTTGGGGAGGTAACCACTCCCAATTTCTATCTCAAGTACACAAACTATTCTCTGGGAAGTGGCTTTGTGAAGTTATTTGCTATCTGCTCTGCTGTGGGAATAAATTCTAACTGAACTTCTGCTTCTAGGACCTTCTCTTTCAAGAAGTGATACCGAATGGCTATGTGCTTCGTTCTGGAGTGCATAACTTGATTTTTAGAGATATTTATAGCACTAGTATTTGTCACAGAACACTGAAATAGGCTTGTTTGACTCAATGCCTAGATCCTTCAACATCTGCTTCATCCATAACACCTGTGTGCAACATGAGGTGGCTGCAATGTATTCTGCCTCTGCTGTAGAAAATGACACTGACTCCTGCTTCTTATTGTGCCAAGCCACCAAATTTCTGCCAAGATAGAAAGCACCTCCACTAGTGCTCTTCCTATCATCAACACATCCTACCCAATCTGCATCTGAGTATGAAGATAATTCCAGATCCTTGCTTTTTGCATACCAAAGACCATAATCCATAGTCCCCTTAAGATATCTAAAAATTTTCTTCACAGCTACTACGTGTGTCTCTTTTGGGCCGGTTTAATATCTAGCTACCATGCAAACAGACTGTAGAATGTCTGGCCTTGTAGCAGTCAAGTAGAGCAGACTCCAATCATTGAGTTATACATAGTGTGGTCAATTGATGGAGAGTCATCATCTTTGCTCAGCTTGCAACTTCTCATCATTGGAGTGCTCATTGGTGTACAGTCTTCCATTGTGAACTTCTTCAATATATCTTTTACATATTTAGTCTGAGATAAAAAGAATCCATTCTTTAACTGACTAATCTGTAGACCCAAAAAATAAGAAAGTTCCCAATCATGGACATTTCAAATTCATCTTGCATTCTCTGAGCGAACTCCTGACATAATTCATCCTTTTGGCCTGTAAAAATGGTATCATCTACATATACAACCATAACTGTCTGATTACCATCAACAAAATTAACATATAGATTGCTATTAACCAGTCCCTTCATGAAATCCAATTTGCAGAGATAATTATCCAGTCTTGAATACCATGCTCTTGGTGCTTACTTCAACCTGTACAATGCTTTCTTCAGTTTACAAACAAGTGTAGGGTCTTCACTCAGTTGAAATCCATTTTGTTGCTCAATGTACACCTCCTCTTCCAAGTCACCATTTAAGAAAGCTGATTTTACATTTATCTGATAAACGTTGAAGTTCTTGTGCACTACAAAAGCAAGAAACATCTTGATTGCTTCCAACCTAGTAACATGAGCAAATTTTTCTTCAAAATCAATGCTCTCAACCTAAGCATATCCTTTACAAACCAATCTGGCCTTGTTCTTTATAATTTTGCCATCTTCATTGAGTTTATTCCTATAGACCCATTTAGTGTCAATAACATTCTTGTCTGTAGGCCTTGGCACTAATTCCCAAGTTTTATTTTTCTCTATTTGGTCCAACTCTTCATTCATTGCCTTGAGCCAACTAGCATCTTCACATGCGTCTGCAACTGACTTTGTTTCAATGTGAGATAATAAAGAAAACATCTGTTTTGGTTGTCTCACCTTCCTTGTTAGCATACCTACTAAGGGATCACCAATAATCGATTGTTCAGGATGATTCTTCTTGACTCTGCTTGAGCCACTTTTATTTTGCCTATCTGCCTCTGAATCTGACTGCTCTTCTCTTTCTTCTGTATCGACCATTGCTCTCTGATCTGACACATTTATCACATTCTGTTCTTTTTCTGCTTCACTATCATTCTTCTCACTGTCCAAATCTTTAAAAAATAGGAAGCTCACTGTTTGACCTTGTAGGAGAATTTTTGTGCTCATCAACTCTCACATCTGCACTCTCAATAATTTTACCAAGTTTTTTGTTGTAACATTTATATGCTTTGCTAGAGGTAGAGTAGCCAAGAAAAATTCCTTCATTTACCCTATCGTCAAACTTACCTAAATCATGGTTTGTGTTTTTGATATAGCATTTACTACCAAACACCTTGATGTGCTTTGTTGTAGCCTTCTTACCAAACCATAATTCATAAGGAGTTTTGTCTTCGTGTTGTCTCAACATACACCTGTTTTGAACATATACTGTTGTATGCACTGTTTCTCTCCAGAATTTGTTCCCCATGTCATTTTTTGTCAACATAGTCCTAGCCATCTCTTGAATAGTTCTATTCTTTCTTTCTGCAATACCATTTTGCTGTGGTGTTCTAGGAGCTGAGGTCTGTCTCTTGATGCCATTCTCAGGACAATATTTTGCAAAATCAATCCAGGTGTATTCTCCTCCCCTGTCAGATCTCAAACATTTAATTTTCTTCCCTGTCTCTTTTTCAACTTGAGCTTTGAAGACTTTAAACCTTGCAAGAGCTTCTGACTTATGTTTTAAAAACATCACCCAAGTCATTCTGGAGTAGTCATCCATGAATAGAATAAAGTACCTCCCTCCTGAGATGCTTTGTGTTCTCACTGGCCCACATAGATCTATGTGAACAATCTCCGGTGGTTGAGTAGTATGGTAATCTTTTGGTTTAAATAATGCTCTTGTTTGCTCCCCCTTCTGGCAAGATGCACATATACCATTGGTGGGCTTCTTCGAAGGCATGTCACTCACAGCATTCTTGTTGAAAATCTTTGTCAAATTTTCAAGGCCAATATGCCCCAATCTTCTGTGCCATAGCCATGTTTCTTCTTCTTGGCTCAACATGCCATTTTATTAAAAATCCTTAGACAATGTATAAAGATTTTCTGACTTTCTCTTTCCAGTTGCCATCAACTTTCCACTGTCAGTCTTTCAAATCTTACATCCTTGATCATTGAAAATTACTTTGTGACCCCTATCACAAAGTTGACTGATACTCAATTGATTATATTTCAAACCTAAAACATAAAGAACCTCATGGGATTTTACCTTTCCATTGTTGAGACTAATGCTTTCTTTCCCAACAATCTCTGCACCAATATCATTACCAAACTTGACTGAGCCTCCTTCATAATGTTGAAGCTTCTGAAGCCTCTTACTATCTCCTATCATGTGAGTCGAACATCCACTATCAAGAATCCATAGTGTAGAACTATCTTGTGCCTTGAAAGCTGTCTGTACAACCAAATAACAATTTTTTTGAACCCAAACTCTCCTCTTTGATTGTGATCTTTCATCTTGCTTCTGTCTTGGAATCTTGCTTCTAATTCTGTCATACTGTCTCTGTAGAGGTGACATAGGGGGAAAGATAGTTCTGCAGTTCCTTGCTATATGCCCAAAATTGTGATAGTTATAGCACTCAACAGAATTTTCTTTAAGGGGAGCAAACTGATTTCTACTTTCAAATTTGACTTCTCTCATGTTGAATTCGTAGGTAACTATTTTGTGACCATAAGTATTGCATTTATAACAATATCCCTGAAAATAAGGTCTTAGCCTAGAAGGTGCCATTTACCTCATTTGTCTCTGTGGTGCACTAGGATAATTTCCTCCATAGAAGTTATTCTACTCCACTCTCCTACCTTGCCTTGCATTATTAGTTTGTGGAATAAAAACATGATTTTCTTCTTGATCATAAACCATAGGAGCTTTGCCCTTTCCACTCTCTTTCACAAAAGAGATGGGACCTTTCCTATTTGAGTTTGCAGTATTAGAAGTTTCTCCCTTATCAAAACCAAGATCAAATTTAACATTGGAAGGTCTTTGAAAATTTATAATGCCATCTAGCTTGCTGCTACTAGGGTGCATTGTAGTGTTACTTAGTTCATCAGGTTGATCCAACTTTTATTGTCTTTTAAGCTCTTCTTTTTCATACTCAGTCACTTTTGCTTTTAACATAATAAATTCATTCTCAAGCTCTTCAAATTTATTCATCACAGGGGCTTATATTTCAAGTTGAGCTTTCAAACCTGTATTCTCAGTCATTACTCTGGAGTGGTCTGTAGAGACCTGTCCAAGCTGAGTCTTGAGATTGCCAATAATTTTCTTGGATTCTACATCTTGAACTCTGAAGTCTTGAATTAGCTTTTTCAGCCTTTTAATTTTTTGTGAGGCAAGATTATTATATTTCCTTTCCTTCTTGAGTTCCTTTATAGTTGCAGCAAACTCTTCCTCAAAATTC
The DNA here is from genome assembly GCA_028583415.1 of Protea cynaroides. Lineage (NCBI taxonomy): Eukaryota > Viridiplantae > Streptophyta > Magnoliopsida > Proteales > Proteaceae > Protea > Protea cynaroides. The sequence goes on from CM053271.1 coordinate 85,143,607, forward strand.
AGCTCAGCTTCTTCATCATCACTAGAGCTTGAATCTTCATTCTACCTCTCTTCTTCACTACTAGAGATAGATTTCACAATACCTTCTTCATTGCTTTTTGAGGGAAATTTTTCTTTCTTGTTCTCACCGTGTTATTCAATATACACTATGAATAATGCCTCACTAGGCTCATCTTCTGAGACGTCATCTGAATCATCATCTGAGATTTCAGTGCTTCTCTTAGAAATAAAACTCTTTCTGTTGGACCTATTTTTCTTGAAGTTGTAGTTTTTCTTTCCTTTAGACTTGTTTTTATTGTCATCTTCATCATCACTATCATACTTGCTTTTCTTTGGACACTTTGCAGCAAAGTGTCCAACCTTACCACAATTAAAGCACTTGAATGGAAGCTTATTCTTGTACTTTATTGTACCCTTCTTTAATTTTCTAGTGAAATGAGTTGTGGCTTCATCCTCACTTTCATCTTCATCTAATTTTCCAGAGATTTTCAGCTTCTTCATAACCTTGAAGCTTGTTAGTAGTGGTTCCTGGATCAACCCTCATCTCAAAAGCTGTCAAGGCTCCATGAATATCATCAATAGTAACCTGTTCCAAGTCCTTGGTCTCTTCAAGAGCTGACATTTTTTACTCAAATTTTGGAGTAAGAGACCTTAAAATTTTTTGACAAATAATATGACCTTTTACGTCTTCACCAAATCCTCTAATGGAATTGACCACTTCATTAACACTGTTCATGTATTAATCAATGGTCTCATCTTCATTCTTCTTTAGGTTCTCAAATTGACCTCTGAATGTTTGTAGCTTGACAGTCTTGATCTTCTTATCTCCTTCATATATGTTGATCAGTCTATCCCAAACTTCTTTTGCTGTTTTGTAGTCCATGACTTTAGCTAGTTCACTGTTTGTCAGTCCCCCTTGAATGACATTAAGAGTCTTTCTATTGTTCTCAAAATTTTTTTTGTCTACAGCAGTGGGAGCATTTGTGTCATGTAGAGTATAATCATTCTCTACAGAAGCCCAAACATCATAACCAAGAGATCCTGCATAGACCTCCATTCTTCTTTTATAAAAAAATAAAATCTATCCCATCGAACAATAGGAGCTTGTTAGAACCTTCCCCTGGTGCCATATATTTATTATGATCTTTTCAATTGCTGATTAAGTGGTCACTGAGCTTGGTGCTCTGATATCAATTGATGAACTTGATATGACACTGAGAGGGGTGGGGGGTGAATCAGTGTCTGAAAATTTTCCTTAATAATTTCACTGTTGCCAGAGCTGATGGAGATATAATTTTTCATACATACACAAGCGCATGCAAATCTACATCGCTACCACTTAGTGGCTAGGTCTACCAGATTTGCACATCCACCCTGCAAGCCATTCCAAGCACTCTAAAAAAACACTAGAAAACAAAACAAGGAACACAAAGATATTATGTGGTTCACCACCACAGTATGTGATGACTAGTCTATGGAGTAATGCCCCACGGACTCCGTATTTACTCAATACTTAGTTTTTAGTCTCTTACAGACAAGGATACTAACCCTAGGTTTTTCCAACATTAGACTGAGAGGGCAAACAATGCCAAGATTCAGGCTTCACAGCTAGTGTCCAGCACCCACTGAACATAATACAAATAGAATAATTTTGGGGCTTATAGAATTGCCCTATAATGAAACCCACAGACTAGATAGGTATTCTAATTTTTCCTTTCACCTATGCTAGCATACAATGCATAAAAAACAATAAAAAGATAGGGAATGAGAAAATCTCACAATCAATTATTTTCGAATGGCTAGTAATAATTTTAGAATTCTACACTGCTCTCTAAATTCTTCAACAGCCTTCAATGATGATAGAGATCGATTCACAGAGCACACCTTGCTCACATGCTTCCAATCTCTTCCACACAATCCATAATCACCATGAATGAAAAAAATAAAAACTTCACAAACCTCTCATAGAGATTTAGCACTCCATTGAAGTGTAGAGAAGAGATAGTTGGTCATTGATCATCTCACAGGGGACGAAACCCTAGAAAAACCCTCTATCAAGCTTCAAAATCTATTTTTTGATTTTTCTCAACATTTTTTTATGACTCCCAATGATTCCCAATAGGTAGATCATCGAATTTTGGACTCGGTGCAACTTGAACCATCCAATTCTGAGCTAAGATGAAGATGTTATGGTGGTTTGAAGTTCGACCAATAGGATTATTACAAATGAAATCTTTTCTATCATTACCGCGCACCCGCGATGCACAAAATCAGCTCCCTCGCTGACAAGACATCCTGCGCTGTCGAATTTTCATTGGCGGAGACAGAATCTACTTTGAGGACCTTTAGATATCATTAAAAAGGTGGGATTTATTTTCGACCTTTGGATCTGGATAAATAGCGTCAAGCACGATTGGAGATTATGTGGGCCGCTAGATCTGGATCTGATTGGCCATAATGTTGCGTGTGTGTCATACCGAATCACTAGACCTTCTTCATGTGGTGTGACGCAATATATTATGTTGCAACCGGCCAATGGAAAGATGCGGGATGGAATCTTGACGCTACCACCGCACTGCACTCGAGCCTGCCTTAATCTTGCATGTTGCATTTGTCATCGTCTGATATTCTGCCTCTATCAATGATTGAGAAATGGTGGTTTGTTTCTTTGTTCGCCATGATATGGGACTCGGGCCGAGGAAGATGCAATATCACGTGGTTGAATAACGGGTCATGGGGCACCTTCCCAATCACTATCACAATATCCTTGTAGCTTGAGAGAGGATTCGGTAGGGTAGAATAGTCCTTGACCTGGAGTGCCTTTGAGATATCCTAATAAATGATTTGCTACTTCCAGATGGGCCTGTAGTGGCTGATGCATGAATTGGCTAAGAATGTTGACAGTGTAGATGATATCTGGCTTAGTGATGGTGAGATAAATCAATCGCCCAACTAGACAGTGGTATGGTAATGGATCCACTACGGTATCACTCCAGCCTATAAACGAGACACTTCAATGCCTAGAAAATATTTGAGGGGGCTGGGATCTTTAATGTGGAACTTCGTATGAAGAAGTGTAGTGACAACGTTGATGTCCTCTACATTGGATCCAGTTATGATGATGTCATCTACATAAACTAGGATAAAGGTCGAATTGCCATGGTGATGCCGATAGAATAATGAATAATCGGCTTGTGATTGTTGGATACCCAAATCTAGCAATGCTGTAGAGAATTTGGCAAACTAATTGCGAGAAGCCTGCTTGAGCCCATATAAGGACTTTTGTAGTTTGCAAACAATGGTCTCCTCCTTGCGATGATAACCCGGTGGGGGTGTCATGTACACCTCCTCATCGAGGTCACAATGCAAAAAAAAAATTATGAACATCGAGTTGATGTAAAAGCAAACCACCTGCTGTTGCAAGAGCAAGAACAACATGAACAATGACTAGTTTGACAACTAGTGTAAATGTGTCATTGTAGTTGATCCATTCAATTTGATTGTATCCCTTAGCTACAAGGCAGGCCTTGTAGCGTTCAATGGTCCCATCAGAATGGTGTTTTATTTTGTACACCCATTTGGAACCAATTGGTTTCTTTTCTTGTAGTAGTGAAACAAGGGATTAAGTTTTATTGTTTGACAATGCCACAATTTTGGCTTGCATTGCATCATGCCATTCCAGTAACTTCATAGCCTCAGCAAAACTCGTAGGTTCATGGGTTAGTGATAAAGAGGTAAGAAATGAGTGATGGGATGTAGAAAAAAATGCATATGATATGTAATTTGCCATTGGATAATGCTCACTTGGACCATTGATGGAAGACGACTTTTGAGAGCGGGTAGTGTAGCATTAATAGTCTTTTAGGTAACGAGGTTGTGAGGGATTGCGGATTGTGCGGCATAAGGATGGGGGTGGAAAATTGGCTGGTTCGGTGGTGGTGGTGGGGTAAGAAGTGGGGTGGTAATAGGTGGTGGGTCGGTGTTTTGGGATTGGGTACTGGTTATAGGCATGAAAATTGATGGGGGTTCTTGTTGGGTTATAGTTCGTGGGGTAGGGTGAGTTATGGTGGTTTGTGAGTCAAGTTCATGGGGTGGTAATGGGAAAACTGAGTTGGCCGTTGGGTTGGGTGATATGTGGTAAGGGAAATGTTTTCATGAAATGTAACATCCCTTAAGACATAGATTTGTCAAGTGGGAATATCATAGATCCAATAGCCCTTTTGACAGATACCAAATAAATATACCTGGTGAGGCACGCTTGTCAAATTTATGAGTTGTAGTGGGGTTACGGCCATAGCATAAGCATCCAAAAACCTTGAGATGATTGAGAACCGGTGGTTTGTGGAAAAGAATATCGAAGGGGGTCTTGTTGCCAAGTATTGATGTTAGTAATCAATCAATCAAATAAGTTCAGTTAAGACTCATTCACCCCAAAACTCCAAAGGTAGGTTGGAATGAAAATGAATGGCACGGGCGATGTTAAGGAGGTGACGATGTTTACGTTCCACAACATCATTTTGTTTGTGGAGTGATGACCCTTTGGACTGGAAAAAGTTTGGTTGACTTTGTTAAAAAATTCAAGCCCATTATCGGAGTGGACTTGGTGAATGCTTTTGCTAAATTGGTTTCGCAACATGGTAAAAAAATAAGTGATGTGGGTAGTAACTTCAAATTTATGATGCATCAAACAAAGCCAAGTTCTCTTGGAATAATCATAAAAAATTATTAAAAAATAGCATGCACCATGTATAGTGGGTGTTTTATATGGGCCCCAAACATCCATATGAATGAGGTCAAAACAAGCTTTGATAGATGTAGAACTATGTGGAAAAGGTAAGCGGGTTTTCTTTACAATGGGGCAAGCAGTGCAAGTACATTTATTGGAAATAGAAATGGTAGCATCTAATGCTAAGGCTGGGTGCCCAAACGCTAATGCCATAAGTAGAAATGTGAACCAAGGGTGGTGATGGAGGCTAATGTAGGTGGAGGGGGTGCTAAGTAATAAAAGCCACCTTGCTACATACCCATCGCAAATGTTGTCGTCGTATGTTGGTCCTGTATGGTACACAAAGTAGAGTCAAAAGTAACATATGCATTAGATTCTTGTGTGAATTTACTAGGTGATAGTAAATTAAAACGGAATGATGGGACATGTAAGACATTTGAGAGGATAAGGTGTGGACCAACGTCTGCGGTTCCAATGTGAGCAATAGGGGCATGGGAACCGGTTGAGAAACAAATTGATGATGGAGTGGGAGATTGATAATGGGTGAGGAGGTTTAAGTCGTAGACCACGTGATCCGTTGCCTTAAAATTAATAATTCATGGAGTATGGGAAACTGTGGTGGCAAGACTAATTGGTTTACCTGCAAATGTTGCCAAAGGATGAGCGTTACTAGTAGGAAGTAATGCCAATAATTGTTGGATCTGGCTAGAAATGAACTGGTCACCATTGTTGATGACGGCATTTGCACGAGGTGCAGAAGGTGTGGATTTGTGGCGATTAATCCCTCTCGTTGAATTGGAACCACCACGAGAAGACCACCAAGTTGGGTATTCGATTTTCTTATAGCAGCGGGAGTCCGAGTATTCATATCCATGTCACAAGTTGTGCAATGATATTATGGTTTTGGGCATGACAGAGAACGTTGGGCAGCCATAGCAAATTGGTTTGTGGGATGTTGGCGAAAATCTGTAATGGTGTGTTGGTGTTCTTCTTGGAGTAATAAGGAATAGGCCTTATTGACTTGGGGTAGGGGTTTCATGAATAATATTTGGCTGTGAACCCCGGAGTAGGAATCATTGAGGCCTTGTAGAAAATCCAATAGATAATCAATTTCAATGGTGGTATATAGATCCTTGAGGGCACTACAAGAACAAGTGGGTAATTTACGATAGGATGAGAGTTCATCCCAAATGCCTTTGAGGTAGTATTGTCACACCCTAATTCTAATTTAACTAAGTGTGAATGAATTGCACATCATAATCAGAGATAATAAATAGTATGTACAAGTCTGTATTAATGAACTGAGTGTCTAGTATGATAATAAATATTAAATCAATTATTTTCAAGTAACCAAAACATAAATAAATATTTGATTACATCCCAAAATACGAAATTAAACCTAAGCATAGATACAATGGAAACACTTGCATGATCAATCATGCTTGTTTTCCATTGCTTGCACATCCATAGCTGCCACATGTCCGTAAGTTGGCGCATTGATATAGTTTTTGATAGTAGTACCTGCATCATCAGCTAAAAGAAATACGATATCATGGGGTGAGCTCACAACTTAACTCAGTGAGTAAACGAAACAATGCAACAAAAATATGCATGATGTCAAATTCATATCTTTGGTCTGGTATAAGTTTAAAATGTGCTATGGTAAGGATAGGTGGCCTCCACACCTCTATGCATGAGAGTGTGAACATGCCCAATGGATCACACACCGCTGTCGTCCCACATCACCCACTATAAAATCGAGATAGAGCTAGAGCCTAATGGATCACACACCGCCAATACTTCCCTTGACACCCTACCCTATACCACTACATATGCCCCTACTGGCGAGGACTTGCAAACTAGGTTCGTATCTAACCAATCCTAAATGTCATCAGATTTGTATCCAAGGCTTTACCCTAGCATCCCTCAATACGAACAGAGATAGAGCTAGGGTCTGTCGACTGAGCTTACAGCCATACACCGTGATCACCCCCTGATACCCTATGACGTACTAGTTCCTCTAAAGTATTGGCAATACGACGATGTCAGTGTGGTGGATGGTTCAATCCTACGCCTCTCCAGATTCAACACACCAACCACATATAAGCACATGCCTACCCTATTCATCATCAACACAATAAAATAGAAGTAAAATATGCATGGGCAGTAAATAAAAATATTGGTTATATGCACAAACACCAACAACGCATGGTAATAAACAATAAACGAAAACATAAGGGGTAGCTTGTTATTAACCAATTAGTTTAGGTCTTATTCTCTCACCTGTAGATGATGTTTGTTACTTTTCCCAAGCCTTATAAATTATCTTAGATTAGTTGAAAAGCTAAACAATTAACAAATTCTAATTATGATTCCAATTCGTCGATTACAATTCACTGTTTCATTGCCCGGTCTCTAATTTAAGCCTACCGAACATTGTCCAGTCCAGTCTTCGGTCTTGTATTGGCCGACCGATGAGCCATTCAGACAAACCCTGTCAGACTTCTTGAGAGTGACCGATCGTCTGTCTGGTATGGCATCTAGCCAACCGATCAACAGGGACTAGACAATCCCTGAGTCATATTCCAAATTGTCTTTCATTAATGGGATCCATCTTAGAGTCATTCTATGGTCATTATTCATTAGTTTTAACCACTTCATACCCTCCTAACATCTATAATCCCTTGTAGGTTTAAAATTGAGAGATCTCATAGGAGGAATTATAATGTAATCACAGTGTTGGAGTCGATCTACAGACCAAATCTATGATTATAGATCTCCATCCTAGGCATCCTAACATTCTACAGAGATGAAGAAGCATAAACTTACTGTTGATTCCTCACTTCTGAGTTAGGAAACCGACAGTAGCTCCTCTCTGCAGAGATTTCTTTCTCTCCAAGATTTCTTCTCCTTATTCTCCTCTCTTTCCTTCAGTTCTAGGGTTGAGATTAATCAAAAAAGTGAGAGAAGATAGAGAGACGTCATTTTTATAGAGAAAAAGTGTCCATATAGAGTCCTCTCTCAATTAGGAGAGTGATCTTTTCAAATTAGGAAACTTTCCTAATCTCGGAGAGAGATTCTGGGCTTGACTGATCGACTGATCAGTCGCCAACACGAGGAATGATTTTCTACAATTTACTTTTTTTTTTTACTTTTTTTTTTAATAAGGAATACATTGAAGAGAAAGATAGAAACAAAACAAACCCAAAACGGGAAGAAAATGAGTACAGACTAGCCCGCAGGCAGAAACCTACTAATCAAACAAAAAAATGCCTTGGGATATGATGTATTTAATGTGATCTTTCATTAATTATAGAATCCAGTCTCGTGATTAGTTAGAATCCAATTTCTTTATCAGTTAGTTAACTACATGATCCTTCAGCTTAAAAACTTATACTTGAATTTGAGGAAATATAACAAACTCATCTATATACAGAATCCCACCTAGCATAACTAATAAAGTATGATTTGCTTTATTAATGTGTTGTAACTTAATATTGCATAGCCCCAAATGAAGTTGTGCATAATTTGTAACTTATCATATTTATGAAGGGAAGTCAGTTGATAAAAGTCAACAATGAGAATTTCTTCTCATCAAAATCTTTTGAACCAGAAATAAACTTAAATACTGTAATGAATTGATTTTGTGGTAATAGAAACAATTAAATCATGAGTAAAACTGGTGCAAGTTGGACAATAAAGTATTTTTTTTTTCTTTTTATGGGTCAAAGGACAATCAAGTAGTTAAACATCTTAAATCTAATATAACATATCTAATTTTATTACAAAGAACATAGCTAGTAGAAGTTCAAAATAAGTTTCACCAGTATGTGTATCCTTTTTTCCAGCTTAGAATAAGATTGAAGTCATTAATATTTATCATCACAGAAGAAAAAAAAAACACGTTTTGTCATAGATCAACTTGTTCACGACCATAATTGAGGGATGATTCTTTCATCATGCCTCTCATCATACATTTAAGAATGATTTATGAATGGTCATAGTTCCATGTTTGTTTAATATGAGTTTATTCTTAAGCTATGGTAAGGAACCTTACAATAGCCAATCTCTTTTTTTTTTTTGCTAAAGGTTCACAATAAAATACTTTAATAGACTAGAGTTCCCACGCTAAGACAAAACGAAAAAATTGATTTAGGGGTTTACCTTTGACACTGCCAACAGTAGACCTCCAAATAAAACAAAACCAGCTAATTAAGACTCCACCTTCAACATTACCATCATCAGAAACTCAAACCCGGAAAAAAAAAAATTTTATTCAAATTGATACCTGGAGAGGTAATTCGCATCCCAGGTCACTGCATGTGTCACAAAATCTGAGACCTAATTCCATAAATAAGTTACACGTTGATGCACTCTTTTTTGCCAATAAGTCAGCAACCTCATTCACCTCTTTGATACCAATTGTTTACTTCTTACAAGTCATTGATTAATCATTTTCCTCATCACTAGTCAAGAAAGAATTACTAATTTTAGCACTGCCATATAATATATAGACTGGTGATGTTTTTATGATCTATTGTCTGTCAGGAGTTACAAGAGGAAATAATGAACTTGAAGCAAGAGATTCAACTACTTCAAAAGGCCCTTGGGTAAGACTATATTGTTATATTATTAATAAATTTTTATGTATTACTTGGGGATTTTTTTTTCCATGCCTCTTCACATATAAACACTAGATTTCTCTCATACTTGATATTTTGGGCCCTACATTGATGATATCAAATATCACATATTGATTGGTATGGTTTGGAAAATTCTCTCAAACCACGGTAGGTTTCTAAGTCCCCCCCTTAATTAATTAGAAATTCAAGAAAATCTAAAAAGTATCATGCATGTATATTATTATGGTTAGACTTAAGAGCTTCACCGGACTGATGCATCTTTTGATTCCACATTTGTTTTCCTCTCTCCATGGATGTTACTCGGCCTGCTAGGGACCTATCCTCTTGCTTGTATGTAGCCTTCCTTTTTATTTAATAAAATGATATTATCTATAATAAATTTCAGCTACTCCCCATAATAGTTTTGAAACATCACCTATCACCCATACTTTTCAAAAAAACATCAATTACACCCAAGTAACTGACGGAGGTGACGGAAATAAGTGTTAGACGGTTTTAGCCTTTATGTTTTTAATTGAAATTTTTTAAACTAACAAAATTACTAAAATAACCCTGGTCATTTCGATTTTATAAACAGCCCAATCCTCTTAGGGTTGGACTCTCCTCCTCTACTAAGAACTGCTCTTATTCTCCTCTTCAAAGAGAAACCTACGATTGCCATAGCTGAAGTCTGATTCTGTTGCAACAGCTGCTGAATCTTCTTCGACCACCGGTTAATGGGTAAGTTAAGTTATCCCCTTAATCCCCTCTCTTTCCTTTCCTCTCTCCCTCCCTCATCGTTCTCCCCTCTTTCTTTTCCTTCGTTGTTCTCCCATACTGAAAGATCAAGAGATCAATTCGAGAAGAATTGGAGGATGATATAAATGATTTGTGCAAAGAAATTCAGGACTTAGAAAATCCAAGAACCAGCAATTCAAAGAACTTGGGGACTTGAAAGAATCCTACAGCCCAGATCGACGGATCAAGAACCAGATCTGAATTCCTTTTAGTCGTTTCGATTATCATCGTCATAGTTGTGAACGGCCGGCCATTGAGAAGGATGAAGAGGATGAAGAGAACCGGATCTGATTTCCACATCTCCTCACATAGCAGATTGTTTTCCAGAAGATTCAAGAACAGCAACAACCTGGAAACAAGAGAGAAAAAAAAAGAAGAAGATTTTGCTCGAAAAATTGTCTCGATTTTGATTTAACAGAAGGAAGTTTTTCGTCTCTGATACAAAGGCAGAGAATCTAGTTCAGATTGGCAGCAGCAAAATAGAATAGGAAAACCAGGTTTAGAATATGGAAAACAGACCAATACTAAATTGAAACAACACATAAGATCGTCGAAATTAATCTAAATCTGCAAATCTGAGACAAACTAAACCCCATCAGTAATCAGTAACCTGGTTACAACAATAATCATTCAGTAAAATCCCAAACCTGAGAGCAAGTAGGTTGAAGAAGCAAAACAAAAAAACAGATCTATGACAATTTCGATGAAGCGTGGATGGAATTGAAAACAGATCTGCCAATAAACTAAAACAATATAACTTACTTGTTTAATGGAGGATAAGAGAGAGAACCACTGCGTCGTCATCCTGGGTGATGGGTAAGAAGACCACTGCGTCGTCGTCGGCGGAGACTATCGAAGAAAGTTTCCTCTGCTTTCTTCCGTTGAAGTCGGGCTTACCATTTAGGGGTTTAGGGTCAGTTTTCATTTTCATTTTTTTTTCTTTTTTTTATTTTGTTAAGAGGGTCAGTTAACTGAGTGAGGGTAAAAAAGTCTTTCAACTTATTTGTTAGGGTATTATAGTCCAATTAAAATTCGTTTTTGATGACATCAGCAACTAATGGGATTGGTTAAACGGAATGGACATAATTGATTAACGGTGGTAAATATTTGGGTGGTAGTTGATGTTTTTTGAAAAGTGTGGGTGGTAGGTGATGTTTCAAAACTATTATGGGGGGTAGCTGAAATTTATTCTATTATCTAAATAAAAAAAAATTTCACCGGGAGAAATTTAAGCCCAAAGTAAGAAAGACAATAGCACAAAGTTTGCTAAAAAATTGCAAAAAATTACTAAACTGCCCATTACTAAATTATATATAAATATAAATCGGAATCTTCAAATTTGAGCCTTTTCACTAAGTTTGTGCCAAAACTCTATAGATGAGAGAGGTGTGGTATCATCTATTTCTATCACTTGAAATGGTGCACATTCAACCATTTATCATGTTGTGAGATACCAAATTGTAAGCATTTTATTCTGAGTTAGGGTTCTCCATGGAACTCTAATGATACATACAAAATCTTATAATACAATGGGAATGGAAAGAGATGACTCTAAAAGACATATCTCTTGTTGAAGATTGATTTTCATCCGTAATTCCATACAATTTCGATTGCTTTGATTAGAATGTCGCACAGCCATTCGGGATCCCTTTTGGTCTCTGTGCATATGGGTGCAAAAAGAGTGATTGACAGTGGCTACGGAGACCCTAATCACGGTATATATGATACCATCCCAAACCCTAAACTATTCCATAATGGACCGGGTTGGTTATCTCTAACCTGTGACGAACTAGACCATAACCGGTCAACCGGTAATTAGATTCCTACTAAACAACTGGTTTAGTAATTAATCAAGCCCATTCATATAGAATCTTACCCAAACTTCTCTAGGCATAGTGACATTTCATTTTCCTATAGTAGATTGATATTGAAGAGATATGAAATACATTATGAGTTGCAATTTTTTTTTTTTTTTGGGTAAAATTATGAGTTGCAATTTTGAAGCAAAATAATAATCCATATTTTGTGTTATCTAATACTAACCGCTTTTCTTCCAGGTATATATATGGAGGGAGAACTGAAGATATGACATTAGATGAATTACATTCTTTAGAGAAACATCTTGAAATTTGGATGTATCTTATTCGTTCTGCAAAGGTATACATATCACTTTTATTCTTTTCAATTAGTTACACTTCATAATATGAGATTTTAATATATATTTTATTGTTTGATTCTCAATAATAATTGTTGAAACTTTTTGTTTATCGCAGACACAAATAATGTTTCAGGAGATTCAATTGTTGAAGAATAAGGTTTGCTCTAAACATCCTTTAATTTTACTTATCCACCACATAAATATGAAATTGGTTATCCATATAATGGATCTCATAGTAACAGAATCAAAGCAATCCAAACTACATACCTTGCATGCATATATGCCCTAGATAGGGGTGTTTACAGAATTTATAAATTCTGGAGTACATATCTTTTTCATTTTCAATCTTGTAACACTAATAACTTAACTTTTATCTTAGTAGTAGAAAGAAGCTAAAACGATCCAATTGGGATGATACATGTATAGCATAGTACACAAAATCATAAATGACCTAATAGGTATTAAAAATGTAAAAACACCCCTACTATAACAACTGTTCTTGACATAACTGACCATTCCTTGTTCATCAAACATCCTAATTCAGTCAGGCTAGACTTCGCCTTAGAGGCTTTTTATTTTTTTAATTTTGTAATTTTTTAATTTTTTGGGGATAAGTAGAATATTTTATTTAAAAAAGAAAAATGAAAAATAAATAGAGGAGAAGGAAAAGATTATACGAACAACCTCCACCTTAAGAGGACCCTATCAATGGATTACTCCTTTGAAACAAGGCAAGGAACACCAAAGGCAGCCCACCAACATACCAATCAATTGAAAACCCCATTTACACTAAAAGATGCATTAGAGGAATACTTCCCTCTAAGGGATAGGGACTTAACCCAAAAACGAAAAAATCCAACCAAAAAAAGCGAGACACCAGAAAAATTTACAAGTTTTGGAGACGACCAGAGAGCCTTTTAAAGTTGGTGCTCTTTCTCAGATAAGAGGCCAGGACATTATTTTATAGCTTAATTCCTTCAATTAATTTTCATTTTCGTCCTTTATCTTTCCCCTTGGAGCTGCTCTGATGATTAAGCGCAATAGTCTAGGTGGTGCTCTTTTTTTTTTATTATTAAATATCTCGTGGAGAAATCATCCTTCAGTTTTGAAGAGCCTTGTGCTTTGGTGGGGCTGGAACTTTGACGTAGTTTTGCGAGGGAATATCAGGTAAAAGGGCTAAGAATTATAGGAGAGGTAAGAATAGTTAAAATGGATTCTGAAGCAAGTACATTAGAAGATTGGGACTCTGGCTTGCTGTCCTCTTTAGGTTTGGAAAGGAAACATTTTTAAGCTTTGTCATAATCAGGTTAAGGTTCTCTCCAGCCCTCCCAAAACTTCTCCTTTCCTGCGGCCATTGCCCACCTGTAAACTTCTGAATCTAATAAATCTAAGCAGAAGTACAGCATAAAATTTTAAAAAGTTACAAAATGGATGTAGGGCTCTCTCATTCTCTCTCTTCATCATGTTTTCTTTCCTCCTTGACACGTGGGGCCCTGTATATGAACTGTGGGATACCCCTCCCAAACTCCTATTAGCTCAGAATGTGGATGACATTACACATTGACAGCATATAGATCCCCTGCTCACTACAAAATTACCACAACAGGGAAATGAATATAGATACAAAATGGTGTCTTTGTAAATTTGAGCCCCAGTTCCTCTACTCATTTGTGCCCAGTTCCTCTATATATTTTATAGTTTTATATTCTTCCTCTTTCTTTAAATTTTGCATCTACTTAATTTCATTTCTTCCAAAAAGGAAAAATAGGAATTCTAATTAAAAAAACAAGGCACAAAACAGGAATAAGCCAGGTCTTATACTCAAGGGCACAATGGCTACCATTACCCCTTTTAACAAAAACTTAAAGGTCCAGGGCAGTCATCCTGTAGACAACTAATTTGGTTAGATCTCGAAATGGATAGCACATCCCTTGAATTAACCAGTTCTTCAGCCATTTCGTCATCATTTATTAAACTGATACTATTGTACTACTAGAAATTAAATAATAAATCCCGAAGGTGATTTTTCATAGCTTTGTATTGCCAGATGAGGCTGAAAATTGCTAAACGTATAGGTAAAAATTTGCATCTAAGCTGCCATATGGTAGACATGTAGGGCAGGCAAAAGGCCTTCCCTTGGTAGACTTTGAAAATTTCAGTCATATTCTATTTTATTTTCATAAACCAAATCCTGGTGCTTTTCACCAACAAGAGCTTCATAACCCAGCCCAGGCACAGGCCCAGGCCTAGTCCAGGTCCGTATCTGGGCCAGGCTGGTCTGATATTACACTTTCAAGCCTTGTAACCAGTATGCTTAGCCCTTTCGAAAGGCCTTTATACCACTTAGTAGGCTCACTAGGCCCAGCCTTTAAAATTGTCAGCCCTAGTTAAGTTCCCCCTCCTTTCCTCTTCTTTTCTCTATTTTGGCAAGACCAGCCCCAATTAATTTGCGGTTTAATCATAAGCAATGCTAGGAAGATCAGTCTTTATTCCAGAACCTGACTTAGATGCAATGCTAGGAAGATCAGTCTTTATTCCAGAACCTGACTTAGATCACTTTGTTTCAGAATCAATAAACCCCTATTAGAAGTCTATAGTTGACCCAACACTACCAAGTCTTAGCATTTCTCTTGACGGCCATGTTTATTTCATTGTAAAATTTTCCCTGTAAATGATATTGTCCATGCAAATTTTCCTCCATGTAAAATTTTCTAAATTTCAATGCCATTTTTTTTTTTTTTTTTGTATTTTACATGTAAAATCTTATTTTTAATTTTCCAAGTTTTTTACGTGGAAACAAACAAGCAAAAAAAAACATTTTGGCCATAGAGAACAGAAAGAAAGAAATTGTCTTTGAGAATGCATATAACTTCTGAAATATTTATCCGTATTTATTGATTTTGTAGGAGGGAATACTGACTGCAGCAAATGAATATCTTCAAGGGAAGGTAATGAAATATATTACTTTTTTTTTTTCATTTGATTGTAGAATTACACCTGACCTTTAACCATGCTTACATGCATGCATGGCCCTTATCCTTCCTCTCCCCCTTCCCTCTTTTAATTTTATTTTTGGTTGCAGATATTAGAGCATACTGCAGCGATAGTTGAAATGCCACCAGATCTAACAGGATATTCATATCCACTAACCATTCAAAATGACACATTCCAGGCTTAGATTCTTAGGCAAACGACTGATGACAGCAACGTTGGAAGATTGTAGTGAAGGATTATCGGTTATCTCTTTGGGGGTTGTGTTTTATAAGTATTTACCCTCATACATATCCCAACATTTAGTCCTTTAGCTATCTGTTATGACCAGTGTGATTGTGACTGTGATGTTTTAGTTGGTGTTGCGATTTGAGATTTAATATGGTGGCATTAATAAGGTTGAAAAAAACTATGATATTCCACATTTACTCTCTCTCTCTCTCTCTCTCTCTCATATCTGTGAGTATTTCCACATTGAAGTTTTTAATCCTTAAATTGACTTGTCTAACCCATTTATCACTGTTAATGAAACTGTTTGAAAGAATTTATACCTTGTTCAATGTGGTATTACAAGTTTTGTCTAGTTATAATCCAAATCTCTATGGATCCATTCATAAACATGTCATGCGGTAAACACCCGATATCCTATGTGCGGGCCTGTACATGCAAGAAATTGCACATGAGATGCATCCACATGGAAATATCATCACAAGGCATCAAGCGGAGAAAGTGTTAGGATGCCCTGCTTTTTGCTATAGTTCAATAAGAAATTATATTAATAAAAAAATTGTTGTACATAAAAAAAGTCTACGCATGCCTGGACGGAAAACAAAAACACCTGAGGTCCACTTCTAAAAGTCCTTTTTTGTGAAGAACCATCAAGATCATATCTTTGACATTGCCACCATCAGAAGAAAGCCCAACACATCAAAAGGTGGCAACATTACAAGCCCAATACATCAAAAGGTCGCAACATTACAATGTGTTCCAGCATTGTAGGTGCTTGCGTGTAAAGGGATTTTGATCTGACGTTGAGTTGATAGGGCAGTGAAAGAGTACAGGGATATAGATCAATTTCTTGTGAGGTAAAGCCTAAAAAAGGATGAAAAGGTTCTTCTTGGTGGATTAAAGCTTTTTTTATATTTAAACAAATGTTGCAACTGTGTTTACAAAATTTGAACAAACCACAAGATGAATGTGTTGCACTTTGGATTGTAATTGTCGATAATTCAGATCAAGTTTGATAAGAGAGATTATCTGTGGATTTCTCTGATAGTGTGATCGAGTTTCTGATAATGTAGAAATGATTAATGAGACATTGCAATTGAAGAGAAAACAATTAAAGAAAGAGAAAGAAGAGAGAGAATCAGAAGAGAGAGAAAGAGGAGAGAGAAATGTGGGTGGGACCCACTGTGCCTAGGTGGCATGCCACCACGGCAGCCAGCCTGGCCGAGGGCCGTGGCACCATAGGCAGCAGGCCAGCCATGCAGTAGCACAACAGGCGCAAGGCATAGCCGCTGCCCACAGGCCGTGCCACATGCAAGCAGCAACAGCAAGCCTGCACGCACAACACAGCTGCTGCGCGCAAGCCATGCCGCAAGGCAGCAAAGCCTTGCCGCACAGCCGCACGCGCATGACTATGGCGCATGCGCAGCATCTGTTCGACAGATTGTCTAGAGAGAGAGTCAACCTTTTTAGAGTGATTTCTTCTCGGGAAGAAATCGCTCCTACAGGGTTTGTTTAATAGAAATCGGATACAGACACCATTAATGTAGTTCTCAGGGGCATTTTAGGAAAAAAAATTTGAAGAAGATCCGAAATCGGCCGCCCAAATGAAGCCACGTAGGCCAGATTCCAAATAGAGGGCCTTCAAAGTTGCGGGCTAAGGTGTGATGTGAAGATTCCGTCTAGATTCCATCGCGAGGTTTCTGGTTGGATGGAGGCCGTTTAAAAAGGTGGTTCACGTTTCACGAAATCGGCGCCTTTATTCGGTGTGGCGCGTTCATCGTGCGACGAGGAAAAGATTCTGATCCAGCGCTTCACGTGATCTCCGATTCTCGGAGGCGTGATTTATCCAGATCCAAGGGCTCAGGTAAAATCCCACCTTTTTAACTTTGATCCAACGGACAATTGTGCAGATTCTCTGATCGACCAATCAAATCGCGACAGCGCATCGACGGTGCGGCTACGGTGTGGCGCGGGTGCGCGATTATAAAAGGAAAGATTCCTTTTTGAATCTTTTGGTTGGCCAAACTTCAAACTGCCATAACTTCTTCATCCAAGCTCCAAATCAGTCCGTTCAAGTTGCAGTTTCCATTTTTTTGGATGCTCTACTTATTGGTCGTCGTTGTGAGTCGAGTAAGGGCTGAGAAAAATTAAAAAAGTGTGCTTTGAAGCTGTAGAGAAGGATTTTCTAGGTTTTCGTGCCCAGTGGGATGATTCATCACCATCTGCATCTTCTCTGCTCATCAATAGATTGCTGAATCCCTGTGAGAGGTTGGTAGACTGTTTATTTTTCATTCATGGTGATTGTGGAAGAGATTGGAAGCCTATAATCAATGGCTCTATGAATCAAGCTTTACTGTCATTGAAGGCTGTTCAAGGTTTCTCAAAGCAATGTGGAGCTTCAAAAATTATTGCTGGCCATTCAAGAATACTGGTTGTGAGATTCTCTCATTCTCTATCTTTTTAAATATTTTATATGCATTGTATGCTAGTATAGGTGAAAAGAAAAGGTAGAATACCTATCTAGTTTGTGGGTTTCATTGTAGGGCAATTCTTATAAGCCCCAAAAATATTTTATTTGTGGTGTACGTGTTTAGTGGGTGCTAGACATTGGCTTAAAGCCTGAATTCTAGCATTGTTATGCCCTCTCAGTTTTATGCTGGAAAAATCTAGGGTTAGTATCCTTGTCTGTAAGAGACTAAAAGTTGAGTATTGAATAAGTACGGAGCCCGTGGGGCATTACTCCGTGGACTAGCCATCACATACTGTGGTGGTGAACCACGTAATATCTGTGTGTTCTTTGTGTTTGCTTTCTGACATATTTTGAAATGTGTAGAAAGGTTTGCAGGATGAGTGTGCAAATCTGGTAGACCTGGCCACTGAGTGGTAGCGAGGTGGATTTGCATATGCTTGTGTGTATTGACAAATCAGATATCCAACAGCTCTGGACAGTATTGAATTTATCAAGAAAAAATTGCAGACACTGATTCACCCCCCCCCCTCTCAGTGTCATATCAAGTTCATCAATATGGTAGTGCACTTGGGATTCCTCAAGCTGGATCCGAATCGTCTCCTCCCTGAAGATGCCCCCGTTGGATGGCCAACACTTGACTTTCGAGAAAATCCGAGCCCCACGTCAAAACAGACATCCCTTGTCTGCTTGGCTTGTCGGCTGGGTGTCGGCTCGGACGTGAGGCTCGGATTTTTTCAAGAGTCACGTGTCGGGCGTCCCCCCCATCCGGGGGGGCGATTTGAATCCCCCCAAGCTAGTCCACTCCTCTTTTTTTTTTTTTTTTTTTATATATATATATATATATATATATATATATATATATATATATATATATATATATATATATATATATATATATATATATATATATTTTTTTTTTTTTTTTTTTTTTTTTTTTTGCTAATGGTTAGCAAAATTGCATTAGACAAAAAGAAAAAGGAAAATACAAGTCTGCTATGGTAATACTCCACCTTTGGCATTGCCATCAGCAGAGCCCATAAGGACCAAACAAGTACATTGGGAACCATTAATGAACGTATATCTGGGTCGCTCAGATGTATCCCAGACAACCTCCTTAGCTAAAAAAGCTGGACAAGCATCCCAAGTCATACTTAGCAAATCTTCAGCTCCTTTTTTTGCTAGAGAATCAACTACAATATTAATCTCTCTAACGCAATAAGTGATTCAGAAACATTTCCTTTGAATCAACTCCATTAAATGGTGCCACTGATTAGCTAGATACCATGGTGGTTTGGATGATTGGAGGCATTTAACCATGGAAGATGAGTCACATTCAATCCAAAGTTTCTCAACTCCAAGATTTATAGCATCCTTCAATCCTCTCATTGCTGACTTCAATTCTATTTGGTAATTTGTTGCGTTGCTTAGGAATTCAGAAAAAGCATATATTACCTGTCCTTTATCATCTTTGACGACTCCACCTATACCCCAATCACTAGGGTTCCTAGTGAGCATCCATCAATATTAAGCTTCCACCATCCCATAGGAGGTTTCCTCTATAAGTGCTAATGAATTGAAGATGGTTTAGCTTGAGCCGTGATGAGGGAGAAGTACATTTTGATTACCAAATCATCCACCTTCCTGATTTTGCATGGAGAGATTGATGATACAGCCTTGATGATACAACCCTTACATCTGCTTGTATGTTAAACATAATTCTTTTATGTGATGCTTTATACTCATCATAACAACATAGATTCCTTTGTCTTCCACAAGTTATGTAAAACACTGTACAGCAATGGAATCTAAATTTCCTTAATAGGCACTATTCTTTTCTTTTTCCTCCACCATGAGTGTAGCAGATCTGTATTTTCAAAGTTCGTCCACGAGAGATTATATATTGATAAGACTGATTTCCATACCTCCACAGCAAATTCACACTAAGTGAACAAATGATTGAAATTATCTTCCTGTTTATGACAGATATAGCACTAAGAAGTGATAGGTACTTGCTTTCTCCGTATTGCTTCATCAGTAGTTACCTAAGTGCCATTTATCCACCCAAAGACAGAAGTATTTGGAGGAATATCCTTTCTCCATAAGTCTTTAGCCCAATCTAATTTCACATGCACTACTCTTCTTGCGTTCCATGCTGATTTAACAGAAAATAAGCCATTAACTGATTCAATCCACACACAAGTATCCTTTCTTTGCTTTACCAACTGAATCTTCCTAGCCTCCTCCAATTGCTGCCTTAGCGGTACATTTTCCACTGATGGAAAATGCCAAACCCTATCATTAATAAAGTCACCAACTTTTTCTTGGGGCTTCTCATTAATGGGAGAAGGGATATTTAGCTTATCAACCAATGAGTATGATCCCAACCAAACATCATTCCAAAAATTAATGGAAGAAGGGTTAATTACACAAACACCCCCTCTACTATAGTGAAACTACATAGAACTACTCTGCTTTTACAAAAGCTACACAGAATACCCCTTTAACAATCCTATCATACAATCTCACCCACACAGTTACTTTTAACTTAACGGCACAGGGTCAAATTTTTTTTAAGACAAAAATATCCTTACTAAGTACATTTTTGAAAATGAAAAAGAAAACAAAAAAAAATCACAAAAAAAATATAAAAATGAAATTGAAAAGTTTTGAAGGTAAAAAAAGTCTTTTTAGCATCTAAAAAGAATAAACCTTTTTAAAAAAAATGTCTAAAAGACACTTCGTAAGGGTATTTTTGTCTAAAATTTTTTTTGACCATCTGTCGTTAAGTTAAAAGTAATGATGTGGGTGAGATTGTATGATATGATTGTTAGAGGGGTATTCTGTGTAGCTTTTGTAAAAACAAAGTAGTTCTGTGTAATTTCACCATCTCCAACTAGCCTTCTTACTCTGATTGCAGTCCACTCCCATACCACCTGAATGCTTTTCTAAATAGGTGAATAGGCAAAGGTTCTTCTAAACATGCCATAAGGCAGTAGATACCTACTTCTCATAAACTTTGCAAAGAGTGAATTACTAATCATCACATTCTATGCCATTTTAGTTAACAATGCTTCATTCACCTTTTTAAGTTTTTCAGACCAAGGCCCCATTCTGATGCAGATTTGCATGCTACCTCCCATTTCACTACAATATCTTCCCCTGGTTGAAATCACCACTCCAAATGAAATTTTTCATCCATACTTCAGCAACTTTAATTACACCCTTAGGCCATGCATATGCCCCAAACGAATGAATGAAGGTGCTACATAGCACAAATTTAACTAGTTCAATTCATCCTGCCATTGACAAAAGCCTACCATTCCAAACTGAGAACTTCTTCTTCAACTTGTCTAACATAGGCAAGAAGAAATCTTTTTTGATTTTTCCTATAAAAATTTCCACTCCAAGATACCATGTTGGTAGCTTACCTTCAATGTATCCCAAGCATGTCTGTAGCTTATTTTTTATTGGCAATGATACTCCAGCATAAAAACATTTACTTTTTCCCAGATTAATCATTTAACTAGAATAATCCGAGTAAGAAGATAACAACTTCTTTAGCTCCTCTACTCCTTTTAAATTGGCCTGCATAAAGAGTAAGATATCATCTACAAAAAACAAATGAGCAGGAGTAATCACGTGAGTGCAATGTAAAAGCTTAATATCCTTCTTTACGGCTAAGAGCTTGAGGCTTCTACGTAGAACTTCCTCAATAAGAACAAACAGCATGAGTGATAATGGGTCTCCTTGACGAAGCCCTCTGAAAACACCAAAATAGCCTATTGGATCACTATTAACCATTATAGAAAGCCTAGCAGACTTAAAAAGAATCAATAGCCTTTTTGTAAAGGTTTCTGAGAAGCCAAATTTTTACAACACATCAAACATAAAAGACCACTCCAGAGTATCAAAAGCCTTCTGGATGTCAAGCTTTAAAGCTAAAGCCCCATGCTTAGTTCTTCTTTTCATCAATGTAGTTAACTCTGATACTAGTTTAATGTTATTGTAAATTAGCCTTCCTTTGACAAAAGCCCCTTGTTCTTTTGATGTTAGAAAGCCTATAAAACCCCCTAATCTAGTTGAGAGTATCTTAGGGATCATCTTATAGATAAAATTCCCCACACAGATAGCCTGTAGTCTGCTAGACGAATTGCCTCATCAAACTTAGGAATCAAGATATAAAGTTGTTCTTAAGACCATTTGGTAAGTAACCAGATTCAAAGAAAGACTGCACATCATTTGTAAAGTCCGTATTCACAATCTCCCAATAGCATTGGAAAAACTTTCCAGGATAACCATCCGGCCCAGGAGCAGTTTTTGGATTTAAGTCAAAGATTACCCTTTGGGCCTCATTCAAAGATGGAGTAGCATCCAATAAGAGGGACTGATCTATACCAATAAGCCTAGGAATACACTCTAATAGATCTAAAGCTGAAGTGGATCCCTTACTTGTATGAAGGTCCTCATAGAAGGCAACAATATGTTCTTTTATCTCCCTCTGATCATCTAGAAAAGTTCCTTCACCAGTTTTTAGCACTCTTATAGAGTTTTTCTTTTGTCTAAATGTTGTATAATTGTGGAAATACCTTGTATTCCTGTCCCCATTTCGAAACCATTGGATTCTAGATTTTTCCTTCCCTAAAGCTTCTTCCAAATCAAGCACAAATTCCAATTGCTATTTAGCTTTGAGCTCCTTAGCTTTTAAGCTGTCACTGAACCCTTGCATATGTATTTCTTCTTGTACAGCCTTTAAGGTAGATTGAGCCTTCATTAAATCAGCACTCAATTTTGGATATGCTTCCTTAGACCATCTCTTCAGAATACCTTTAAGATGCTTAAGCTTTTGAATCAATATATAATACGGGTTACCTGATATCCATATGCTCTATGCAGACTATACATCTGGAACCGAAAAAGAATAATGGATGGCTTAGGAATGGCATCTCCTCCTACAATAAGAGCTGAGTGGTCAAAGACAGATCTTGGCAAGTCTAAGGAACTTTGCAACTCTTCATTTGAGATCAACAAGAACCTATCAAAAATCTTCATTTAAGGTTAAGAGGAACCTATACTCTTTTAAAGATAAGAGGATCCTTATATTGTCAAGTACAATTACAAGAGGATCCTTGTGTCGTCAAGTACAATAAGGTTTAAACAAAAAATTACAAATGAAAAATAAGTTTGAAGTTTTTTATGATATGAGTGCAACAATTTACTCCTTGCGATTGTGCAATATATGTATGATGTATAGGATAATGATCTTGCACAATATATGAATTTCTCTTTGGATGATGCTTAGGATAAATTGGAAAGAGTTTTATATCTTTGAGCTTGATCTTGAGCTTTGTGGAGATCACAACGATATTAAAGCTTGAAAATAAGTTTTCATCTCTTGGTAGGATGTAGAAATTGATTGTTTGTCTGCAATATAGAGCTCAAGAGTATTGATCTTGTGTAGGTGAATTGTGTCGCCAAAATCCTTATAAATGAGGCCTTAAATAGGCTCAATGGATGGCATAAGTGGTTGATCAAGAAAGACTCCAACGGATCTATTATTTTGTCCTGCAGGTTGATGTTCCAGCCAACTGGTTTAAATATGACCGTTGGAAACTAGCCGTAATTTGACTGTTGGAAGGTTATAGTCATCTGATCAATATTCAATTGAGCAGTTTACCTTCGGTTGTTGCTCTATTTTTTATCTGAATACTTTGTCGGTCGATGTCTGGTCGACCATATCATTCCAGTTAATCTCAATCATGTCTGTCAACATAATTTACTTGATCCGGTCAGATGCCGGTTAATCTACTAGTCAATCAAGGAAAAATAACAGTGTGTTTTGTTTTTCCACGGTCTTGTTTAAGCCAATTTTCTAGGATTTTGGACCAGTCTTAATCCCAGCTCTGTAGAGTTATGTTGGGTGATAGATTGACATCTCTTAAGGTTAGTTTAATGCATATGAAATGTATTATATGCAATGTTACATTCATGCATATATAAGTGTGCTAGCCTAGGTCTAATTGTACAAGTAGCCTTAGGTTAGTTACCATGTCTTCATCATCTTCAAATCTTCAGTCTTCAGACTTCAAGCTCGGATAATTATTGATCTTCAAGCTTGGGCTATCTTGATCTTGGTCAAACATCATAAAACTGTTCTTTGTCAAACTTAAGATCGGGTAAGTCTCTAACTAGGTTCTTAGATGTTATTGATTGCATTAATCAAGCATTCACATGTACTAGTCTTTTATGCCACAAGCAAGAATCATCATCATTAGAAACAAGACATGCATAATTAGAATTACAATCATCTATGGTGCATGTATAAACGTTTATTTTAATTCCTTTCATTGTTACATTATCGCTAGCATCATTGATTATGCAATGAGACACATCCAAGCCATCTTTATAGCATAAACAGCATAATTGGCTTACCTTAAGCAAGTTGTATCTAGAGCCATTCACTAAATATACATTAGAGATAAATATACATTCAGTGGTGATTTTCCCATGCCAATAATTTGTAAAAAGAAAAAAAAAACATTTTATCCTGAACTTAATAAAATTTTGGGGAAAAAAAAAAAGATAATGAAAAGAATGTGCCATGATCTAAAGATACCTATAGAGGTATCATATCCTTGACCCCTTGAATCCGATTCAACCAACAATATTGAACCTCATTAAAAGTCACTACTTTTAAATCCTGAATTTGAATCAAATATGATATGCTCGCTTGTAAATGTCTTCAGATCAACATATTTTATCTCCGTTTTATAGATGGCTGTCCATTGGTCAGTCTTGATTGGCTATGGTTAGGCCTAATCAATCCCCTACCACTCTAAGACATGGACCACGACAACACTATTTAACTACTCGGTCCTAGTTACTAATCTATAATTGAACTCTATCAATCAAAATTGTAGTTTCATGAATTAGTCAGCACAATATTGCTCAATATCAACCAATAGTGTGATTCCATGAATTAATCACCACAATATTGGTCAAGATCAAGCTCATATCACATATTGCTCAACCAATATTACGATTCCATGAATCAGTCACCACAATATTGGTTAAGATCAAATCCAATCACAATCTCATACCATCTTCTTCATATCGCATGTGATCATCCATATCACATGCAATATGCTCATGTAATATTCTTCAATGATCCCATTGTTATCTATAAATACCATTCATCTCATGTATTTGATACACAATAGAAATACAATACTTGAATCAATTGTTGTGAATTATCAAACTCATACAAAACAAGCTAAAAGCAGTGTAATCGGACTCATATGTACCAATCAGTCTATAATCGGGTCATTCCAATTGGTTCGATTTTGAATAATTAAATCACCAAATCTAATTGGTAAGGAACCAACATAACTAAAGACACTAGATTTTTGTTTCTTCTAATCTTTAGTTGTCGGTCGATGTGGGGCTAAAGTTGTGTAGATAGCAAATGAAGGGAATGTATGAAGTGTAATAAATTCAGTCCCACATCGGTTAGAGAAAAAAAAATGTGAGAGAGACACAAGTTATATAAGGAGAGTAAATACTTAAGAGAGACACAAGACCAGTTATTGGCCTTTAATCGACCAGTTTATGTCAGTTTCAATTTTTTCCATTTCTCCATTGGGCCATGTCGGTTTTCTGGTCAACAACGAACATCACCTATTAATTCATCATCTAATACCGTAACCTGACTGTTTATTAAATTGTCGATCTGGTCTCAATATTTTTTTGGTCGAGCCCAACCAATTTAACCAGTGCAGTCTAAATTTTGACACCCCTAGTTTTATGAGCACACATGTTACCAAATATTCTAAAAATATAGGATTTCGATTGGGGCTCATAAATTTGACTATGGACATGGCTTAGCTTTTATGACTGCAAAATTAATCATGGATCAGTTTTCCTTCATGCACGGTGAAAAAGATATTATTCACCTAAGGATTCAGTGGATGAGAGAACGGAATTTAGGAATACTTCAGGGGTAGATCCAAAATTTCATATTTTATAGAATACATTTGCTTTCAGGTAAACTGGTTTAAAAATACTTTTGTGAAATATAATATTTTTACTATTTGTTTTAATATAAAATACAAAGAAAATGTATCAAAAAAATTTTTACATAAAAAGTTGGCTAATTATTGAGGTTGTTAGGGATGGAAGCGCAAATGAGAGAGAAAGTGAAGATCGAGTAAGCACATAACATAGGATTTACCGTGGTTCAACCCCCAATATCAGAATGCCTACCTCCACCCCAAAGAATCAGAGAATTTCTTTATTTACAAGAAAACTCTACACCTCTCTCCACCTGATAAAGTGTTCTCTTTTGTTCAGACCATACCTAGGGATTCCTACATAGAGAATATATAGGCTCCCCAACCCTAATCCCCCATAATTATAGATTTACCCTCATAAATATAGTAGACCCAAACCGTAATACAAGTACAACTCTAATAATTGTATGGACCCCATAGAATACAAGACACAACCCAACAAATCTCCACCTAGCTTAAATTTTGTAAGCCACCTTGAAGAAGGAATCCATTGATGCTAATTCTATAAATTTGTCCATTGTCTCTGTCAAACCTTGCACCCAAACCAATATAGCCCACACCCGGTCTGAGTGTCCCGCACAGCTTACCATCGTATGATGTGATGTGACTTTACCTCTCCCACTGCCGTAGTACCTACTGAAAGATCACTGATACTCATAGTCCTCTACAACTCCAATTGCACTAGTGAGCTGAGTTCTCACCTCTGCACCTCCTGCACAGACTTAAAGATCCGAATCATTATCACACCCAAGATGCAACATCAAATGGCCATTATGTGCACCATATCAGGATTCAAAACCACCATCAAATCCAAGGGAAAACCTCCCAGATCCAACCAGAACCCTTGTTGCCAGAATTGAGAGATCCTTCTTCTGACGCCATAACCCCAATAGCACCAACCTTCACTGCCGTCAACACAACCTGGATTAACTCATGGGCAACCAGCTAATCCCCTGCCCATCTTGCCCAACTATGAAGAAACCTTTGTTGCACATGCAATAACCCTTGATTGTCTTCACACCAATTCTGTACTAGTTAACCTTCCCTGTGCATCCACCAGCATCAATCCCAGGTTAGCTTCCACATATAGAACTAGTCGAACCTTTTTTGGCCCTTCTAGAGAATTAAAAATCGCCAATCCAAAACAATGGCCTTCCTTCGTTCTCCTTTTGAAGCCAAATAACACTTCCAAACTACCATGGAGTAACCCCTACTTTGAAATCATAACCTCCACATCCTCATGCAAGTTGGTAGAAACAAACGAGCTAGGTTCCAAACTTGGAAACCTTAGGCACCAACCCAAATCTACAGGATCTGAACTTTTCCTCCTGGGATTACTTTCCATGTAAGGCATCCTTTCCTTCTCATACAATTCTGCACCTTCGACAGAACCATCCTCCGCCGACCTGATGAAATGGCCCTTCCCCTTCTCCCTGATCATCCAAAGGTGTCGTTTCTCAAGAGAAGGGGTAGGTGACCCTGGTCCCGAGCACCTCTGTCCCCAGCTTCTGTCCCCCTCCTTTCTTTTTTTAAATTTCTCTTTCCGGATTGTAATTATGAGTAATGATAATTTTAAAAAGAAAATAAAAAATGAAAAACAGAACTTGTATTTGCTTTTCACCTTTACAATTCGTTTTTACCCTTTTTTCTTTTTTTCTTATTCTTCATACCAACCTTTGCGTATCTCCATCCTTCTTCTAGATCCGTAATTAATCTGCTAAACTTCGCTTTGATACCACTTGTTCAAGATGGAAGCACAAAAGAGAGAGAAAGCGAAGATCAAGCAAACACACAACACAAGATTTACCGTGGTTCAACACCCAATATCGGAATATCTACTTCCACCCTAGAGAATCAGAGATTTTTATCATTCACAAAAAAACTCTACACCTCTCTCCACTTGACAAAGTGTTCTCTTTGCTCAGACTTTACCTAAGGATTCCTACACAGAGATAATATATATGCTCTCTAGAAACCCTAATCTCCTATAATTATAGATTTATCCCGTACATATAATAGACCAAAACCCTAATACAAATACAACTCTAATAATTGTATGAATCCCATAGAATAAAAGACATAACCCAATAGAGGTATCATGGGTCTATTTTTTTTCCAAACATAGCAAGATACCAATTACCCTTTCAATACTATTGGTAAGGATGTAATTGGAAATAAAATCATGAGGATATTTTAGTAAAATAACATTCACTGTTCAAAATAAAGATAAAGTTGGAAAACCAAAAACTTTATGTAAATTTATTAATGAAAAGTTAAAATTGTAATTGACTCTAACCCATCCTCTTTTTCCCTCATAGAATCGACTCCCTTGCCCTCATTCTATCGTTCCATCATCCCTTATCTCTATTCCTTTGTTGCATCTTGTCGGACTCTACAACTCAAGAATTGTAATAGCACTATGTGACGATGTTGTCATTGTACTGTTAATATTGCCACCCCTAATCGTAACTACCCAAAACCATGAGTTGACTAATCTCTCCAGCCATAGAAGAGATTGCTACCATTCATTGTAGAGACAATCAACTGATTCTAAATTATGATCAGACCAAATCCCCAAATTCTTTCTAGATTAGAAACCATAATGGCAAAGAGTTGGCATACCTGGTATTTCCATAATCATTTACTGATCAGAAGAAAATTTGAGAAATCAGGCTAGGCTAACTGATAAAAAAATCTTACGTGATAGCCTAAGTGTAAAGATCAGATTTTCAATTTCCAAAGATAAACCAGTCTAAATGAATCTTTACAGGACCAGGTGGGTAAAGGTTAAGCATTAATTAAATGGGGAGTCCACTATTGGTTAAGCATTGTTTAAATGGTGGGAGTATCGGCATTGACATGTGAAATTTATATCAAAATTTCAAAGCAAGCAAATGCCACATCCCTCATGAGCAATCAATGACCCCTATCTGAATTTAGAGCAGCCATTCTTATAACCATTTCGGACCTACTACTCTAAAATATATCATAAGGAAAATGTATGACATACCGAGAGTTCTTGACAAAGTTCCAATGCAACAAAAGGTGGGCAATCTATACTTGAAATTGCAGGATTGTTAATATTTCAAGCATTTGTTGCTGCCTCCGCTGCTCCCAACAATGATGAAACATATGTGAATATTACCGGAGGAGATGGAGATATGAGTTTATTGACACCAGAGAGAGGAAAGGGAGGAAAAATTTGTAATAGGGATGAAAGTGTAAACAAGAGAAAAATAAAGAAAGACTCTACACCTCTCTCCACCTCAGAGAGTGTTTTTCCTTTTGCTCTCTTCCCAAGGACTTTCTTCACAGAAACAATATATAGGTTTTCTGAATACCAACCCCATAAAATTACAAATTTACCCAAATTATAAATACAATTCTAATAATAAATACAACTCTAGTAACTGTGTGTACCCCACAGAAAGAAATACATAACCCAACAATTTCTATCTTAGCTTGAATTTTGCAAGCCACCTTGAAGAAGAACCCATGTTGATACCGATTAAGCACAATCTTTTATTGTCATTGCCAAACTGCTACATCCAAATCAGCATACCTTACACCCCATCTTGGTGTCCCACACTGCTCACCGTTGCATGATGTGAAGTGGCTCCACTTCTCTCATTGTTATAGCATCATCAGAGAGACCACTTCTACCACAAGATCTGAAATGAAATGAACTCGCTTATTTCTAGATCTGCACTTGTTCACAACTTGAACTTCCTGTAGCCTTTGTGTTCAATATGTACCTGTCACACCCCAAAATTTAACATATTGTGAAGACCAAGGATTTTTAAAATGAAAATTATCCTCAAATTTTACCTTTAATTAAGATGTTCAAATTTTCTACACTCAATCACACAAAAAGAGATCGAAAGGCTTTCACTTTAAGATCTCATCCATTCACGCCAGTGGAGGGTAAGAAACTAGAGTCGCCACTTAGATAAGGTTTAGGACCTATAAATGTTGTCATTTTTGGAGGGACTCTAATGACTCATGCAATGGAATGGCTATTTCTGTCACACCCCAATTCCGCACTATTCAGAATGGTGTGATGAACTGCTAATAAACCAATGGTTCAACCAGGATCTCTAATAGGCTGTGTCCGTTGAAATTAAACCATACACATCCACAATCATAATCAGAATAAATACACAATAACGGAAGTCTTAATGATAAATGAACTGAGGAATCTAACTGTAATAATCAATAATAAAATATCAAGTTATGTTATATCAACCAAGACATAAGTAAATAAAATATCAATTATATTTTCTTAGTAATTCAATTGAAAATATAATCGAAAATGCATGAGTTGCACTCGCATGAGGAGTCATGCGTTTCCACTAAGTCTTCAGCTTTCATCGCAGCAACGTGCACGTACGCAAAAGTATTCATATAGTCTTCCACTATGGTACCTGCATTATCAACTAAAAATATTCGATGTCGAAAAGGGTGAGAACACATCACGGCTCAATGAGCAAATAAAACAATGTAACAAACATATGCATGCATTCAATTTATATCTGTGGTCTGGTTTATAAGTTTGCAATGTGCTATAGAAAGGTTCAGTGGCCGCCTCACCTCTATACATGAGTGTGTGAAGCCGCCCAAAGGTTAACGTTTATTGTCGTCCCACATGCACCCACTATGGTATAGAGATAGAGCTAAAGTGCTTAGGACCACACCGCATCACACTTCCCCTGATACTCTACCCATACCAACATGTAAGCCCCTGCTGGCGAGGGCTTGCAAACTGGGCTCGCAACTAACCAATCCTAATGTCAAACAGTGTACCTAAGGCCTCACCCCAGCATCCCTCAATACGTCCATAGAGATAGAGCTAAGGCCCCCCGGCAGAGTCGAAGACTACACGGTCCGAGACCACCTCCCCTGAAATCTTACGACGTAATAGTTCTGCTAAGGTAATGACGATACGACGATGTCAGTGAACAAGACTTGAGTAGAGATAGAGCTAGAGTCTAGTAACTAGGCTAAACCACAATGTCACATCCCCCCTGATACTCCACTCGCATCAAGCACACTAACCACACACATACATTCACATGTCTATTCATATCATCATCATCATCATCATGCTATAAATAAAATAGAATTAAATATGCATGAACATTAATAGCAGGAATATTGGATGACATGTTGAATGCACATTACAAGCATACACGCATATAATCAGTCATGGCATTGGACTTAAGAAAATAAAAATAGTTTATTATTAGCCAATTAGTTTAGGTCTTGTTCTCTCACCTTTACTTGAATGTAGATCCTTTTCAAGCTTTAAAAACCACTTTTATATCAATAGAAAAACCTAACAAGTCGATAGAATTTAGTTAGAAGTCATTCCGATAATTTTAGGCTTGTTTTTAAGCGAGGATTGCAGGGTGGGTCACAGGTAGGGTAGCAGTTTACTGCGACCCCCAGGGTAGGGTCGATGCTAGGGTCGGATGTTCCATCGACCCTGGGTGCGACCACCCCTTTCCTGGACTTCCCGAATACTGGGGGTCGATCCTGTGGTCTCGTAGGGTCGATTCACAATCGACCCCACGTGCGACCCCCCGTGGGTTGAGTCGAGAATATCATTCTACAGTCCATTCTTTCATGTTTGGGTCCTATGGCTTACTTCCACAATCCATTCTATGCTTGTTCTATTGCTTAGAACTCTTGGTTTCTTCCTTACTTTGCCTACCATGATTTCTCCATGGATTTCATTGAAATCTTCCCATGGATGTATAATTTGGGTTTCTCCTAGACCATACCCTCTTCATGAACTATTCTAAGGTCTCAGATCATCAATGGAAACGTATCCATACCTTAGGTTTTGCTGAGATTCAGAGGTTTCTCTGAATTCTTCACTTTAGTCTTCTTCTCTAACTTTCCTTCTCTTCTCCTTCTATTTTCTTTCTCTCACTTTCAATTAGGGTTTCAAAAGAAGTGAAAGAGGCTTAGAGACATCCTATTTATAGAGTAGAATCTCTCAAAATAAGTCCCATTGAGATTAGGAAGGAATCCCAATGAAATTTGGAAAGTTTCCTATTTGCGGTTTCTATCGGCAAACAGGGGGTCGATGAGGGGGTCGGAGGTCCCGTCGACCCTCTGTTTTAAGTTGTCTGACACCCAGTTAAAATATCAGGGGTCTGACTTCTTAGTGAGGGGGGGTCGACCCTGTCTATCTAGGTATGCGACCCTGCCCTCCAATTAACTATTTTTGGATCGGTTTAGTACCTGGTTTCGCTATTTCCTTCACGCACATGGTCCATTTGACTCGACCATGATAGGTAGACCTGGTACAAAGGTGGTAAGACTGGTTAGTTCGATACGGGTCTTACAACTCCCCCTACTTATAAAAATTTCATCCTCGAAATTGTACATACCTTCCAAGTCGAATAGATGAGGATATTGCTTTCGCTTCTTCCCACGTGATTTCTTCTATATCTCTGCTTCTCCATGTGACTTTAACATAATAAATGTTACGGTTGTGTAGTCATTGCACCTTTGGGCTGGTGATTTCAGTTGGTGTTACTTCAAATGTCAAATCATTAGTCAAATCAGGTAGATCTATTGTCAAAATGTGCGTTGGATCTCTGACTTACTTCTTCAATAAGGAGATATGAAATACATCATGCACACTTGACATAGATGGTGGTAGTGCTAACTGATAAGTCATTTTCCCACGTTTAGCTAGAATATCATATGGTCCGACATATCTCGGACTTAGTTTTCCTTTTTGTCCGAACCGTTTCAAACCTCGCATGGGTGACACTTTGAGGAATACTTTATCACCTACGGCGAATTCAAGGTCTCGGCGTCTAGTATCTGCATATTGCTTCTGACGATTCTGAGCCGTTCTTACTCCTTCCTTGATAATGTCGACTACTCGACATGTCTCCTCAATAAATTCTGATCCAACGATATTACGTTCTCCAACTTCATTCCAAAACAAAGGAGTTCGACACCTCCTGCCATACAGTGCTTCATAGGGTGACATCTGTATAGTAGCCTGATAGCTATTGTTGTATGCGAACTCAATCAGTGGTAACTTTTCATCCCATGATCCTTTAAAATCAATTACACAAGCTCGGAGCATGTCTTCTAGAATCTGAATGGTGCGCTCCGATTGTCCATCTGTCTGAGGATGGAATGCAATACTGAACTTCAATGTTGTACCCATAGCCTTCTGCAATCCTTCCCAAAATTTTGAAGTAAATCGTGGATCTCTGTCGGACACAATGCTTTCAGGTACACCATGTAATCTGATAATGTTATCCACATACAACTTAGCTAACCTCTCCAGTGTATAATGATGTCGTATAGCTATAAATCGAGCCATTTTTGTCAGTCGGTCTACAATCACCCAAACTGCGTCAACTACCCGGGGAGTCAATGGTAACCCTGTGACGAAGTCCATAGTGATGCAGTCCCATTTCCATGCTAGTTCTAGTAACGGCTGTAACAGTCCTGCTGGTCTTTGTTGTTCAGCTTTCACCTTCTGACAATTTAGGCATTGAGACATGAACTTGGCTATATCTGCTTTCATTCCTCTCCACAAATATAATTTCTTTAGGTCATGATATATTTTTGTACTTCCAAGGTGTATCGAATAGGCGGTGGTATGGGCTTCCTTCATCAGTCGGTGTCTAATGTCCAAATTTTCTGTTTCAGGTACACATATTCTTCCTTTGTACTTCAGTACCCTTTCATCATCTAAGGTGAACTCAGGAATAGTTCTACCTTTTCGATGTCTTCTTGTACCGTTCTTAGATAAGGGTCTGATTTAATCGCTGTTTTCACTTCATCAAGTATATTGGGTACAATCTTCAATGTGGCAAACATATTTGAAAACTGATGAATAAACCCTTGGTTGGTTGATTCACCCAGTACATCTATCACAAACTGCTTGCTACCGTAATTGAACACTCTTCTGATAGTACACATCGCGGCAGTTGTGCTAACCTCACCTTGAGATTTTATCATTGCCTTTCTATTCAGTGCGTCAGCAACCACATTAGCTTTCCCCGGATGACACTGGATATCACAATCATAGTCTTTCAATAGTTCTAGTCATCTTCTTTGTCTCATATTCAACTCCTTCTGATTAAAGAGGTAAGTAAGACTCTTATGATCTGATTTAATATGAAATTTCTCTCCGTACAAGTAATGTCTCCATATTTTGACAGCATGTACTACTGCTGCTAATTCTAAATCGTGAGTGGGATAGTTCTTCTCATGTGTCTTCAATTGTCTTGAGGCATAAGTAATTACTTGTTCTCCTTGCATAAGTACACATCCTAATCCTAGTCCTGACGCATCAGTGTACAAAATAAATGACTGTCCTAGAATCGGAATGGTCAAGATTGGAGCTGATATCAATCTAGCCTTCAATATTTGGAAACTCTTCTCGCATTTATCAGTCCAAACAAACTCTTCACCCTTCTTAGTCAAACTGGTGAGAGGTACGGTAATTCGGGAATAGTCTTCCACAAATCGTCGATAATACCGAGCTAGACCTAAGAAACTCCTAATTTGTGCAACGCTCTTCGGTGCTTTCCACTTCACAATAGCTTCGATCTTGCTAGGATCCACTTTAATTCCTTCAGCGGATACAACATGGCCTAGAAAAATGACTTCCTTTAGCCAAAACTCACACTTTGTAAATTTGGCGTAGAGCTTCTCCTTCCGTAATCGCTGCAGAGCGGTGTTTAGATTCTTTATATGAGTTTTCTTGTCTTTGCAGTAGACCAATATATCATCGATGAATACAATAACCAACGTATCCAACATATTATGGAATACTTGATTCATAAGTTCCATAAAGGTTGCTGGTGCGTTCGTCAATCCGAAAGACA
The DNA here is from genome assembly GCA_028583415.1 of Protea cynaroides. Classification (NCBI taxonomy): domain Eukaryota; kingdom Viridiplantae; phylum Streptophyta; class Magnoliopsida; order Proteales; family Proteaceae; genus Protea; species Protea cynaroides. The sequence continues at coordinate 85,178,535 of CM053271.1, forward strand.
TGACCAAAAATTCATAATGTCCATATTCGGTGAGACATGAGAGGACGGAGAGACCTGAATGCTGTCTTGGGGATATCACCATCCTTAATCTTCAACTGATGGTAGCCTGACCAAAGATCGATCTTGGAGAACACTTTGGCACCTTGCAACTGATCAAACAAGTCATCGATCCGAGGAAATGGATATCGATTCTTGATTGTCAGTTTATTCAATTCTCAGTAGTCTATACACAATCGAACACTACCATCCTTCTTCTTTACGAACATTACTGGCGCTTCCCATGGTGATATGCTAGGTCGGATGTAGCCCTTGTCCAGCAGTTCTTGTAGTTGTACTTTTAATTCCATCAGTTCAGTAGGAGCCATTTGATAAGGTGCTTTAGATACTGGTGCGGCTCCAGGTATCAGATCTATAACAAACTCTGTAGCGCGGTCGGGTGGTAGTCCTGGTAATTCTTCAGGAAATACATCTGGATAGTCACGCACGACATTAATATCCTCCATTCGTGGTGCTTCTTTGGTAAGATCGACCACAGATACTAGATACCCAACTGTTCCTTTCTCAAGGCACTTCCTAGCCTTTAATGCAGAGAGTATGAGCTTTCGTTTACGGGGAAGTTTGGTTTCCGTAAAATTGAACTCTGCTCCTTCCTTGTCTTTAAATGTTAGTTTCTTTTTGGTACACAATAGGTTTGCAGAATGTCAAGCTAACCAGTCTATTCCCAAGATGATATCAAAGTCTGCCATCTCAAGTTGGATCAAGGTTGCATCCAAAGTCTTCTCGTCAATAAGAACTGGACATGGTCCATAACCTTTTTCTAATTCCACTTTTAATCCCATAGGTGATCGTACAAACAGTTTGTAGTCTAAGGATTTCAGGGATAGATTTAGCTTCTTTCCAAATGACACAGATATAAAAGATTGAGTAGCTCCTGAATCAAAGAGTACTCTGGCGGGAATGCCATTAATAGGTACGATACCTGTGGTTTGTTTTGAATTAGTCTATATGCTCACATAATGTAACACAAAATGATAAGATTCAGGTCATACCTGTGACCACATCAGACGATGCGGCAGCATCCTCAGATGTAACAGCGTAAACTCTTCCTTGATGTAGTTGCTTTTTGGGCTTAGGACACTCCCTTGCCATATGTCCCAATTGATTGCAGTTATAGCATTTTAACCCTTCATTATTTGGCTTTTGTTGTTGTTGAGCTGCTGAAGTAGTCTTGGCTGTAGCATTGAAACCTTGAGTACGGAAAGGTTTGAATACCTTGGTGTTCCCTCCGTTGTAAGAATTTCCATTTGACCTTTTGATTCCTCTATTTTGAGCAAGGTAGCTCTCTTTTTGGCTCGACTCTATCACTCAAGCAATTTATATAGCTTCATTGTAAATTTTCTTTTCAAGTCGCAGAACATGTTCATGTATGCTTCCCCTAAGTCCCATGACGAACCTTCGGGTCTTTGTATCTTCTACCTGCATACTGACTGGTGCAAAGAAAAATAGCTCCTCATAACGCTGTTGGTATGCATCGACAGTCATCTGTCCTATATAAACTCAGGAACTCCTTCTCCATGGAATCTTTGAAACTCCTAGGAAAATACTTCTCAAAAAATGCCTCATTATATATATCCCAAGTCAATTGGGTGTGCTTTGTCATCAGATATGTCGTGTGGACTTCCACCAGTGGTGTGCATCGCCTTTCAGCATGAATGTTGCACACAATACCTTATCTTCTTCATTCACTGTCATCATCGTGATGTTTCTCTCCATCTCATCGATCCAGTGTGCTGGCCACAACGGATCAGCTGGCTTACCATTATACTCCTTGGGCTTCATTTTCAAAAAACGCTCCAACAGTCTAGAGTGGTTTAGTTGATGCGGGACATAAGCCCCATACATAGGTGGTTGGTATTGATATCCACCTGGAGTTACTTCAGGGTTTGGTATTGAGCCTGCATGATGGGAGTCTGAGGTGCATGGGGTACTATGTTACTTCCCCCTGGTACTGTGCTTGCCTGTCCTGCTGGCATCGGTGTCGTCTGTGCAGCTGGAAAGGTCATGCCTAGGGCAGCTTGCATAGTAGCTTGTGCCTGTTGTATTTGCTGCAGCTGTTGGGCCAAATTCATTACGACTGTAGCCAGGTCTGTAGGTGGAGCTGGTAGATTTGTAGGATTTGTCTGCCCATTCACTATGAACGGTGCCGTATTCAGATTCTCCTATGTTTATAGGTGTATATGGCTGTCTTCCCCCATAGGTGGTGGTGGTGGTATAGAGTTACGACTTTTTCTGGTCACTCTGCGTCCAGCCATTATTTGTTCTGGTAGTTGGAATGCCTGAAAAACATAGAATACGTGAGGCAATCATTATATACTTCATTCTCATAGTTTAAATCCACTAACCAATGAAAATTTCAAATTTTTTAGATCATTCTGTCGAAAATACTGTATTTTTCACTGCAGGGTCGATGGTGGGGGTCGATGGAGGTCCGACCCTCAGTATGCGACCCTGAGAATCACTGATTCTTACCGAGAGCCAGGGGTTGATGAGGGGGTCGATGGATGTCTGACCGAAGGTTCGACCCCTAGTTATCTGTCAGATCACTGAGAGTCGTGGGTCGATGAGGGGTTCGGAGGGGGGGTCGGATGTTTTGGTCGAATTCTCTGACCCTCGGACTAAAAATCAGGTTTTTAATCCCAATTTTGAATCCATTTCTCATTCTTCCTCCTCCTTTCCAACTCGGCTCGTCCCTCTGAGTTGCTACAGTGACAACTCGGACTCATTGGTGCTATTTGCTTCTCATTTCGACATTTACTCCTCATCTACAGGTATGTTCTCTACATTTTCATGTTTTTAGGGTTTCTTAACTAGGTTTTTGCTCATTTATATCGTTTTCTTCAAATTAAATTTTTTTCAATCATAAAAATTCGATTTTTATTGGGGGATTTTGTTGTTGGTGACTCAATGGACGAAAGCCCACAAAAATATTTGAGTTTCATCGGTTGGTTATCGAGAAACTTGAAATTTCCCATTTTTGCCCTAATTTATTGAAAATTTTGAATTTCTTGAAATTTCTTCAAATTCGATCTCTTTAGATGAAATTTCCAACTGTATGAGTCTTGTAGGATTGTTTAGAATCTATATAAGTCTGGCCTCGTGTATGGGTGAAAAGTGAGGCTTTTAACCAATTTACATCGTTGGGTTTTTCATCCTTACTAAACCAATATCTGTTTTTCTTTGTTTTTGCAGATACTATGGCTCATACCAAAGTACCCAGGGTACATGACCCAGTCTGCTTCCGTTCTAATGAGGCGGAGACACGGTATGCCCGCTACTCTCGTAAGAAGGTAAAGGGAGGTCGCCGGGTGGACTTGGCTAGCCTGGCCTTGTTCGATGTGGAGAAGGCTTTTGGTGACATGGGCTGGCTTCCTGTGATCACCTATGACGCCTGCACTCGGCCAGATTTGGTGAGACAGTTCTACTGTAATCTCCAGGTGGTGGGAGATTACAATGATACCGAGAGGGGTAGAGAGCTTCAAATCACTAGCTACGTCAAGGGGGTCGAGATTTCATTTGATTATCGACAGCTAGCCAACTTGTTGGGCATTTCATATGACGGCCCCTTGGTGTTTTGTGCTCCTGGAGAGTCCCAGTTCTTTCCATTGGAGATGAGAGCTGAGATTGACCATCAGATCATCAGAGAGGATCGCTGGGAGATGAAAACGATCTACCTTCGTCCAGAGCCTCGGGTGTACTACAAGATTATTCAGCACAACCTGATACCTCAGAGTGGGCACTACGAGAGGATCTCCCAGTTGACCCAGTATTTATTGTACTGTATCTGCATGAGGCAGCCTGTCTGCCTTCCTTACATCATCATGCGGACGATGATCAGTGCTACGTTGCCCGGTCATACTGGCAACCTGCCCTATGGACGCATGATCTCTATGCTGCTTACCCGCCTAGGTGTTGACATGGTGGATGAGAGGATTAAGGAAAAATCCTTCTCATCACCTCTAGATTGGGAGGCCATCTGTAAGATGGGCATGCGGGATGCCCAGGTCAACAATGAGGAGAGGAACGCTCTAGTGCATCCAAGTACTTGAGTGGAGATGGACGACGCTGAGGCAGCAGCAACAGCCGTTGGAGCAGGGGTTCATGGGGGTGATGATGATCGTTTATACATGGATGTTGATGCCATACCTCCTCCATCACCTACTCATGCTACAGGAGCTGGTCCTTCTTATGCGGCTGGTCCTTCACATGCAGCTGGTCCCTCGTATGCACCTTCTGACGACATGATGGGGATATTGCATGAGATTCGAGAGGCTCAGTGCACGTCTAGTCTGAGGATAGGAGAGCTTCTAGATGCTCAGTACTTGTCCGATCAGTGGGTGGGAGAGCTTCTGCATGCTCAGCGCATGTCGGATCAATGGGTGGGAGAGCCTAGGGATGCTCAGCGTGTGACTGACAAGCGGGTGGCTGATCTCACAACTAGTCTCCAGACGACCCAGATTCAGATAGCTTGGTTGACTAGAGTCTATGCTGAGGATTATGATAGAGACCGCGAGGCACCGCCTCTCCCATCACCTCCAGCTTCTTGATGTATCTTCCTTTTATCTTTCTTTTTGTACTTCAGAGTAACTGTCTGGGTTGTGGACCGTACTCTTCTTTAGACTTGTATGTATATACGTTTGTTCTTCTTTTGAGTGTATATAAATTTGTTTCTCATTTAATAGATGCATTTTTCTCTTTAATTTTATCTCAAACAACACAGATACTTATGGTGTGTTATTATTACAGCTTTTAAATTTTTATCCTAACTCAGTTCACAAACTTTTGTGCTAGTATACTGGTTTAACAGACAGGGCCTGAGAGCTCTGATACCAAGTTGTCACACCCCAATTCGGTACTATTCAGAATGGTGTGATGAACCGCTAATAAACCAACGGTTCAACCAGGATTTCTAATAGGTTGTGTCCGTTGAAATTAAACCATACACATCCACAACCATAATCAGAATAAATACACAATAGCGAAAGTCTTAATAATAAATGAACTGAGGAATCTAACTGTGATAATCAACAATAAAATATCAAGTTATGTTATATCAACCGAGACATAAGTAAATAAAATATCAATTACATTTCCTTAGTAATTCAATTGAAAATCTAATCGAAAATGCATGAGTTGCACTCGCATGAGGAGTCATGCATTTCCACTAAGTCTTCAGCTTCCATCGCAGAAACGTGCCCGTACGTAGAAGCATTCATATAGTCTTCCATTGTGGTACCTGCATCATCAACTAAAAATATTCGACGTCGAAAAGGGTGAGCACACATCACGGCTCAGTGAGCGAACAAAACAATGAAACAAACATATGCATGCATTCAATTCATATCTGTGGTATGGTTTATAAGTTTGCAATGTGTGCTATAGAAAGGTTCGTGGCCGCTTCACCTCTATACACGAGTGTGTGAAGCCACCCAAAGGTTAACGTTTATTGTCGTCCCACATGCACCCACTGTGGAATAGAAATAGAACTAAAGTGCTTAGGACCACACCGCATCACACTTCCTCTGATACTCTACCCATACCAACACGTAAGCCCCTACTAGCGAGGGCTTGCAAACTGGACTCGCAACTAACCAATCCTAATGTCAAACAGTGTACCTAAGGCCTCATCCCAGAATCCCTCAATACGTCCATAGAGATAGAGCTAAGGCCCCCCGGCAGAGTCGAAGACTACACGGTCTGAGACCACCTCCCCTGATACCCTACGATGTAATAGTTTTACTAAGGTAATGGCGATACGATGATGTCAGTGGACAAGACTTGAGTAGAGATAGAGCTAGAGTCTAGTAATCAGGCTGAACCATAATGTCACATTCCCCTGATATTCTACTCGCATCAAGCACACTAACCACACACATACATTCACATGTCTATTCCTATCATCATCATCATCATCATCATGTTATAAACAAAATAGAATTAAATATACATGAACATTAATAGAAGGAATATTGGATGACATGTTGAATGCACATTACAATCTTACACGCATAGAATCAGTCATGGCATTGGACTCAAGAAAATAAAAATAGTTTATTATTAGCCAATTAGTTTATGTCTTGTTCCCTCACCTTTACTTGAATGTAGATCCTCTTCAAGCTTTAGAAACCACTTTTATATCAATAGGAATACCTAACAAGTCGATAGATTTTAGTTAGAAGTCATTCTGACAATTTTAGGCTTATTTTTAAGCGAGGGTTGCAGGGTGGGTCGCAGGTAGGGTAGCAGTTTACTGCGACCCCCAGGGTAGGGTCGATGCCAGGGTCGGATGTTCCATCGACCCTGGGTGCGACCACCCCTTTCCTGGATTTTCCGAATACTAGGGGTCGATCCTGTGGTTTGGTAGGGTCGATTCTCAATGGACCCCACGTGCGACCCCCCGTGGGTTGAGTCGAGAATATCATTCTACAGTCCATTCTTTCATGTTTGGGTCCTATGGCTTTCTTCCACAATCCATTCTATGCTTGTTCTATGGCTTAGAACTCTTGGTTTCTTTCTTACTTTGCCTACCATGATTTCTCCATGGATTTCATTGAAATCTTCCCATGGATGTATAATTTGGGTTTCTCCTAGACCATACCCTCTTCATGAACTATTCTAAGGTCTCAGATCATCAATGGAAACGTACCCATACCTTAGGTTTTGCTGAGATTCAGAGGTTTCTCTGAATTCTTCACTTTAGTCTTCTTCTCCAACTTTCCTTCTCTTCTCTTTCTCTCACTTTCAATTAGGGTTTCAAAAGGAGTGAAAGAGGCTTAGGGACATCCTATTTATAGAGTAGAATCTCCCAAAATAAGTCACATTGAGATTAGGAAGGAATCCCAATGAAATTTGGAAAGTTTTCTATTTGCGGTTTATGTTGGCAAACAGGGGGTCGATGAGGGGGTCGGAGGTCCCGTCGACCCTCAATTCTAAGTTTCTGACCCCCAGTTAAAATATCAGGGGCCTGACTTCTTAGTGAGGGGGGGTCGACCCTGCCTATCTAGGTATGCGACCCTGTCCTCCAATTAACTATTTTTGGGTTAGTTTAATACCTGATTTCGTTATTTCCTTCACGCACTTGGTCCATTTGGCTCGACCATGATAGGTAGACCTGGTACAAAGGTGGTAAGACCGGTTAGTTCGATACGGGTCTTACAATTTCATTTCACCAAAGGTGGGTAAGCGCCAAATTATGAGTTGGGAAGGTGTTAGGCACCCAACTCGTCCTGTCATTGACCGGTCTCCCTAAATCTTATCCTTTCAAAAAGTTTAAGTAAACTTTGGGGTGATCTCCATAGACTACAATATGCACAAGGGGAACCTAATAAGCTTCTAATTCACCCTATACTAATTGTATTACACTAAGGGATGTTCATTTCTTCAAGTAACAATATGTGTACAAAAATGAAATATACAAATGAAGAGAAAATATTGACTAATTATACAAGGGATGACATATAAAAGAATAAATGGGAAATGAACGAATATACAAATAGAAATGAAATGAACAAAAAAATGATAGAACAATAAAAACAATAACAAAGGTATGACCGAGGTCTATAAAAATCCTAGACCACCTACGTATCCCTGCGCAGCTAGAATCAGGCCAAACGTAGTTCGGGTGGGTATGTACGTACCAGGTGTGTGCAAGAGAAGGAACGCTCTCAAAATATTAAAACACATCCCAAGAATGAGAGATGTCCCCACAACAGTGGAACCCATCTCAGTGTTGAGGTACTCCCTATCACAAGGAAGTCCCCTCGGTGAGATAATCCCATAACACATGGAATTTATCTCAATTTGAGTATGTGTGTGAAAATGATACTTCCAAAATATTAGAACACATCCGAAGGATGAGATGCTCCCACAATGATGGAACACATCTCGGTGTAGAAGTATTCCCTTCCATAGGGAAATCTCCTCGTTGATGTAATCCTATAATACATGGAACTTACCTCAATTTGGGTGTGAGTGTGAAAATGATGCTTCCAAAATATTGAAACACATCCGAAGGATGAGATGCTCCCACAATGGTGGAATACATCTCGGTGTAAAGGTATTCCCTTCCATAGGAAAATCCCCTCATTGAGGTAATCCCATAATACATGGAACTTACCTCAATTTGACCGAGTGTGGAGCTAACAAACTCCCCCATAGTCTACGTATCTCTCGAGACCTCTGTCTCTCCAGAATCAAGTCAAACGTAGTTCCTATGGATTGACGGCCATGGACACGCATGGTCAACACTCAGGAAAGGCAAATGCCTCAGCTCCCCACATACGGGGATTCACTAAATCTCACTCACATCCCACATTCGGGATACCCAGGTGGGTCGTCCGTCGGGCCACCAATCCTATACATACATCTACCCAATCGTATATTTTCATTAATACATTTTTGATACAACGATTTCCCATACTCTTGGGTCCAATCCTAGGATTGGGTGGGCCTTATTCTAAGTGGGTCCACAATGGGTCGGACTCTCTAGAGTCCCTAATAAATCATATTGCGGGAAGTGTGTATCCTAACATGCATCTATTACAATGAAGTGTGTATCCTAACATGCATCTATTACAATGAAGTGTTAGAGTAGGGATACATCACTTGGTTGGAGAACATGCATTCAAGAATCAAGTTTAAGGCATGGGCATTCCATTCATACATCTATTAATTTAAACAATAAAGCATTAAGTGTGGAAAACTAACAAATATGACATGTAACTCAAAACACATGTGAAAATGAGACAACATTAAGCATCAGATTAAATTATCATGAGTTGAAACATGTATCTAAATTATGCTTGGATCAAGCCAACTCAAATTAGACCAGAATAAAATCAAACTAGACCTAGATCACCCTAAACCTAACTAGACCAACCCACATAAACCAACCCAAACCAATTTAAAATCCAACATAGACCAAACAAAAACCAGATCAGACCATGCAAACCAAAAGGGCCTAAACTTGAAGAAAGTAAAACAAATGGGCTGACCTGAACCCAAACGAAAGTGATGAGCTGAACTTACACACCATAAATTCACTGGGCTGAAAATTTACACAATAACAACAATGGTGGATGATCCTAGCCCCAATGGAATGGTTGGCTGAATTTATACACAATAAAACAAATATGCTGATCCTAAACCAAATGAATAATGGGCTGGCCCAAAAAAGAATAATTAACCCAACTACACATGGGCTCAATCTGATTGGATTGGGTTTTGACCGAATTACGATAGGAATTGACCCAATTAAACATGAGAATGACCCAAACAAGATGGGACCTACTCAATTGTATATGGGAATGCCCCAATTGATCCAACGTAAGTGGGATCAACCCAATTAAACAAGGGATGGCCAATTAGCAACGGAATAGACAAATTAGAAATTGAGATGATTCAATTGACCCAAATTAACATGTTTTAATCGAATCGGCCCGATTTGTCAAAATTTAATCTTGACTGGTCTAATTTGGTGGGATTCAACATGTGGTCTAAATAACCCGCAATTGGCCCTTTTGACGGAGATGGATGGTTTAAACATGGAACAAACCGATCAAAAGTAAGGCTGGTCAAATCCACTCTGATGCAAATGTGTTGTACTCCAAATCATAGGAGAATAACTTGACAACCATACATGACACCCATTTTAAACTCTGGAGTATCTCAACCGAAAAAAATGTTAAACCAATAATTTCGTGAATTTTCTTGATCGAGACAGAAGTTACTGAAACAAACTTTAAACAACAAGAAATAATGGAGCAGCATGACATTGATTACATGCACATACAAAGTCTCACAAGAATAAACAACAACAATAATCCAGTCTAAACAGAAACAACCATAAAGAGAAAAACTCTCTTAAATAGGATATCTTGTGAGAACGTATAGAAGAATACCTGTTCCATTTAAGCTGCTCAGTCATTGAAAGACAAATTGAATCATTAGCCAAACCAAAGTTTCCCAAAAGCCTTACATTGTTGTCGTTGCCTCCTCTTGAAATCAGTGCATCCCTTTGCTTGCTTTGCATTTCATTATGTAGAACTTTACCTTTATACTCTACAAATAGCCCATCAAAGAAATGCTAAACTTTGCCAGTTCGAGCACAAGAATCCCTTAGGACCTAGACTACTCTCAGCTTTGAAGTCCGGTTGGAAACAAACATGCAAAGAAAGTCAAGTTGAAGAAAAGCTTGAAGTGATGAACTTGATATGACACTGAGAGGGGGGGAGAATCAGTGTTTGAAACTTTTTCCTGATTATTTACTGCTGCCCAGAGCTGCTGGAGATATATTCTTTTACACACACACAAGCGTATGCAAATCTACCTCGCTACCACTCAGTGGTCAGGTCTACCAGATTTGCACACCCATCCTGTAAGCCATTACACGCACTCCAAAATATATAGGAAAATAAAGACAGTCCACAACATAGGATATACGTGGTTCACCAACACAGTGTGTGATAGCTAGTCCACGGAATAATGCCCAACGGGCTCCGTATATACTTCAATACACTTCTTTTTGCTGTCTACACAGCAGGGAGTACATACACCCAATTTACCCAGCATAAAACTAAGAGGGCACACATGTGCCAGGAATTCAGGTATCAAGTACCAGTGTTCAGCACACGCTGCACACCACGCTTAATCCGCACCCATGGGAAGCAAATAACAATTTTTTTTAGGCTTATAATTTGCCTTACAATTTTTCACCCACTAGCTAGGTATTCAATAATTTTCACCTACGCTAGCATACAATATATTAAAAGCAACAAATAGATAGGGAATTGAAAAACCTCACAACTGCTTTCGAATGGCCATCAATATCTCTGAAGCTTCACACTGCCCTCAGGTACTCTCTAACAGTCTTCAATGATGATAGAGATTGATTCACAGAGCACACCTCGCTCACATGCTTCTAATCTCTTCCACATAATCCATAATCACCATGAATATGAAAATAAAAACTCTACTGACCTCTCATAGGGATTTAGCACTCCATTGATGCACAGAGAAGAGGTAGTTGGTGATTGATCACTCCCACAGACACGAAACCCTAGAAAAACCCTTTATTAAGCTTCAAAATCCTATTTTTGATTTTTCTCCGCATTTTTACAACTCCCAACGGTGCCCAATGTATAGAGCATCAAAAAATATGGAAACTGCAACTTGAACGGACCGATTTGGAGCTCGGATGAAGAAGTTATGGCGGTTTGAAGTTCGGTCAATCAGAAAATTTGAAATGGAATCTTTCGGAGCCATATGATGCACCTGCGCTACACTTTAGTGCTGCCGCCTTTTGCACTGTCGAGTTCCTATTGGCGGACAAGGAATCATCTCTGCTAGCCGTCGGATAAGCCTTTGAAAGGCGTATTGACTAGAGTCCGTCGGATTCGAATAAATCGCGTCAAGCGCGATCGTTGTTGATGATGTCCTTTAGATTAGAATCTGGGGCGCCGCCTCACCGTGTATGCGTCACACGGAATCACAGAATGCATTTTATATGACGCGGAGCACGGCTTTAACTTGCATCTACCCAATCAGTTGAGCCGCGATAGCATCTTGGCGTGCCGTATGACATACACTCTAGCCCGCCTTGATCTGGGCCATTCAAAGTGGATCTGAGCATCGTGGCTTCAATCTGGCCGCTGATCTTGCATCTTCTCCTCTTTTTATGCCGAAATTGTCCCTAAACAACTTATGAAATGTCAAAATTGCCCCTAAACAACTTATGAAATGACTTTTTCGAGCAATCCGACAGAAACTGCGATATCTCTCTCATCCGACGTCGAATTGAGTGATTCAAGTTGCGTTGGAAAGATAACTCGACGCTCTACATCTTTCTATTGTCGTATTTCTATGAAATTGCTGTGGGACCCATCAAAAATAGGTTCAAAGTTAAAACTCTGTCAAACCTTGGAATTTGAACCCGAAACCTTGTTTGCATGCATACCAAGTGCCGTGGGCTGCCGTGTTGACATGTTACCTTGCCACCACACCTATGGGTCCCACTCACATTTTTTTATTTCTCCTCTTTCTCTCTCTTTTGATTCTCTCTCTTCTTTCTCTCTCTTGAATTTCTCTCTTCAATGCCACAACACCAGAAACATGAGAAACTTGAACATGATCAGAAAAGCTTCAGGAATACTGTCGCATCATCAGAAACTCAGCCACATCACCAGTGGGGTGCACAGACACTCTCTCTCATCAAAATCAGTATAAAATCTCATTTAACTCATTGTAAGTCATCTGAAACACATGTAGAACACACAAGTGAAGTTACCACATCTGTGCCACTGCACTGATACTCTCTCTCCTACACTGACATTCTCTCTTCTCATTTCATTGACTGAATGCTCACAAACACTGTCACATTAGCCAAGTTGCCAACAATGACAACATAAAGTCCAACATAAAGTTCCAAACATGAAATCAGATTTAGAATCATGAGAAGAAAAAGAAAAAAAAAATCTTAGTGAATGAAATAACACTATCAGATCCACAAGATTTGGCAAGTAACGAACTAGCATGCATTGAATCTGAAAAATAGCAGACAATGAATAAAAGCATGGTTCGAGCTTAACATCAAACATGAGATATGCAGTAAATAAGGGATTGGACTCAATGTTAAACTAGCATACCAATAAAAGAACGTCCAGTAATAAACATGGTTCAAAAATGGAGCAAGTAAAAGTAGATTACAAAGCATTTAAGAGGCAAACCCAATCACAATGGTTTTAGGAAAGCCAATCCTACCGGTGGGAATGGAAATCACAATCTGGATAGTCTGTGCCTCTCTTTGATCATAATCAAAATCCCTCTTCCTCTCACCTATTTCTCTTCCCCTACTTGCGGTAGCTTCTTTTCTTACAATTTCTTCTCTCCTCTCTTTCTTCCTCCCTGTCTTACTCCACCGAATGAGAGAAAACCTCTTGTTCCTTCGACCTTTGCTCTCCCACAGCCGAATCGCCCCCAAAACTTTCTCCCTTCTCTCGATTTCTTCTCTTTCTCTTCTTTCCCAACTCCTCTTCCTTCTTATCCTCTCCCTCTCAACCTCTCTCCATCGGCCAGGTATTCGGTAGGCATGTGTAGGTGTTCAGTCTGGTTTAGAGTTGGTGGATTGAGTAGCTCAAGGACTGGAGTGGATGAGTTGTTGATTGGCTAGGTGTAGGGAAGGTCGGCGGGCAGCAGGTTGGTAGGTGGTGGGATGTGTTGTCAAATGGAGCAGGTATTCGGGGGAGAGAATGTAGGTAGTCAGTTAGGAGATGGAGGTGTCGATGGGAGATGGATCAGGCAGATTTAGGGAGGGTAGTTAATGGGCATGGGAGAGGAGGTGGAGGTGGCAGCACCTCCATTTCCTCTCCATGATCTCTTGTCTCCCTTTTCCCCCTCTCTTTCTCTATGTGTCTCCCTCTCTCTCTCTCTATCTCTCTCTCTCTCTCTCTCTTTATATATATATATATATAACAAACATAAAGTTCAAGCACATGGGTTGAACCGGTTTGGTCTGAGCTGGTCTGGGTTGGGCAAGCAAAAATAGGGTGCTGACACATATAAATTTTTTGAAATGTAACCGGACCAATATGGAACTTTATGCGGTCCAACCTAGAGCCACACTAAGATGTGTATACCTCCACTAACGCCAACTAGTCCAATGACATGAAATCATATTCAGAGTAATATAATAGCGTAAGAGATATTAAGTAAAACTGAGCTTTTATTGATAATTAAATAAATAAAGTAAAGTTGTTTGTGACTTATTCTTGTTCAACATAAAACCACAATCGTTCATAAATGAAACTAGATAAATACTTTGTTCATATCCCAATAGTAAAATTATAAAAAAGTAAGAAAATTAAAATCTTCGCGGCGCATCTTCTACTTGACCACGCACGCATCACATTCGTAATCTTCGTCATGAGCTTCTTCCTCTAAAGGTTGCGTGCCTAAATGTACAAGATTGGTGGTGACCGCTGCATTCACATAGTCTACGCCACTATAGTACATGCATCATCATCTAGAAGGAATGGCGTACACAAGGGTATGCTCGCCAACTTGTGCTTAGTAAGAAATAGACAAGCAAGCAAACAATAATGCATGATCAATTTATTACAAACAACAATGGTCAGGTATAATGTATGCTAGTGCTAAGTAAGGCCGGGTCAAGCTCACCCAGCTAACCATAACCTCCATGCACAAGAGAGAATGGATACTTGCCAGTCTGCACCGACAGACCTGATAAAGCCACAGGTCTCCTATATAGACATTGATAGAGCAGAGGTCTAGCCAGTGACTCTCTAACGAATACTACCACCACCTGCCCCTCATCCCCCATCCATACCACCACTTCTGGCCAGGATTATATACATGGGATAGTGTCACTAACCAATCCTACATGTCATCCTATGTACCTCCTCGATACCCTAGCAGGAGTCCCAAGCCGTCCCTCATCCCCCTAGACGCTGTCATCTCATTACGATACAAGACAGCACATGGCAAGTTTTGCATAGTGGGTCTGATCTAGTGGTCCTCGACCATTTCGGAACTTCCCACGCAGGCATCAATCATCACACAACCATAAGAATTATATATATTAATACAATGCATGGAAAGTATAGTTATTGGTTGACATGTTATACAATCAAGAATGCAACATAGGCAGGCAAGTGATTAGAAACACACCAGAATAAAGTTAGAGGTTTTATCCCTCACCTGAGGTAATGTTAGTTCTACAATTCGCAACACGTGTGTAGATCTTGTCTCTTCACGTGACACCTAATTTATGTCTAAAGGTGTTAGTTGTTTATCCTATTGATATAAAATGATACAGGGCCTACTGGGGCTATCCGATTGCAGCTCAGGTTGTAACAGTAATGCAACCAGTGTTGCTTCCTTTCCCTTACCAGGGCCTTCTATCAGTGTCCGACAACAACTCCAGTTGCAACAGTATTGAGACTAGTATTGTGACCGCACCTTCCCAAAGGGGTTCATCTTGTAGTTCGATATATCCAAAGGCACGGGTTCCCCTCCATAACTCCTTCCGAACCTGCTTCTAGACTTCTACTATAGAAGTCTATATATGGATCCTCTGGTCCATGTCTCGATAAATAACATCCAACTCTACTCCAAGGTTTGATGTGGTTGGTCAGGGGTGTACCTCCTACGTCTAGAAACCATTATTTTACACCTTTTATGGCTAGGTTCAAGGTCTAACCTAAACCAACTTCAAGAGAGTCTTCTCTCAAACAAAGAATGAGGTTACCATGCTCTACCATTAGTAGAGAGTAAAGCTTCATTAAGAATGGAGGTTTGAGGCCTCCCTAAAGAATTCGTTTATCGTTATTATCTTACAATATTAGACTATAGGAAAGCGAAAATGACTAATGATATTGATGATTCTCCAGCAATACTTTCCCATGATCTTCACCTTCTTCCTTTACTCTCCTCTCATGTGAGAATGCATCAGAACATTTAGAATGGGTGCGTATCTCTCAGAGAGGATTTTGGTAGAGTTTAATTAATTTGGAGTCTCCCTCCCAAGTAGAACTCCTTTGGTGAGTGGAAAACTAAGGAAAAATCTGCCAAGTGGCAAGCCAATAGGATGGGAGAGGAACCTCCACTCCCTCAACCTATTCCAAGTAAGTTAGAGTGAAATGGGATCCACTGGATCCCGTACATGGGTCCAAGGAATATCCCTTCTTTACCAAAATTAAAATTTGAGAAGTGTCAATTTACAGGCAGACTTTTTAGCTGGTCCAACAGTAGTATCACACCCCAATTCTGGACTAACCAGTGGTGTGATAAACCATCATGAGAACCAACGGTTCAAACTAGGATCTCGTATAGGTCGTGCCCACCCGGTTAAACCAAGTACATTCCACAATAATAATCAGAGTAAATAAACAATAGTGGAAGTCTTTCTTAATAATGAACTGAGTATCTAACAGTGATGATAAATAATTTAATCCAATTATTTTCAAATAACTCAAGACATAAAGTAAAATAATCAATTACGTGTTCCAATAGTCAAAATAACTAAACTAATCGAAGATACATTGGTTGCACTCGTGCATGACGGATCACGCTTCCTCCATCAATTCCACGTCCATAGCTGCTACGTGTCTATATGTCCATATAATCATTCACAGTAGGACCTACATCAACAACTAAAAAATATTCGACGTCGAAAGGGTGAGCACACATCACGGCTCAGTGAGCAAACAAAATAATGCGCAAACATATGCATGCATTCAATTCATATCTTTGGTCTGGTTTTAAGTTTGCAATGTGCTATAAAAAGGTTTGGCGACTATCATACCTCTATACACGAGTGTGTGAATCAGCCCAATGGATCAAACACCATTGTCGTCCCACATGCACCTACAATAGAATAGGGATAGAGCTAAAGTGTTTGGATCACATACTGCCAACACTTCCCCTGATGCCCTACCATTACCAACACGTAAGCTCCTATTGGCGAGGGCTTACAAACTGGGCTCGCAACTAACCAATCCTAATGCCATCCAAATGTATCAAATGTCTCACCCCAGCATCCCTCAATACGTCCATAGAGATAGAGCTAAGGCCCCCTGGCAGAGTCAGAGACCACTTGGTCTGAGACTACCTCTCTTGATGCCCTATGATGTAATAGTTCTGCTAAGGTAATGGTGATACGATGATGTCAGTGGGCAAGACTTGAGTAGAGATAGAGCTAGAATCTGGTGGCCAGGTTGAACCACAATGCCACGTCCTCCCCCTGATGCTCCACTCACATCCAGCACACTAACCATACATAAAATCACATGCCTATTCCTAGCATCAACATCATCATGTTACAGACAGAAATAAATATGCATAAGAAGAATATAACAGTAATATTGGATGACAAGTGAGATGCACATTACAAGTATATTAGCATAGAATCATTCATTGCATTGGACAAATAAAATAAAACAGTTTGTTATTATCCAATTAGTTTAGGTCTTGTTCCCTCACCTTGTAACGATACTCGTTTTTTTTAAGCCTTGTAAATCACTATTGAACTACTTGAAAACCTAAGAAATTTGTAAGAACCGTGCTCTAAAACCCGGTTTAACCATGGTTTTATGCGATGACAGGTGCCCCAATCATAACCGGACCGGAAAGCGAAGCCGGGCAAGGGACCACGCAAGAAGCCGGGTGAAGAACCAATCAAATTCAGGTACGAAAAATGTGTAAAATTGGCGCCAAAGTGCTCACCGGTCTCACCATACCGGATGCACTATCCCGCAACCGGTATGGCATACCGGTCTCACCATACCGGATGCACTATCCCGCAACCGGTATGGCATACCGGCTCTCACTATACCGGTTGCACTATCCCGCGACCGGTATGGTGCGAGACCGGTGTAGTGTGTTCGGGTCCGTCTCCGGCTGTGTTTCTCTCAAAAAATGGAAACTTAAAGTTTCCATATGAGGGGGGAGTGTGCTTTGGACGGCCTCCCTCTATTAATAGAGGGGGAGACACTCCGTGAACCCCTTTGTTTCGAGAAGGAGTTGAGGGTTCAAGGAGGTAGACGCCGCCAAGGAAGGAGCTGCCGGTGGAGGAACACGCCGCCAACCGACAACCGCTACCGGTAAAGTGCTCTATCCTTCCCGTAGTGTTGTTTATCGGATCGGAGCCGCGGCGGCGTGAGATCCGATGGAAAAATGCTTAGATTCCTTTCGTCTTTCTTTCGGATCTGGTTGGTTTTTGGCATTCTAGCCAAGATCCGTAGGACCCTTCGAGAATGGACCGGACCTTAGCGTAAGATAGGTGAAACCTTAGGGAGCTACCGTGGAGACCTCGCCTCTCGAAATCACGCCGTAGGGTATACCCTTGGGAAAGTCCCGCGGTATGGGCCGCGGTGTATACGCCGGCACCATACCGGGTCGCACTCGGCCGGATCCGAGTGAGACCGGTATGTGTGCATCCGGTATGCATACCGCCGGCACCATACCGGGTCGCACTCGGCCGGTCCGGCGAGACCGGTATGTGTGCATCCGGTATGCATGCCGCCGGCACCATACCGGTCGCACCCGGCCGGATCCGGTGAGACCGGTATGTGTGCATCCGGTATGTATACCGGTCTCACCATACCGGTCTCACCATACCGGTCTCACTATCCTGCGACCGGTATGTGCGAGACCGGTATGTGTTCCGAGCCCTGTTTGTTTGGGAAAGCCAGGTTTTGGCTTCTAAAACTCTAATAAATGGAAATTAACATGAAAATATGGTTGTGTAGGACTTGTAGGTGAAACTTCCGACGCCGAAAAGGATTAACACCACGCGTCCGTAAGGGACAAGACCCGAAACTTAAATTAAAGATTTAATAATAAACCTTAGAGAGCTCTTTAATTTTCTCGGATCAAATTATATGCTTGTTTGATGGATTGTGCATATCACATGTCATGTAGTGTAAATTCTATTTGATTTATCTGTTCATGCATTTCATATGCTAGGTGTGATGGATGTTAGACATGTGATTGTTTTAGTTGGAGTGTGGAATGGGAAGGGCCGGGGGCCTGGGATCATTCCTCACCCCGACACCTTTCAGTAGCACCTTATCTTAGCATGCTTGGTATGGGTGGGGTATCGTGGGGAGGTTATGGCGGGTGGTCTCCGATGTTGACGTTGATCCCGCCACGGCGATGTGGCATGGTGATCTCCGATGTCGACGTTGACCTGGCCATGACGCTCTAGCTCTATCCTTATGCCATAGGGAGCGATGTTGGGATAGGGCCTACTGGCGTATAGTTCCATCTTGGTATGCTTGTTGCGGGTAGGGTATCGGGGGAGGTGAGGTAATGTGGTCTCCACCTGGCCCGCACGCTCTAGCTCTATCCCTATGCCGTGGACGGCCGTACTAGGGTGGAGCCTACTTGTATTGACATCTAGGACTGGTTAGAAACGGAACCCACTTGCAAGCCCTTGCCAATAGGGGTTTAGGTATTGGTACGGTATGGGGTATCAGGAGGAGGACGTGGGATTGTGGTTCTTCCCCGCCCGCCGACTCGAGTCCTATCTCTATACCGGAGTGAGTGATGTGGGGCAACAGGAGTAGTGTGGTAGGTGCCCCGACTATTGGGTGTGCTCACACTCGTGCATGGAGGTGCGGTGGCCGCCAAACCTTACCATAGCACAATTGCAAGTTATACCCGGCCCAAATTGTAATGTTAACTCATGCATGTGGATGTTGCATTGGTCTTGTGCTTACCCGAGCCGGGTTGTAGCTCACCCCGATATATATATATCTCTTTTCGGATTTGGATGCGGGGTATACGGTGGAGGACTTCGCGACCGCCCCAACCTACGAGGACGATGGCCGCCCCGGAGACACAGAGTGCGGAGGACGAGCATGATGCGTTATGCGAGTGCTCCTTCGTGCTTCCTTCCTTTGATTTGGTTATTTTCAGTCTAAAGCTTTGTAATAAAATAATATTTAAATTCCCGATGGATGATGGAATAATTGGATTAATTATTTTAATTTATTATTTAGTTCAGCTCATTGTTATAATTATTTCCGCCGCTAGTATTACTCCGGATTTTGATGGTTTGCTCGGGGATGATTGGTTGACACGGTCTTTCGAGATCCCGGTGTGAACCGTGGTTTAGTACCGGTTCACTCACACTTCCGGTTCAGCCGGAATTGGGGTGTGACAACTTGGTATCGAGCCCTAGGCTCGCCCAGCCTAATCATTCTACAGCCATCCGTGTCCAATGAGCCGAGTTAGGAAAAAATTAATAAAACATTAAATAAGAACACACCATAAGCTTGTCTCGATGCCCGAGACTTAAGAAAGATTGCATAATATACTAATAATGAAGAGAAATTTTAAGCACTAAAGTTTTAAACAATACCAACTAACTCTTTGACTATGAGAACATAAATAAATACAAAGTGTACTACGTAGTACGGTCCACGGGCCGGACGCTTACTCTATTAACAAAATAAAATACGTGAACATCAAGCAAAAATCTAATCGGGCTATGGTGGAGAAGCGGGCCCGGATGGGACCGGGTCTCGTTATATCATAGTCTCGCTCGGATACCTCCCCCGAGCCGGGGACCCGGGTCCCGAGCGACCCGTAGGCCGCGTGCCGCGCCCCAACTCCCCGACCCATCTCTCGCCGTGAGACCCGGGATGTCTCTCCGAGTATCCGAGATGACTCTCGGGTGTCCCCGAGCTCGCCGAGCATGCGAATCGAAAGGTCCGAAGATGAAGGGGGTGGAACAAAGGCCGGCATGCGCCTAGCCGATCTAGGAACCGGAGCGGGTCTAGAAGTGCCGCAACCGTAGGGTTTGTAGAAGGACGGGTGGTGCCGTAGCCGAGCGGTACCCCGCTGGTTCGGGAATGGGATCAGACCTAGATGTACCGGGGCGCACGGCCCGGAAGACTCGCCGCCGGTGAATGCCGAGGTGCGGGTACCGGGATGTCCTCCATGTGGGTGTCCTCATCGCCCCCCATCTCGGCGACATCCGCCGCTTCGCACCGCCGCCGCGGCAAGGGCCGCATGGTTTCGGGCGGGAGGGGACGAGCCTCGTAACTCCTCATCATCCGAGCTCTAGGTCGCCCATCTCGCATCTTGTAGATGGCCTCAAAGATCAATATCCGAGTTCATGGTCACCTCCCTAGGTGCCTCTCCCCGCATACCGACACCCAAACGCCGTAGAAGTGCCGTAATCAACCTACCATATGGAAGGTTACCCGACACATCGGCATCGCCGCAGCGGATCATAACCCGCATGATCGTAGGGCGGACAAACCCGGTACTGGAGGCCACGCCGTAGGTAATGAACTCGGGTCAACCGGGATACCTCTCCATAATGCCCACTCGAGGGACGATATTATGCCGAATGATCCGGCAATATAGGCGAGGTAAGGGATAAAGATTTGAGGCCGACATAACCCGGCCCCGGTATTAATATCGCGCGGCTATCATCGCCCGGTGTACTCATCAAGGTACCCTTTGACCCCGGGGGCACAAGAAAACAAGGTCCCCATCGCCTGGAACCCCTAGTAGAACGGCTAGCTCGCCGTGTTGAAGGAGATTACCACCCCTTTCACATAGCTTGTGATGCGCAGACTTCTAGCATTGTCCTGGCCATCCACATCTCCTTCCACCTCTAGGTTGGAGAAAAATAGCTTTACCGGATTTGGGCGGGTGCGTTCTCGACATCGAATGACCGGTAACCACCCCAAAATCCCAAAGGCCGACGCTACATCAAAGCCGATGGAGATGCTCCAGGGTTGACGCACCGGCCGGATTCTATGTTTTTTGACTGAAACCAATCAAACCGTGAGGCGGCCGCCGCCGAACGAAAATACCTCTCGTTATACGAGGTGGCTCGGGGGAGGCGTGCTGCTCATTGTGTTTGATGGAACGTCTCCTTGAAGTGTGGAAATTATATAACCCGTGGAAATCAAGAAAACGTAACGGTTAGTGTTAAATTTTGAGAAAATTTCGGCGGAGTAACGGCCGTAAATGGTGTAAAAGCCTCGAACTCACCCAAAAGTTTGGGGAGGAGGACTTATGTAACCCCCACTCTCTTCCATCAAACCAAACTTAGGCATACCGGGTGAAAAATTGGGAGAAATCAAACAAATTTAAGAAAAATCGAAATTTTTCCCAAAACCTAGGTTAAAAATCGATTTTTGTTGATTTCTTGCAAACCAACCGATGGAACTCCAAATAGGTTGAGGGGTTTCACTCGGAGGGACCCCAAGAACCTTTTCCAAGCAACAAAAAGAGTTTTCCACGGTTGGAATTCCTCAATTTGAGAAAAGTTAAGTTTTGGGTAAAAAAGACGATGTAAAAATCATCTAAAGAGGGAAAGAGAGAAGAAGCTTACCTTTTTAGTCGACGCGGAGACTCTTGCAAGAGTGAAAACCGATCCTAAGGACTCCGGATGCACCGTAGCAACTCGGAGAAGCGGAGAGAAATCGCCACCGGTTCTAAACCAAAGAGAGAATGAGGAAAAGACAAGAAAAATCGCGATTTTAAAGAGATTTTTTCTGTTTTTGGTATACCGGCCGCACTATCCCGCGACCGGTACCCCCCTCGCGGTACCGCGGCGACCGGTACCGCCGTGGAGGTATACCGGTCGCGCTATCCCGCGCCGGTACCTCCCGGCGGTGCCCCGCGGCCGTGCCCGCCGGAGGTATACCGGTTGCGCTATCCCGCGACCGGTACCTCCTCCCGGCCGTACCCCGCGACCGGTACCCGCCGGGAGGTATACCGGGTTGCGCTTATCCCGCGACCGGTACCTCCCGGCGGTATGGTCCGACCGGTATGGGCAAAAAAAAGGGGTTTTTCTCCCCGAAAGTCCGGCACCTTGCCAAGAAACCCCGGAGGTATTTGGATTGTACAAATCGGTATCAAAAACTTTTTGAACGGGGGTTTTTCGACCCTATGACGTGTAAGTTGGTGAATTGAGGGTTATCCAGTAAATTTGAAAATTTTAGCCTCGATTACTTTCCATACTTTTTCTCTTTCCTTGCCACTCTTGTTAAATACTAGATGCACATGTTGAGGCTATAAATTGTTGGGATACATTTTTCTAAATTGCTCCATGTGTTTTGATGTATTCAGGTTCTTACAAGGCAGAGTAAAGTACCAATGGCAAGAGGTAATGGTCGTAGGTTTCCGCGCAGACGCCATCGCTCAAGGACGCCCGCGGTAGACGGGAGTTCGGGTGCGAGAATCCCAAGGGCAAGAAGAGAGGATAAGTGGGGAAGAGCGGAACCCCCGAACGCATCCGAGAATTTAAGGCGGGCAAGCGAAGAGTCGCCATCCTGGGGGCAGCCATCTTCAAGCTCCGAAACAAAGATGGAAAATTTCATGTCTAGTATGGCGGCACAAGCAAAAGAAGTTTTTCGAAGAGATAACCAAAATGCTCGGCACCACCCGAGCCCGCACCAAGACCTACGGATGCGCCGGCCACCGCGGCAGAAATGTTCAAGCAACACCGGGGGGGTAAACACGTGCACCGGAATACCAACACAAAGAAGAACCACCCGCCACCGAGCCTCACCCGGCTACCGGCACACCAAGATATAATCGGGACCACGGAGGGTATCGGGGACGCACCGGGGTCCATATCCGGGTGCACACTATGGTGGCTATCGTGGAGGCGCCGGGGTGGCTACGCTTATCAGCCACAGGGGGTATGGACAGGCGCCGT
Organism: Protea cynaroides; assembly: GCA_028583415.1. Lineage (NCBI taxonomy): Eukaryota > Viridiplantae > Streptophyta > Magnoliopsida > Proteales > Proteaceae > Protea > Protea cynaroides. The sequence continues at coordinate 85,201,795 of CM053271.1, forward strand.
ATGCTCGTAACAGCCTTGCTAAGGCAAGGGGATGGGTTCTTGAAGCTTAAACCACCCACATTTACGGGGAAGTTCGGGAAAGCACCGGGCCGCACAAGGGATAGCGTAGATGGAGAAAAATTTCGGGTTGTTGGACCGTCAGATGAAGATAAGGTCTTGTATGCTACTCACATGTTGAAGGAAGAGGCCAATGGGTGGTGGAATTCCATTCGAAGGTACTTGGAAACCAAGCACCAGGGTTATCACCCGGCCTATATTCAAAGAGGCCTTCTTCGACAAATACTTCCCCCGGAGTTTCCGTGACCGGATGGAGAGGGAATTCCTAAATCTACAAAGAATCACGCATGACCGTAGAGGCGCATCGGCGGAGGTATGAGGAGTTGTTCTTCTTCGCTCCCACCAAAGATGCAAGAGGAAGAGACTAAGACTCACCGCTTTACCATGGGACCCGCGGGGCACAATCGGAGAACATGTTATCGGTCGAGGTTTGGTCATTTACAATGAAGCCGTACAGTGGCTCGTGGTCATTGAGTCAAGCCGTAGGGACAGCTTTGGGGCCCGTAACGGAGGTTTGAAGAGGCCGAATACCGAACTCCAAGGTGGAGGCGGACGAGGCAACAGGCCATACCGGCCCATTCAGGCCGCAAGCTAGTACCATACCTCCCAAATCGGCTCCCCGCAATGGCCTCGCAAGCAACGGGGCCGGCCCCCAACGCCAAGCGCTACAACCGCCACCGGGTGGGGCACTATGCCGATCATGCCCGCAACCCAAGAAGGAACAGCGGCTGGGCAAGGTATATGCCGCCACCACCGAGGAGGCAGCCGCATCACCGGATGTGGTTACGGTGTATTATTTTACACTTCCTCCTAAATTGTTGCATTACTTGTTGCATATTTAAAGCTAAAAAGGAAATTTTACAACCTCATGAACAGGAAATATAGCAGGATACCCGCAAGGGTCCCGTTTGACTCGGGGCCACTCATTCATTTGTCTCAAGATCCCCCGGGAAAGGGCTAGGACATCCCATCAAGACCTTACAACCAAGTCCGCTGGTTCGGTCACCAATGGGGATCGAGGTGGTATTAGAAGACTATTATGGACCTTGCCCAGGGGTGTATTGAGGGACGAGAACTTGAAGCCAATTTAGTCCAACCGGAGATGTCAGATTTTGATGTTATCTCGGGAATGGACTGGTTAGCTAAACACTCAAAGAAACCCGCTAGGTGCCGAAAAGAAGTTGATGCTCAAGGACAGCGATGGGAATGAGTTTCGGCCCAAAGGGGTTAAGCCGCCAAGAAAGAGGAAGCTCATACCTCGCCCTTAAAAGCAAAGAGGTGCTTAGAGAAAGGAGGAGTAGGATATCTTGTGTCCGGGGTAGATGTGACCGCTGAAACACCGAAATTGGAAGACATCCGGGTCGCACGGGAGTTCCCCCGATGTGTTTCCGTAAGAATTACCAGTGGTTACCACCCGACGAGGCTACCGAAGCTTGCGATAGACTTACTACCGTGGGTGGCGCCGCGTGTCTAAGGCTCCGGACCGATGGCTCCTACCGAGCCGAAAGAATTAAAAAACCCAACCGCAGGAACTTTTAGACAAGGGGTTTATAAGACCAAGCATTCACCTTGGGGAGCACCTGCGCTTTTGTAAAGAAAAAGGATGGCAAAGGGCGCCCGTGCATGGACTATCGAGAGTTGAACAAGCTCACTATCAAGAACCGTATCCACTACCTAGAATAGATGACTTGTTTGATCAGCCGCAAGGTTCAAGTGTGTTTTCAAAGATTGACCCGAGGTCCGGGTATCACCAGCTAAAGATTAAGGACTCGGCACATCCCAAAGACCGCCTTCGGACACGGTATGGACACTACGAGTTCCTTGTGATGTCCTTTGGATTGACTAACGCACCGGCATCATTTATGGAATTAATGAACCGAGTATTCCATGACATGTTGGATACGCCGGTTATAGTTTTCATTGATGACATCCTTGTATACCCAAGGACCGAGAGACGATGCAAGGCGCATCTCGGAGCCGCATTACGTAGACCGAGGAAAGAAAAGCCGGATGCAAAATTCAAGAAGTGCGAAGTTCGGTTGGATGAAGTGGCCTTCCTTGGTCACGCGGTGTCGCCGAAGGAATCAAGGTAGACCCCAAGAAGATTTCAGCCATAGTCAATTGGGAGGCAACCAAGACGCCGCCGAAATTCGTAGTTTCCGGGCTTGGCCGGATACTACGTAAGGTTTGTGGAGAACTATTCCAAGATTGCCGCTCCACTCACCAAGTTGACCAAAAAGGGGCGGAAGTTCATATGGTCGGATGAGTGCGAGAAATGTTTCCGGACGTTGAAGGCAAGGCTGGTATCGGCACCTATACCGACAACTCCAGCCCGCACCGCCCATTTACGCTATATACGCATGCTTCGTGCCCGGGACCGGGCTGTGTGCCGATGCAAGGCGAGCGGGTGATAGCTTATGCCTCAAGACAGCTAAAGGAGCATGAAAAGAACTACCCTACGCATGACCTAGAGTTGGCAGCGGCCATTCATGCCATCAAGACTTGGAGGCATTACCCGAATGGTGAGAAGTTCCAAATTAAGTCCGACCACAAGAGCCCGACGTATCCGCTCACCCGTAAGGACTTGAATATGAGGCGCAGGGAGGTGGTTAGAGTTGCTCAAGGACTACGACCGTGATATCCAAGATCACCCCGGTAAGGCCAACATAGTAGCCGATGCACTAAGCAGAAATGGGCATCGAACCCCGGGGCGGACCAAGTACTAATGCAAAGATTGGGCGCCGCCGCTTCGAAACATCGGGGACGAAGAGCAACACCTAATTGAGTCAGCGATGATCCCATTGAGCAAGGGTTGATACACAAGTTTACCTTAATGTTTGCAAGCATTAAAGATTTTGCCCGACCGGAAGGAGGAATTAAAGGCAGCAGCTTTTACAGACCCATACCTCGTGACGGCTCAAGAGGATTTGGAAAAGGGTCGAGCCAATCCCGACTTTACGCTTGATGCGGACAAGGTACTCGGATATCGTGGGCGTTTGTGCATACCCGAGGATGAAGATCTGGAAAACCGAATCGGATTATGTTGGAAGCTCACGCCACTCCATATTCAATACACCCCGGCAAAGCCCGAAAATGTACCACGACTTGAAAAGGTTGTACCGGGTGGAGGGGAATGAAGGCCGATGTGGCTCGACATGTGTTCCAATGCTTAAACCGCCGCCAAGTCAAGGCGGAAAGACGGAGACCCGCAGGACTACTACAACCATTGCCCGAGCCCGCGCGGAAGTGGGATTGTATTACCATGGACTTCGCCACCGGGTCTACCCATGACTCCGAGGTCGGTGAATGCAAAGATGGGTAATTGTGGATCGCCTAACCAAAACCGCTAGATTTATCCCCGCCGACCCCAGGATACCATGGACAAGTTGGCAAGGTTGTATGTGGACAACATAGTCGACTCCATGGGGTCCCGTAAAGTATTGTGTCCGACGGAGACCCCCGCTTCACATCCGTGTTCGGGAAGGACCGCGTAAGGCAATGGGAACGAAATTGAAGTTTAGCACAGCCTTCCACCCTCGCGCGGCATGGTCACCGAAAGGACCATCCAGATTTTAGAAGACATGCTTCGGGCATGTGCTATTGACTTCAAGGGGGGCTTGGGATGAGAAGCTATCTCTCATTGAGTTTGCCTACAACAACGGCTACGCCCACGATCCGGATGGCCCCATACGAGGCTTTGTATGGTAAGAAATGCCGGACACCTCTATTATGGGATGAAGTCGGTGAAAGAAGAATCGTTGGACCCGAATTTGTAGAAGAAACCCGCAAGGCAAGGGATCAAATTGGAACCGGGTAAAGACAGCCCAAAGGCCAGGCACTATGCCGATAACAGCGGCGGGATCTTGAATTCATGGTAGGTGATAAAGTGTTTTTGAAGGTATCACCAGGGCGAGGCCCGAAGCGGTTCGGCGAAAAAGGGAAATTGTGTCCAAGATATGTGGGGCCCTATGAAATTCCGTCCCGGCGCGGCAAAGTGGCCTATCAACTTGCATTGCCGCCGGCAATGTCTAGCGCCCACGATGTTTTCCATGTGTCCCCACCGAAGAAGTATGAGCGAGATCCTTCGCGATATCCTTGTTGCTGATCCTCCGGGAGTCGACGTAAGATTTAACCTTTGAGGTAGTGCCAATCCAACTCCTTAGCGTAAAGGTACAACATCTTCGAGGGCGGGATATCTACTATGTCAAGGTGCTTTGGAAAAGTCGGACGTAGAGGAAATTACTTGGGAAGAGGAGGATGCCATGCGAAAAGAATACCCCCGCCTTTTCGACTCAAGGTACGCACACCCCCGGGACGAAATTTTTTAAGGGAGGGGGAATTGTAAGACCTACATGCAAATTTCGGGACGAAATTTCTTTTAAGGGTGGTAGAGTTGTAAGAACCGTGCACTAAAACCCGGTTTAACCATGGTTTTATGCGATGACAGGTGCCCCAATCATAACCGGACCGGAAAGCTGGGCCGGGCAAGGGACCACGCAAGAAGCCGGGCGAAGAACCAATCAATTTCAGGTACGAAAAAGTGTAAAATTGGCTAAGTGCATACCGTCTCACCATACCGGTCTCACCATACCGGATGCACTATCCCGCAACCGGTGTGGCATACCGGTCTCACCATGCCGGTCTCACCATACCGATGCACTATCCTCGCAACCGGTATGGCATACCGGTCTCACTATACCGGTCTCGCTATCCCCGCGACCGGTATGTGCGAGACCGGTATGTGTTCGGGGCCGGGTGTGTTCCCCCCAAAAATGGAAACTTAAAGTTTCCATATGAGGGGGGAGCGTGCTTTGGACGGCCTCCCTCTATTAATAGAGGGGGGAGACACCCGCGAACCCCTTTGTTCCGGGAAGGAGTTGAGGGTTCAAGGAGGTCGACGCCGCCAAGGAAGGAGCCGCCGGGGGAGGAACACGCCGCCAACCGACAACCGCTACCGGTAAAGTGCTCTATCCTTCCCGTAGGGTTGATTATCGGATCGGAGCCGCCGGGCGGCGTGAGATCCGATGGAAAAATGCTTAGATTCCTTTCGCCCTTCTTCTCGGATCTGGTTGGTTTTTGGCATTCTAGCCAAGATCCGTAGGGACCCTTCGCGTAGACCGGACCTCAGCGTAAGATAGGTGAAACCTTAGGGAGCTACCGTGGAGACCTCGCCCTCGGAAATCACGCCGTAGGGTATACCCTTGGGAAAGTCCCGCGGTATGGGCCGCGGGGTATACGCCGGGCACCATACCGGCCGCGCTCGGCCGGATCCGAGCGAGACCGGTATGTGTGCGTCCGGCGCGCGTGCCGGCCGGCACCATACCGGCCGCACTCGGCCGTCCGGCGAGACCGGTGGGTGCATCCGGCGTGCATGCCGCCGGCACCATACCGGCCGCACTCGGGCCGGGTCCGAGTGGGACCGGTGTGTGTGCGTCCGGTATGCATCCGGTTCCCCATGCCCTCCCCGCGGTTCACCATACCGGTCTCACTATCCCCGCGACCGGTATGTGCGAGACCGGTATGTGTTCCGAGCCCCGTTTGTTTGGGAAAGCCGGGTTTTGGCTTCTAAAACTCTAATAAATGGAAATTAACATGAAAATATGGTTGTGTAGGACTTGTATGTGAAACTTCCGACGCCGAAAAGGATTAACACCACGCGCCGTAAGGGACAAGACCCGAAACTTAAATTAAAGATTTAATAATAAACCTTAGAGAGCTCTTTTAATTTTCTCGTATCAATTTATATGCTTGTTTGATGGATTGTGCATATCACATGTCATGTAGTGTAAATTCTATTTGATTTATCTGCTCATGCATTTCATATGCTAGGTGTGATGGATGTTAGACATGTGATTGTTTTAGTTGGAGTGTGGAATGGGAAGGGCCGGGGGGATGTTGACGTTGATCCGGCCACGGCGATGTGGCATGGTGATCTCCGATGTCGACGCTGACCTGGCCATGACGCCTAGCTCTATCCTTATGCCATAGGGAGCGATGTTGGGATAGGGCCCACTGGCGTATAGTTCCATCTTGGTATGCTTGTTGCGGGTAGGGTATCGGGGGAGGTGAGGTAATGTGGTCTCCGCGCTGGCCTCGCACGCTCTAGCTCTATCCCTATGCCGTAGACGGCCGTACTAGGGTGGAGCCTACTTGTATTGACATCTAGGACTGGTTAGAAACGGAACCCACTTGCAAGCCCTTGCCAATAGGGGTTTAGGTATTGGTACGGTATGGGGTATCGGGAGGAGGACGTGGGATTGTGGTTCTTCCCGCCCCGCCGACTCGAGTCCTATCTCTATACCGGAGCGAGTGATGGGGGCAACAAAGAGTAGCGTGGTAGGAGCCCCGACTATTGGGTGTGCTCACACTCGTGCATGGAGGTGCGGTGGCCGCCAAACCTTACCATAGCACAATTGCAAGTTATACCTGGCCCAAATTGTAATGTTAACTCATGCATGTGGATGTTGCATTGGTCTTGTGCTTTACCGAGCCGCGGTTGTAGCTCACCCCGATATATATATCTCTTTTCGGATTTGGATGGGGTATACGGTGGAGGACTTCGCGGACCGCCCCAGCCTACACGCCGATGGCCGCCCCGGAGACACGGAGTGCGGAGGACGAGCATGATGCGTTATGCGAGTGCTCCTTCGTGTCTTTCCTCTTTGATTTGGTTATTTTCAGCTTAAAGCTTTGTAATAAAATATTATTTAAATTTCGATGGATGATGGAATAATTGGATTAATTATTTTAATTTATTATTTAGTTCAGCTCATTGATATATTATTTCCGCCGCTAGTATTACTCCGGTTTTTGATGGTTTGCTCGGGGGATGATTGGTTGACACGGTCTTTCGAGATCCCGGTGTGAACCGTGGTTTAGTACCGGTTCACTCCAACTAAATGGGGTCGGCTACATGGATTCTTGTCCTCCAATCAGCTATGTTCGATGTCATACTTGAAACAAGGCATAAGTTATACATGTCTTTCCTCACTACCTCCCCTAGAGTTATCTTAGGTCTACCCCTAGCTCTTTAAATCCTTCAATCTGAATTAAATCACTCATCAGGACTCGAGCATCTAACGCCTCCGTTGAATATGGTCGTACCATCTCAAACGACTTCCTCATACTTTATCATATATCGGCACTACTCCCAAATCAGCTCTAATAAGATCATTTCTTACCCTATCCATCCTAGTTTTGCTACACATTGATCTCAACATCCTCATCTCAGCTACACTAAGTTTATCTATATAATGCTTCTGAACTGCCCCACATTTCGCACCATACATCATAGCTGGTTGAATGATTGTTCTATAAAAAAATCCTTACAGTTTTAAAGAAATAAACCGATCATACAACACTTTAGATGCACCTCTCCACTTTACCCATCCTATTTTAATCCTCTGTGAAACATCACTTTCTATATCACTTTATAGAGAGGTATGCGACTACACACTCCAAATTTATTGGTTTTGGGTCGATTTACATACCTAGCCTTGTGGTTTCTTCACGTACTTGGTCCACTCAATCAAACCATGATAGGAAGACCTGACATGACATGGTAAGACCGGGTTAGTAGAATGCAGGTCTTACAAGCAGTGTCCGATCTCACAAGGTTAGGGTCATCAGACCAAACTGGCTACGATCGAACCCCTTTCTTGAGGTTAAGAGTCAAAGTCAAAGTTAAAGTTTAATTCTTTACACACCTGGGCAGAGTTGAACCTTAAGCCATCATCATATTGATTCTGTCAGCAATGGAAAACCCTGGCACAGGAAGAAAACCATGTTAAACAGGGTTTTTTGTATGTGGGTTTTACAACTCCCCCCTTAAAAGAATTTTGTCCCCAAAATTTTACTTACGTAAGGATTTGAATAGGTGGGGATATCTCTTCTTCATCAATTCTTCCACCTTTCAAGATAGGTTTTCCATGTGCTAGTTTTTCTACAATACCTTAACGTAATAAACATCTCGGCTTCTTAAATGTTAAACCTTTCTATCCGAAATTTCCAGAGGTTCAAGTTCGAAGGTCAAATCTTCATTTAACTGAGGAGGATCTGCTTCCAGTATGTAAGATGGGTCCAAGACATACTTCTTTAGCATCGAGACGTGGAACACATCATGCACTCCTGATAGAGAGGGTGGCAGAGCCAATTAATACGCCACTGCACCACATCTCTTGTCGTAGGGTCCCACATACCTAGGGCTTAATTTCCCTTTCTTTCCAAAACGTTTCAGTCCCCTCAATGGTGAAATCTTCAAGAATACCTTGTCTCCCATGGCAAACACTATGTCCTTTCTTCTAACATCGGAATAGCTTTTCTGGCGAGTCTGTGCTGCTTTGATTCTTTCTCTAATCAAGTTGACTTCCTGACATGTTTTTTGGATGAAATCTGGTCCAAAAATTCTTTTCTCACCAACTCCTTCCCAATAAAATGGTATTCAGCATCTCTTTTCATATAGGTCTTTGTATGGAGCCATGCCTATAGTGACTTGGTAACTATTGTTGTAAAAGGACTCCATCAAAGTAATTTTTCATCCGATGCTCCTTTGAAGTTAATGGCACAAGCACGAAGCATGTCTTCTAAAATCTGGATTGTCCTTTCTGACTGGACATCAGTCTGAGGATGGAAGGCTATACTAAACTTCAGCTCGGTTCTCATTGCATGTTGTTGGCCCTCCCAAAATTTAGAAGTGAACCTGGGGTCTCTATCTAACATTAAGCTTTAGGGTACACAACATAGACAAACTATATGATTCTCATATAATCGAGCTAGTTTATCCATAGTGTATTGTGGTCTCATAGCTATAAACCTTGCCATCTTTGTAAGCCTTTCAATGATTACCTAAATGACATCCATAGCTCTAGGTGTCAAGGGTAGGCCGGTTATAAAGTCCATGGTGATACAATCCCATTTTCCTCATGTACTGGTAATAGTTAAAGAAATTTGGAGGTTTTTGTTGAACTGCCTTCACTTGCTGGAACGTTAAGCACTTATATACAAAACTTGCTACATCTACATTCATTCCTCTCCACTACATTTTTTTAAGTCATGGTACATCTTTGTGCTACCTAGATGAGCTGAGTAGGGAGTGTTATGAGCTTTTTTTAGGATTCTTTCCTTGATAGCTTCAATAGACGCCGGAATGCAAAGTCTACCTTGGAACCTAAGTGCACCATCTTTAAAAAGAGCAAAGTCGGGGTCTGATTATCCTCTTAGTAGGTCTTCCTTTAGTGTTTTGAGATAAGGGTCCTTTGTTGTTTCTTCTTTTACCTTAGTGACCAGCTCAACCTTAACATGTAGTGTTGTAAAAAGACTAGCAAGCTCACAAATTACCTTGTTCCTTAAGGATTCCTGTGAAACATCCAGAGTCTTCTGCCTTCTGGCTTGAGTACTTGCTGGTATTAAATGAACCAAAACTGATTAGATCCCTTCTTTAGGTTTGGCAAAACTTTTCCTACTTAAGGCATCCATTACGACATTAGCTTTTTTTGGGTGATATAAAATCTCACAGTCATAATCTTTTAATAATTCTACCCACCTTCGTTAAGTAGGTAAGACTTTTGTGATCAGACTTGATCTGAAACTTCTCTCTATATAAGTAATGTCTCCATGACTTTAGAGTGAAAACTATCGCTGCTAGCTTCAAGTCATGAGTGGGGTAATTATCCTTGTGCTTCTTCAACTATCTTGAACCATAGGCTATGACATGATCTCCTTGGATCAGCACACATCCCAAGCCTAGTTTTGAGGCATCTGTATATAAAGTGAATGATTTATCTAGCTTCAGAATTGTCAATATAGGCTCTGAGATCAATCTGTCCTTCAAAGTCTGAAAATTTTCTTGCATTGATCTGTAGATGAATTTCTCTTATTTCTTGGTCAGTTTAGTCAAAGGTACAATGATACTAGAATAATCATCCACGAATCTATGATAATAGCCAACTAAACCCAAGAACTATGAACTTCTGCAACTGTGTTAGGTGCTTCTCAATTCACATTGGCTTCAATTTTACTGGGGTCTACCTTGATTCCTTCTGTTGACACTGCGTAGCCTAGAAATGCCACTTCATTCAGCCAAAAATTGCATTTCTTAAACTTAGCATAGAGCATCCTTTCTCTCAGTCATTGCAATTCCTAATGTAAATGTACCTTATGGTATTCCTTATTTCAAGAGTAAATTAGAATATCATCGATGAACACTATGATCGAAGTGTCCAACAAGTCATGAAACTCTCGGTTCATGAATTCCATGAACAAGGTAGGGGCATTGGTCAGTCCGAAAGACATGATCAAAAACTCATAATGTTCATACCTAGTCTGAAAGATTGTCATAGGGATATCACCTTCCTTAATCTTCAGTTGGTGATACCCTGATCTGAGAACAATTTTCGAAAACATGGAACTCCTTGAAGTGGGTTAAATAAATCATCAATACGTGGTAGAGGATACCGGTTCTTGATGGTAAGCTTGTTCAGCTCACGATAATCAATGCATAGACGTACTACCATCCTTCTTCTTCACGAATAAAACTGACACACCACAGGAGAAATGCGAGGTTAGATAAAACCCTTGTCTAGCAGCTCCTGTAGCTACACTTTTAATTCTTTCAGCTCAATAGATGCCATTTGATATGGAGCTTTGGATACTGGTACTAATCCTGGTAAATCGTTAGGGAATACATCAGGAAACTCTTTCACTACCTCCAGGTCTTCTAGCCAAGGTTGTCCAGTAGTAACATCTAGGACAGACACCAAGAATCTAGTACTACCTTTTTGTAGACATTTGACTATCTTGAGTGCAAAAAGAAATAATTTTCTTCTTTTAGGTTTCTTGTCCCCAATAAATTCAAACAACTGAAAATTCCCTTCATTAAATGTTAACCTCTTCTCTACATACTAAAAACTAGCCTTGTGTTGGGATAGCCAGTCCATACCCAAAATCACATCGAAGTCTGACATATCTAGTTGGATCAGATTTGCCTCTAAATTTTTACCTTCGATGAGGACTGGGCATGGTCCTTGGTACTCATTAAGTACCACTTTCACACCAAGAGGCAATCGAACAATTAGCAGTGCCTCTAAAGGCTTTGTAACACCTCCGATCTTCATTCCAAAAGTTAGCGACACGAAAGAGTGGGTAGCTCCCGAGTCGAAGAGTACCTTCACTAAAATTCCCTCTACCTTAACAGTACCTATAATTTTACTATATTTAGCTATATGCACAAGAATTATTAATGCACTAAATTAGAAGCATACTTGTCACCACCTCTGGAGAGACTTCTGCTTCCTCACAAATACAACATAAACTTTTCCCATCTAAGATGCTTTTGGAGGGTGAGGACAAGATCTAGAAAAATGCCCCGTCTGACCACAGTTGAAATACTTAAGATTGGTGACCGTAGTAGTAGTAATTGCATGGCCTCCTGCCGGTGTAGTCTTAGCAGTTACAGGTTTAACTGAGGTCTGAACGGTACAGAAGGTTTTGCTACTGGTCCTTCCACTGGTGAAATGGGCTGTCCTTTTGTTACCTCCTTTCTGAGTGAAGTAACTGTCTTATACTAACTTCAATGACCTTGGTGGTTTGCACTGCTTTAGAATACACTTCCTTCCCCAAAGCATCAATAGTGGCTTGAATGTTACCCCACAGTCCTTTAGTAAGCCTTCGAGCCTTAGTCAATTCCTCCTTCATGCTAACTGGGGCAAAATAAAAGAGTTTCTTGAACCGATGTTGGTAGTCATCTACTAACTGCTGTCCTTGTGATACATTTAAATACTCGACCTCTATCTTATCCTTAAAGGTTCTTAAGAAGAACTTGTCAATGAATGCTTCCTTGAAGATCTCCCAAGTTAACTGAGGGTGCTTGGCAGCTAGTAAGGGCTGAGTGGACTCTTACCACGTATTTGGCTCATCTTCAAGCATATAAGTGGCACAGAGGATCTTTTCATCCTTGGTATAGATCATCATTTGAAGCGTCTTCTCAATGGACTTGATCTAGATGGCTGGTTGCAATGGATTTGTGCCAACACCACTGAATTTCATAGGTTTCATCTTCACGCACCTCTCTATTATCCTAGATGGGTTGTACTGTTGCGGTACAAGCATGACTAGTGGTTGATTCTAAGTAGCTATTGTAGGGGAATCGAACCCGTATCTTTGATAGGAAAAGACGATGTCCTAACTTCAGTTAGCATCAGTTGCAGGCCTGTCTTGTGTTTTATTTTGAGTAGCCATCACTATTTGATTAGCCCTGACTACAGGCCTGACCTAAGACATGGATGCTTTAGCAATATTGATTCCCGACAGAGGGACTGTAGTATTGTTATTTCTTTGATTACCTGTTGCAAGGGGTACCACTGTTATCTTTAGAACAGCCATCAAGTCTTCTAAGAATTGCCGCTGTTGAGCTTGGTTCTTACGTTGTTACTCCCTTAGCAGTTCATGTTGGTCTTGGCCCATAGCATGAGCTAGATTTCTCATGATTAGGGGGACATATCTAGGGGTAGCTACCGGTGACGGCGGTGATACGGGTACATCCTGGGTCGTATCCTCCTGTGGCGCGGTAAGTGGCAACGAACCATTAGTGTCAAATTCATTACCCGCTTCTCCCCTGAACAAAGCATCACGGTTCTCATTAATGCATAGTGCAGAATGGGTATTAGGTGCCATTAGTGTCTAGTAACAATTCCTGAATTGTTACTCATCATAGTTAGTAATTTGTCCGAAATATCCTACGGTTAAGCTGTATGAAGGTTAATAACGGTAATATAAGATCTATGTAAAATGGCACCAAGCACACGCAATAATTAATTCCATGGTTCAAAGATTAATTCAAGTCATAAGGTGTCCAGTTGTAGTGTCTGGAGTTGACTCATCACGACCATACACTACGATCGTAGTTCAAATAGGGTCTTCGAGGTCTATTCAGTTGCAACACCGGTTGCAACAATAGTGCGACTGGTGTGTTCGGCCAGACACTTTTTGATAGCTCAAAATTTACTCGGGAAGGACCTCCGGTCACAGCTTAGGCAGCAGTAAAATCGTATTGTGCGATCGGACAGAGAATTTTCTCCCTCCTATAAATTAAAACGTGATTTCTAACTTTCTCCAACTTATTGTCTTGTTCGGTTGGAGTTCTATTTTCTTCTCCGAAGCCCCAATACTTGCATCCGGTGCTTCCCAAAGTGATCAAGCTCCTTCTAAACTCCTTCCATATCAACGGAAGGTATGAATCTCCTATTCTCATGGCTAAATTTCTTCTCTAGGGTTTGGAAAATATATGAAATAACCCAAGGTTCTCTTTTCTTGAGGTTTCTTCCATCCATATTCTCTTTAATGGTATTCTCCATGTTCAGATATATAATTAGTGGCTTTCACATTACCAAATAATCTTCAAACATGGTTTTCTTGCATTTTCCATATCTCACCATGTAGAAATCGAATTTTCTTCCGATCTTGTTTACTAAAACTCTATTTCATGACCTTCTACTTAGTCTTTCGACATTTCCAAATGATTTTATAATGATCATTTGGACTTCACCCAAATCCTTGTATACTATCCCCATGGCTATGGGTTTGGATCCTCTATAGCCATGCAGCCCCTACAGCCCCATCTAGGCCATTGGATTGCATTGGATGAACATGTAGATGTGCTCTCAATGGCCCAGATGTGGCTGCAGGGGCTGCACGGCTACAAGGGACCCAAGCCCCCATGGCTATACATGATCTCTTGCATTTGCAAAAATTTTATGCCATGAGTATTTGATGTTTCTCCATCTTCTATCGTACTTCGTAGTAAAATCTTCTATTTGCATTGCTTTTTGTTGTAGACCAATGGCTCCAAGAAAGACCACTACACACAAGTGGCCATTGGTTTGTACTCCTACCGTTTTGGATGAGGTTCGTTTCCATTTTGAAGAAGCGTAGGAGTCATAGTCTTGGTTCGAGGACAAGTTCATAGAGGCTGGTCGTTTCATGGTATTTGATGAATTGGAGGGATTCGACGTACGTGCAGCATTTGACGCTATGGGTTGGTCTCCCGCTCTTCAATACCAGATTATCACTAGGCCAGATCTAGTACGGCTCTTTTACTTTAATCTCAAGGTAGAAGGTGGCATGGAAGATGGTGACTCGGTGCGAGACCTTCACATTTCAAGTTATGTGGAGGGGATTGACATTTCCTTCAACACCGAGTAATTAGCAGGAGTTTTGGGGATTTCGATGGCCAGCGAAGCAATGTTTTCCAGGCCAAAGGAGAAGAATTTATGGGCAAAAATATGAGGGAAGAGATTTAGAGTTTGCTTCTGAAACCCAACCAATGTCATCAGTCGACGAACTACCATCATGTGCCTAAGTGTACTGTCTAAGTGTACTGTCGGATTTTACAGCACAACATCCTACCACAGGGCAGTCATTACAATGAGGTCTCCACATTTTGCCAGTAGCTTACATATTGTGTATTGACTTGACACCTAGTCTGCCAACCTTGTGTTCTAATGAGGGTTATGATCGTGGCTGCTAAGTGCATGTGGGCTGATAACTTACCGTACAACAAACTGCTTACCCACCTATTCGTTTACCTGGGCATTGATGTTAACCAGGATGAGGCGTTCGACTGTCATAGCCCATTTTAAAAATCGGGCTTGATATCCCAGTCAACCCAATACAACCCAAATACTTTCAATGATCGACAATCAAAATGATCTATCAAACAAACCCCACAGTCTACACAAGCAATCTCCATAATAATCATTAAATAATCATAGTAGTTGTAGCAGAATCAATTAATAGGGGACGGATGTCAACTAATGTTATCATAACATAAATAAGTTTATTATGTCTTACATCACAAGTTTCACATAATATCATAATATATTTCTAGTTACACACTGTCCAGGAGTAAATCTAAATAAGACTATTGTAGATAGACCAAACCACTATCTATCTATAGGCATCAATGGAAGAGGCCAGCTACTAGATCAAGTCCTGTAGACGCAGTCGTCACAGGGACAGCTCTCACCGTGATCGCCTAGGAAGCCCTCATCAGCAAAAATATCCTTCGCCTATAAGGGTTCCATACAGTCAGCTGCAAAAGACGTACCTGCATCAAAAACTAAAAAGAGTTCGATATCGAGGGGTGAGCTCCCATCCCAGCTCAGTGGGAAGTCGAGTATCAGTGCAATCCTAACACAACATTTCATTAATGCAATTAAGTAAACAATCATTGTGCAGGTGACAAGCATGTATATGCTACCATGGTCTTACCTATACCCTAGCAAGGATCTATCCTAACCTTACCTCTGTGGACTATGTTCGATTCCTCCCCCTTGAACATATGTTCGATTCCTCCCCTCCTAGACACCCAAACCTCCCCTCTCTTAGTATATCCCCCAGCTAAAGTATAGGACATACGACCATGGGTAATAAAATGATGCGTGTGAAACATAAAAGGAAGAAAGGGGTCACACCGCAGCAGAGATCCCTGGCACCACTCCCATGGACCACCATGCCCTGCTAAGATGCTAGCTATGGCACATGGCCACCACACAGCAAGCACACCAGTTACAATCATCATTAACCATACCCAACCAATCAGACAATATGGCATGTGCACGCAGTAAATAAGGCTGTACCCCAATAGAAATCCTTGATTCCCCACTCCCATGGTTTATTGTACCCCTACTAAGGTACTAGCAGTTCCAATATGGTTTGTGAGTTCACGCTTTACACGAATCATCATACATGGTTGATCATTTACATGATCATAAATAAGGGTGCACCTCAGTAGAGATCCCCGACTCCCCACTCCCATGGTTCACCGTGCCCCCACTAAGGTACTAGCAGTTCCAACATGATTCATAAGTTCACATGTTGCACGAACCATCATACATGGTTGATCATTTAAATGATCATGAATAAGGATGCACCTTAGCAGAGATCTCCGGCCCCCCACTCCCATGGTTCACTGTGCCTCCATTAAGGTGCTAGCAGTTCCAACATGGTTTGTATGCCATATGTCATCCTCCCTTGGATACCTGTACACCAAGCGAACCATCATACCCAATCATACACCATCCATACATATATAGTTATTATTGTTATGTAAATGCATGCTCATACAAAACAATTATTGGATGGCATGTTATAATCATTAACAAAAATACACATATCACATGCTCAAGTTCTACGGACCCAACCCCTTACCTGTGGACACCAACGGTGCTGCAAAACTTGAAAGCCAGCACAAGGCTCCTTCTTTACCCATGGTAGTTTACCTATTTAATTTAAGTGAATTCATTATTTGGTTACGCATCTTTTAACTAGTATGGACTAGTCTTAAATGTCCATACACAGGTCTCAAGATAAGCTGGAAATCCAACGGTTGGTCCCCAATGGTCCTAGCTAAGTATACTGGCCAGCAGGGCCAGAAGCCGATGGTGCATCCTGGTGGTGTACTTTCTGGAATCACCATCCGGTTAACACTTATACAAATTCCCATTTTATCTTAATCGGAGGGAGGGTCGCTCACCATCTGGTTATATACTCTATTATAATAGGGGCTTCCGGAGAGTTATCTGGCGGTTTAGATGGGTGGTGTTCCATCCGGCAATGCCTCTGGCTTACACTGAAGCCTATCCGGAGGTCATAGGTCAATCGGACCCATGGGTAACCGGGGGTTGGTCAGCCAGAAGGTCATGCCCCTGGATGGGTGTCTCCAGTTGGGATCCTCTAGTTAATACTTAAACTATTCTCTACCAAGGCATTAGCTCTGGCGGAGGGAGGGCCTCATCCCATCTAGAAGTAGGGCTAAGACCAAGCCTCCGGTCAATGCCTAGAAACTAGGTACGAACCAAGATTGGTCTCCATTTTTGGGGTGCTTTGACTCCCCATTAAACCTTCATTACTTAGGTTGGTGGGAAACACTTTCCCACCATTACTATATCAAATGAGGGTCTTATTGTCTCCTTATAAGCCCCATTCATGGAGGGGAAGAACATAACCTAACCTTCTAGATTTGTAACCTATCTCCATTAATGGTGGAGCTTCACCATGTGGCCTTTGCATAAACATCACCAAGAAAGGGTAAGGAGGTGTATAGGACTTACCTCCAATGGAAGACCAAGCTTGAGCTCTAAGCTTTGAGTGCCAATTTCTCCTCTCAAGCACTCTCTCACACTCTTAATGGACTAAGAGGGAAATAAGAAGTTTGGGCTCCATATTTATAGAACCCGTGGAGAGAAAGAGTGATTCTCAGACTCAAACCGGATGTTGTAAACCGGGTGATGCACTATACAGTAGAGCCGCCAATTGGGCCTAAAAATGGCCCAAGGCTTAGCTTAATGGGCCCATCTTAATAGAAATACCTATTGGGCCATTGTAGGTCTCTCTTTCACATACTCCACCCTATTAGGTGATCCTCAAATTTCACTCGATACTATCCTTGGGTCACAATGCCAGGGATGCCATGTGTTGGCATAGTAAGACCCGACACAGTGGGATCCAAGTTGGATGAGGATTCTGGGTGTGGATCTTATATCGATGAGACATTGGCTATGGATTTTGACTAGTTTGCCATAGGAAAGATGCATTTACACCGAGAGGTACTCAGGGACGAAGAATTGGAAGCCAGGCCTCGTCCCAGAGCATGAGTAGCAGCACGGGCAGCAAAGATTTTAGAGGTAGAGAGTCAGAGTGAGATAGGATGTACCAGCTACTGCAGAGAGAGATGGTGAGGATCTTCCTACGGGTCTTTTGCAGGTATTTGTCACATTGGAGGATGTATTGGCAGAGATTTACAGCATTCGGGCTGACCAGAGGCAACATGCTTATACGATGAAGAACCAAATCAGATGGCTCCGGTACGCCCAGACTTCATTCTTCGCCCTCCTCGATACACTCTAAACAGCAATGGCAAGGACTGGCTTGTTGCCTGTAGAGGTTACTGGAGAGCCAACAAAATCTGGTCCGACGACAGTGCAGACTTTCTAGCAGTTCCATGGGTCTACACCTCCATCTCCTGATTTATAGTAGCAATGAGGATTACACACTGCATTTTTATTTATTTTGAGTGGATTAATAGTTCGATATGTGAACTATACTCAAAATGAACAATTTATTTCTTCAGTTTGTTTATATTTCTTTCTTTTTGTGAATATTTTGAATCTTACTTTTTGATAATACCATTCAATTAGCCTTTTCTTCACCAATAGCATTATGCTTGTTCAATTATGCTTGTTAGTCACACAGTACCAAATTATTTAATAGTTATTTATGGTTCTCTTTCAAGCTTTTATATCCTAATGCTCAGTTTACTGATATATCAATCAAGACAAAGACTGAGTTGGCGTGATATGGCAGAGCTTAATGCTCTGATACCAATGTTGTAACACTCCAAAATCTGACATATAAAAATTTTAAAGTGTAACCAGACCAATATGCAACTTTATGCGGTCTAACCTAGAACCACACTAAGCCGTGTATACCTCCACCACCCCCAACTAGTCCAACGTCATGAAGTCATAAATAGAGTAATATAATAATGGAAGAGATACTAAGTAAAATTGAGCTCTATTAATAATTAAATAAATAAGTAAACTTGTTTGTGACTTATTCTTGTTCAACATCAAACCACGTGTTGCACCCCAATTCTGTACTAACCAAAATGGTGTGATGAACTGTCAATAAACCAACGGTTCAACCAGGATCTCGTATAGGCTATGCCAACCATGTTAAATCAAAACATATTCCATATTAATCAAAGATAATAAAGTAAATAGCGAAAGTCTTATTAATAATGAACTGAGGTCTAATCATGATAAATAATTAATACTTCAGTTATCTCCAAGTAATCAAAACATAATTTAATACATATTATAAATATCTAAATACGAAAGTTAAACACTAAGTTCATCCATAGTTGAAACGCTCGCTTAACGAATCATAATAGTCCTCCATAGCTTGCTCACCCATAGCCACCACCTGTTCATATATTGGCGTATCGACATAATCTTCAACCGTAATATCTGCAACATCAGAAACTAAAAAAAATTACACGCGTGAGGGTCAGCTCTCCAACTTGAGCTCAGTGAGAAAATAAAACAATGCAATAAACATATGCATCCATTCAATTCATATCTTTGGTCTGGTTTTTAAGTTTGCAATGTGCTATAGAATAGATTGGAGGCCCCCACACCTTTATACACGAGTATGTGAATCCGCCCAATGGATCAAACACCATTGTCCTCCCACATGCACCCACCATGGAATAAAGATAGAGCTAAAGTGTCCGGATCGAACACTGCATAACACTTCCCCTGATGCCCTACCCATACCAACACGTAAGCCCCTGCTGGCGAGGGCTTGCAAACTGGGCTCGCAACTAACCAATCCTAAATGTCATCCAGTGTATCCAAGGCCTCACCCTAGCATCCCTCAATACATCCATAGAGATAGAGCTAAGGCCCCCCGATAGAGTCAAAGACTACACGGTCCGAGACCACCTCCCCTGATGCCCTACGACGTAATTGTTCTGCTAAGGTAATGGCGATACGACGATGTCAGTGAACAAGACTTGAGTAGAGATAGAGCTAGGGTCTGGTGACCAGGATGAACCATAATGTCACGTCCTCCCCCTGATGCTCAACTCGCATCAAGCACACTAACCACACACATACAATCACATGTCTATCCCTAGCATCATCATCATCATATTGTGAATAGACAAAAATAAATATGCATGAGCAAAATATAACAATAATATTAGATGATATGTGAGATGCACATTACAAGCAAGCAATCATAGAATCATTCATGGTATTGGACACAATAAAATAAAACAGCTTGTTAATATCCAATTAGTTTAGGTCTTGTTCTCTCACCTTTGATTGATATTTGTTTATCTTCCAAGCTTTGGAAGTCACTTTGAATCTATTGGGAACCTAAACAATTAATATATTTAAGTTAGGGTTCAAGTTTATCAAATTACAGTAGACAAAAACCTTGTTTAGTCTCAAAATATGCTTGCTGCTATCGTGTGGTCGGATGTGTGGTCGAACCTGTGGTCGCAATATATGAGACCACACACTGTGGTCGGACCGCACCTTTCCTGAGAACTTCCCGAATAGCTGTGGTCGACCCTCTGGTCACCCTATGGTCGACCACAGGCTGCGACCACATGATGTTTGGTCAGTTTTCATCTTTAATCCGAATTCTTCTTGAGTCAATTCCTTGGCTCATCACTTGGGATCATCCTATGGTTATCATATGGCCATTATTTATAATTTTTCATTAACCATTATCCCTAATCCATCCCTCATGGTTATCCTTGAGATTTACTCAAAGGATCACATTGATCATATTGGTTTGACATCCCCAATCCACAATAGAAACCTTATTCAATAGAATCTACATCTATAGAGATAAGTTTCATACCTCACTTGTTGTAAGGAGCTAGAACCTTCTCTTGTAAAACCTTTCTCTCAGCCTTCTTCTCCAAATCTCCTTCTTCTCCTTCTCTTCCTCTCTCTCTTTTTCTCTTAGGTTTAGAGTTTCAATTTGGGTTCTAAAAGAGTAAGAGAGAATAAGGAACGTCCCTTATATAGAGGAAAACCTCCATATAGAGTCCCACTTCAATTAGAAAAGAACCCCCCCTCAAATTAGGAAAGTTTCCTAAACACAGAGTCAATTCAGCATCGTGTGGTCGCACGTGGAGTCGCAGAATCCATCGACCACATGTCAAAAATATGAGTCCACACGTCATGTGGTCTCATGTGTGGTCGACCACACCCCTCAAAACTACTGCCACACAACTAAAATTTACTTGTTTTTAGTTTTTGACTGGTTTCTTCCACACAAGCTTAACTAGTCAACCATGCCAACTAAATTTGACTCGTTGCTTACTTTATCTTGTGGTTTCTTCATACAATTGGTTCACTTGAGCCGATTATGATGGGAAGATCGGTCATGACACGAGAATGTAAGGTTAGACCGGGTTCGTGGTGTGCGGGTCTTACAACTCCACCACCCTTAAAAGAAATTTCATCCTCGAAATTTGAACGTACGGATCTTACAACTCCCTCATCCTTAAAAGAAATTTTGTCCTCAAAATTTGAATTTACTTCGGAGTCAATAGGTGGGAATATTGTTTCTGCATTGCATCTTCTTCTTCCCATGCAATCTTCTTCCCATCTTGGCTTTGCCAAGTTACCTTCATATAATAATTATCCCAGTTTTGGAGATATTGTACCTTCCAACCAGTGAACTAGGCTGGTACTACTTCAATAATTAAATCTTCTATCTAATCTAGTGGATCAGTGGTCAATACCTTTGATATGGATCTCCAACATACTTCTTCAATAGAGACACGTGAAATACGTCATGCACACTAGACATGGATAGCGGTAACGCTAGTTGATATGTAACTTTTCTACATCTCTCTAAAATTTTTATGAAGTCCAAAACATATATAGGATACAACTTTTCCTTCTTGTTGAATTGTTTTAAACCATGCATAAGTGATATCTCCAAAAATACTTTGTCACTTATGGCAAACTCGAGGTCTTAACATCTCGTCTAATAAACTTGAGCTATCTTGGCCCTTTTCTTTGATCTTGTCTGCCACTCGACAGGTTTCTTCAACAGACTGAGGTCTTACTATTACTTATTCTCCGACTTCATTCCAAAACAATGGAATTCGACATTTCTACCTTACCATGCTTCATAAGTGACATCTACATAGTAGCTTGGTAGCAAATTCAATCCACATATAGCTTAGTTAGTCGCTCCAAATCATACCGAGGTCGTATAGCAATGGAATGAGCTATCTTCACAAGGTGATCAACAATCACCCAAACTACATCAACCAATCTAGGAGTCAGTGGCAAATCGGTGACATAGTTCATTGTAATGTAGTTTCACTTCCAGATTGGCTCCAATAGTGGTTGTAGTAAGCCATGTTGGTCTTTGTCTTTCAACCTTTACTTGTTGATAATTCAGTTACTAAAACATGCATCTAGCAACAACTACTTCCATTCCCTTCCACCAAAATAATCTCTTCATGTTTTTGTATAGTTTGTACTTCTAGGATGTACCCAATACGGAATAGAATGGGCTTTTAAAATTATCTTGTATCTATGATCAGCGTTTTTCACTTCAGGTATGCATAATCATCCTCTGTATCTCAGGACCTTTTTCGCATCCAAAGTAAGTTAGGGTTAGGTTTTTCTTTCTCTAAGTCTTCTTACACCGCTCTTAGATATAGATCTAACAAAATTACTACCTTTACTTCGTCTATCAAATCAGAGACGATCTTTAGCATTACAAATGTAAGAGAGGAATTATTGCTCCATAAGTTCTCAGTCAACTGGATCATCACAAGTTTTTATCATATGCGGCTCTTCCTCTAAATTTGAATCTGTTGCTATGGAACAGAAGGCAGCTATTGTACTAGGTCCTCCTTTTAGCTTTGTTATTCCCCTTTTTACTCAAAGTTTCAGCTACTACATTAGCCTTGCTCGAGTGACACTGTGTATCACGGTCTTAATCCTTCAGGAGTTCCAACCATCTCCTTAGCTTCATGTTCAACTCTTTATGGGTGAAGAGATAAGTAAGACTCTTGTAATCTGATTTAATCTAAAATTCTTCTCTGTATAGATAATGTCTCTAAGTCTTGATTGCATGAATCACAGTTGCTAACTCCAAATCATGAGTTGGGTGATTCTTTTTATGCTTGTTCAGTTATTTTGAAACATATGCAATCTCTTGTTTACCTTACATCAACCCACATCTTAGACCCAATCCAGAAGCATCGGTGTGTAGGGTAAAAGGTTTCCCTCGTGTCAGAACGATCAAGATGGGAGTTGATATCAACCTTATTTTTAGAGTTTGGAAACATTCTTCACACTTCTCAGTCCAATTAAACTCCTCTCCCTTCTTGGTTAGCTTGGTAAGAGGTTTTGCGATCTTAGAGTGGTCCTCTACAAATCGTCTGTAATATAGCCAACTAAACCCAAGAAAATTCTGATCTTCACAAAGTTCTTAGGCGTTTCTCACCATACAATTGCTACTATCTTACTGGGGTCCACTTTTATCCTTTCTAATGACACTATGTGACCTTGAGAATGTAACATCGTTTAACCAGAACTCACACTTCATGAACTTGGCATAAAACTTCTCCAATCTCTGCCATTGTGAAGCTGTTCTAAAATTTTTTATAGGGCTTTCTTCGTCTTTAGAATAAACCAATATATAGTCTATGAAACTATGACCGACGTGTCCAACATATCATGAAACACCCGGTTCATAAGCTCCATAAAATATGCTGGTGCATTGGTTAATCCAAGGATATACCAGGAACTCATAGTGTCTGTACCTGGTCCTGAAAGTCGTCTTTAGATTGTCACTATCTTTAATCTTCAATTGATGATGCTCCATCGAAGGTCGATCTTAGGGAACACCTTTGCACTTTATAACTGATCGAACAAGTCCTCAATCCGTAACAATGTACATCAATTCTTTATGGGGAGCTTGTTCAATTTCTAGTAGTCTATACATAGCCGGACACTACCATCCTTCTTCTTTATGGGCCATACTAGTGCTTCCCAGGTGGTATATTGGACTAAATTAAACCTTAGTCTAATTACTCTTGTAGTTGAGTCTTCAGTTCCTTCAATTCTATAAGAGTTATTCTATAGGGTGGCTTAGACACAAGTGCCAACCCTGGAACAAGTCGATAATGAACTCGACCGCACGATCAGATGGTAACCCAGGTAAGTTTCCTAAAAACACATCAGGGAATTTACGCATCACATCAATATCTTCCATCTATGGTGCTTCTTTGGTAACGTACACCACAGATACCATATATCCAACCCCTTTCTTTTCAAAGCATTTCCTCGCCTTTAATGTAGAGAGGATAAGCCTTTGCTTCCTAAGCAACATGTTTCCAATAAAATTAAATTATATGCCATCTTTATTCTTGAATGATAACCTCTTTTATGCACATAACAACTTTCTAGAGTGCTGAGATAACCAATCTATCCCCAAGATGATGTCAAAGTCTGTCATCTCAAGTCGAATTAGGTTACATCCAACTTTTGTCCTTCCATACAATTCGAACATTGCTCATAACACTCATCTAATGCAATATTTAGTTCAAAAGGGCTTGAACTAGCAAAATATGGTTTGGTCTTAAGAGCTTGTCCAGTTCTTTCATTTATTAGTTTTTCAAAGACTATCATTAATAATCTCATATATTGAAAAACTCATTAGCTTATATTTCTTTTATCATTGTTGTTCTACCTTGATCTCTCTTTCATATACCTCGAAAAATATCTTGTGATTGTTACTTCATATCCCAAGTCTACTTATAAGCATTAGGGTATATGCTTATAAATTCATTAATTCAGCCAAACTCTTTTGGTCTTTTCTTAATCATCTCACTCGACATTGGGAATAACTCAGTATTACTTGTACTAATCCGAATACTATCAATGCCACGATTTTTTACTTTATCCTTGTATCCACTCTTAAATTTGCCTTTAGAAATCTTCTGCCTTATCAAAATTCATACCGATATAGCCATCTTTAACTTTACTTGAGTGCTATCTATTTCTTTATTAGCTACTCTTGACAGCTCTCACTTTTTGCTCATACACTCTTTTATAGACATGACTCATATCCATCCATTCCGCAATCTCGAAACAGATCCTCCATTACTTCATCTGAGGTTCCTTGGCTATAGAATCTAATCTGAATTTTATCATCTTCCTTCCCATAATTCCTTATTAACTAAACATCTTATCAATGAATATTGAGAAATGTAAGAATCAGAATATTTATCTTGTGGTTTCTTCATACAATTGGTTCACTTGAGTCGATTATGATGGGAAGACCGGTTACAACACTAGAATGTAAGGTTAGACCGGGTTTGTGGCGTGCGGGTCTTACACCACGATTGTTCATAAATGAAACCAGAAAAATACTTAGTTCATATCCCAAAAGTAAAAGTATATAAAAGTAAGTAAATCAAAATCTTCGCGGTGTATCTTCTACTCAATCAAGCACATATTACATTCACAGTCTTCATCATGAGCTTCTTCCTCCAGTGGCTACGGACCCAAATGTGCAAGATTGGTGGCGACCGATGCATTCACGTAGTCTGCCACTATGGTACCTGTACCATCATCTAAAAAGAATGATGTACGTATGGGTAACCTCTCAGACTTGAGCTTAGTGAGAAATAGACAAGCAAACAAGTAATAATGCATGATCAATTTATTTCACACAACAATGGTCTGGCATAATGTATGTCAGTGCTAAGGTAAGGCCTTGTTACGCTCACCAAAGCTGACCATAACCTCTATGTATAGGAGAGAATGGACACTCACCAGTCTACATCGATAACCCTAGTAAAGCTACGCGTCTCCTATATAATAGTGATAGAGCAGAGGTCTAGCCAATGGCCTCCAAAGAACACTGCCACCACCTGCCCCTCATCCCCCTTCCATACCAACATCTAACTCCCTGTTGGCCAGGTTGCATACATGGGATAGTGCCAATAACTAATCCTACATGTCATCCTATGTACCCCCTCGATACCTTAACCCAAGCCATCCATCATCCCTTAGACATTGTCATCTCGCTAGGATACATGGTAGCACATGGCAAGTTTTGCATAGTGGGTTTGATCCAACGGTCCTCGATCGTTTCATAACTTCCCATGCAAGCATCAATCATCACACAACCACAAGAATCATATATATTAATGCAATGCATAGAAAGTATAGATATTGGATGACATGTTATATGATCAAGTATGCAATATAGGCAACAAGTGATTAGAAACACACCAAAATAAAGTCATGGGTTATGTCCCTCACCTAAGGTAATGTTAGTTCTACAATTCGGACTACATGAGTCGATTTTATCTCTGCACGTAATACCTAATTTGTGTGTGAAGGTGTTGGTTGTTTATCTTGTTGAGATACACTGATACAAGGCCTACTGGGGCTGTCCGGTAGCAGTTCATGTTGCAACAGTAGTGCAACCGGTGTTGCTTCCGGTCCCTTCCCAGAGCCTCCTGTCATTGTCCGACAGTAGCTCTGATTGCAACAATATTGTGACCAGTGTTGCGACCGGACCTTCCCAGAGGGGTTGGTCTTGTAATTTGGTTTATTCGGAGGTGCGGGTTCCCCCTCCAAAACTCCTTCCGAACCTACTTCTAGACTTCTACTATGGAAGTCTATCGATGGATCCTCTGGTTTGGATCTCAATAAATAATCTCCAACTCTACTCCAAGGTTTGATGTGGTTGGTCAGGGATGTATCTCCTATGGCTATAAACCATTATTTTACACCTTCTATAGCTAGGTTCAAGGTCAAACCTAAACTAACTTCAAGAGAGTCTTCTCTCAAGCAAATAATGAGGCTACCATGCTCTA
The DNA here is from genome assembly GCA_028583415.1 of Protea cynaroides. NCBI lineage: Eukaryota > Viridiplantae > Streptophyta > Magnoliopsida > Proteales > Proteaceae > Protea > Protea cynaroides. Next base: position 85,228,289 of record CM053271.1, read on the forward strand.
CCATTAGTGGAGAGTGAAGGTTCATCAAGAATGGAGGTTTGAAGCCTCCCTAAAGAATTTGTTTACCATTATTATCTGATAGTAAGAGTTTATAGGGCTTACCAATGATCTATTCTAGTAGGAAAGTGAAAATGACAAATGATATCGGCGATTCTCTAGCAATACTTTCCCATGATCTTCACCTTCCTTCCCTTTTCTCCTCCCTAGTGAGAATAAGTCAAAACTTTTGGAATAGATGCATATCTCTTAGAGAGGGTTTTGGGAGAGTTTGATCAATTTGGAGTCACCCTCCCAAGTAGGACTCCTTTGGTGAGTGGGAAACTAAGGGAAAATATGCCAAGTGGTAAGCCAATAGGTTGGGAGAGGGATCTCAACCCTCAACATACTCCAAGTAGGTTAGAGTAAAATAGGACCCACTGGATCCCATCCATGGGTCCTAGGAATATCCCCTGTTAACCAAAATTTGAATTTGACAAGTGTCAATTCGCGGGCAGGCTTTATAGCCTGTCCGACAGTAGTGTCCGGTCTCACAAGGTCGAGGTCATCCGACTGGCCTGGCTACGACCGGACCCCTTTCTTGAGGTTAAGGGTCAAAGTCAAAGTTAAAGTTCAATTCTTTACGCACCTAAGCTGTGTTGAATTTTAAGCCATCATCGTATTGGTTCAGTCAGTGGTGAAAAACCCTGGCACAAGAAGAAAATCATGTTAAACCGAGTGTTCTGGGTGCGGGTTTTACAGTACCCCTTTCCTGAATTCCAACAAAAGTACCATCTATTTCAACACTATCTACAAGCCTATACAGATTCCCAACCATTTGTCCCTACATCACAACCAGGGCCCCTCTGGAGACCTTGAACACTCCACCTTCAAATGAGCATCTATAGCCTCTCAAATCCAGTATCCCCAATGAAATCAGATTCTTTCTTAGATCTGGAACATGTCTAACCACAGTTATAGTTCGCACAATCCCATCAAACATGCGAATCTGTACAGTTTCAATCTCGATAACCTTACTTTCAGCATTATTTGTCATTCTGACGGTATGCTTATCAAATGCATGATATGTAGCAAATTGCACCCTGACAGAACACATATGAATGAAAACCCCAAATATAAAATCCAATCTAAAATATTCGTAACTGATGAAGTAACGAAATAGACATCTCCATCATTCCACCCTTCCATGATAGCAGCAGTAGATGATTTTTTTTCACTCTTCTTGCTTTCCTTTTCCTTTTTATCCTTCTTATGCTTTGGACAATTCCTTCTTATATGACCTTCCTCCTCTCAATAATAACAAGTTATTTTGCGACCTTGTGACTTGGAATTACCTCTATTCTTGTCATACTTAAGGCTATAAAAAATGAAATAGAACCGTATACCAAAAATCAAACCGAACCGTTTAAATCATAATCGTCAAACCGTTTATTAAATGGTTCGGATTTAGTTTGCAATTTAACACCATTTACATAACTAGTTTGGATCGGTTCTAAACCGATTAACCGACAATTCGAACCCGATTAAACTATTTAACCAAAACCATTTGTAAACCATTTAATTGAACCGTTTATAAACCTATTACCCTTATTAAACCGTCTAACACGTTGACACTTGACTTTTCCATTTCCCAAAGACTAGAGTAAAGTTAAACACAAGTACTGCAACCGTCTTTTGAAGTTTTGAATTCATTTCTTAATTTTGAATTTAAAAATTATCATTTCCCTAGACTAAAAGATTAAATATAAAACCTAAAAATAATAAAAGTTAAAAAACAACTAAGAGTGTAATTAAAACTTAAATATATAACATTAAACCCTTACATCTTCTCTCAACTTAAATATATTATAAAATTAAACCTTTACATCTCTCTCTCTCTTTTGTTCCTATTTTCCTATGCATGACCGTGTAAGGCTTGAGCCTTGAGCTTTGATCACTTGCTCCTTCGGTTGTACATAGTCACAGTGGAGTACTGGTCCTGGAGTGTGGTCTGACTCTTGCTACTACAACTAATTGGTAAGAGGTAATTTTATTCTTTTATTCTTTTTATGTTTTTTAATTCCTTTTTCACTTTTTTTTGTCCTATTTTCCATTTTTTATTCTTTTAATTATTTTTTTCATTTTGATTTTCTTTTGTCTTCTTCCTTAATGATCTGTCAATGTGAATCTTCCAATTTTTATTCTTTTAATTCTTTTTTCATTTTGATTTTCTTTCATTATTTTCCCTAATGATCGATCGGTCATCTATTAATCTGTTATTGAGAGGATTCTATTGTTTTTTTATTTTCAACCTTGTTAATATTGGTGTATGATCATTGTATTAATAGTAAGAGATTTACAATGTGTTACAGAGAGATTTACGGTGGTTATTGTAAAGGTGAGACTCCTAGAATTATAAAACACTTTACATGGATTTTACATTAGAGACTCATGCACTGGTGAGGAGTCTTCCACCTTATGTGCTGTTGGAGATATACGTGCACATTGTGGTTATATTATCGTGAGAACCTTTTAGGCTTTTACTTTGCTATAGTGTCACCGCCTAGCAATCTGAAGGTAGTATTACTTCTTGAAGTTGGTTTCTTTTATGATTTGAGACCAAAGCAAAATTCCTCTCCATTTTCTACCTGCTCCCAAGGTTGATTCGCATTTTTCAGACCTGATCCTCTTACTTTGAAATATTATACACCTAGAAAAATGAGAATAGCAACCCAGCCATGATAAACTGTTAACAAAATCAAATTGCGATTAACTATTGAACTTAAGAACTGGGTTTTCCAAAGAAAGTATCCAAATTTTATGGTGTAGACTAGTTTCTCTCTCTACATGGTATCTTATTATCACTATTCATGGGTGTAACTAAACTGGGTCCTACCTTTGAAGCATCATCTACTGGTCTACGTCAAAAGGATATGCATGGGATGCCACTCATCGATAATGATGGGCGAGAACATTTGCAAACTCATTGTTTCTCAAGTTCAAACATTGTATTAGAGGTTTAGGTGTTTCATACTAACACTACCATCGTTCTTGGTTTCGATTGCTACCCGCTGGTATATACCCTTCATCTCACTTCATTCCTCTCTCAATGTCGTTATCCGAAATCACCTTCTCCAATAATCCCAATCCCCTCCACTTCATATCTATGAAACGTACCCGTGAGAACTACCCTCTCTGGCATATCTAAGAAAGACTGTTGAGGAATTTAAAAAATAAATAAATAAATAAAGAGATGGGTATAAAGAAGGATATGATAAGCTTAGAAATGGGTTTTTAATTTGGGGTTGTGGGTTTCCTTATTGATTACAAAAAATGGAAGATAAAAAAATGATAGCTTTAGGGAATTAGCCTTCAAGGCATGTGCAGAAGAAAACAAACCTTCATTTGCACCCTTTTTCAGCTGTTTGTAATTGGCAGCTTGTTGAATAAGGTCCAGTACGGTTATTGTGAGCTGGGCATCGGCCAGTGGGTATGCTTTCGGATTCACGGCTTCAGCGGTCTTCAAGACAAAAACGAAAGCAAACCAATAACAACATGTCTAACCAAAATATAATGCAGATAAATAAAAAAAAAAACTAAAGAGAGAGATAGGGGGTTTTATTCCATTTTCGTTTGTGTTAAAATTCTTAATACAATAGGTTAGCAACTTAAGATAATTTTTTAGAAGAATTCTGTCCTACTGTATAAGGGAACTATTTATGTTCATACGTGCAAGAAGACATGGAATTCCCGTAAAAGCAGTTTCCGCATGTTGTTTTGGTGCTAGTCCAAATCAATTCAAAAAACTCAATTCTAACTTAAATATTTCCTATTACAGAATTAAATTAAATTAAATACTTCTTAATTTAAGCTCATCTTGTCACATGAGAATGCCATGATTTTTCAATGGGGACATTGTGGATCTATGTTATAAAGGATCCGCATATATTTCTATGTTGATTGATGTCTATATTTCTTGCATACATCAAATCATATTATTGCTATTTGATTTGACTTTCATCTATTGAGCAACCATCACCATTTTTGGTTCTTGACCTTTAATACCTTTTTTTTTTCATTGCTTTACCAACTTAAGTATTGTGATTCAAATTAGTATTGCCTTATTGAGATTGTTAATAATATCATAATATTTTATATCATTTTGTAAGTGATTAGGATTTATATAATGGATACTAAAAATGCGGAGTTTGAAACCGTTGAAGAAATTGTTGGTAATTCGTTACAACAGCTCCCGTCTGTTGGGTCAGGATTAGATATTGGTGGTAAGAGTGGAGACGTTGCTCCTGTCTGCAATTTGTTGGACCAATAACTGGTTTATCACATTAAACCCAAAATTCAGTCCTAATGGAAGGCCAAGGGCACAATGCAGCAAGTGTAAACAATTGTTCTTGGCTGATCCCTCAAAAAATGGGACATAAGTTGAACAATCATATGAAAAGATGTCCTAATCGTGAAAACAAGGAGATAGATCAGATGTTCCTTCAACAATATGGTGGGAAGTTAAACTAAAGGGATTTGAAGATTGATTTTGCTCTTGTGAGGGAGATGGTCTTGACCTTAATAGTTAAGAATGAACTCGCTTTAAAATTTGTTGAGTATGAAGAGTTTAGAAAGTTGTTGTTAGATGTGTATCCTAAATATAATCCCATTAGTAGAGGAACCCTATCAAGTGATATTGAAAAAGTATTCAAGAAAGAAAAGATGAATATTAGGGCGGCAGTCAAAAACTCTACTGGGAGAGTATCAGTGAGTACTAATTTGTGGACCTCCATCTCTAATGATGGTTATATGACACTCACAGCTCATTACATTGATAAGTCTTGGGTGTTGCACAAAAAGTTGATTAAATTACTATCTTGACCCCTCCTCACATAGGTGCTCATATTTGTGAGGCAGTTAATAAGATATTGACTGAGTGGGAGATTGAAAGTAGATTGTTCTCTATAACAGTAGACAATGCAACTGCCAATGATGTATTTGTGTCTTATTTGAGAACAAGTCTGAATGAAAAATTTTCATTAGTATACAAGGGAGAATTTTTTTCATATACGTTATTATGCACACATCTTGAATCTTATTGTGCAAGATGGTCTTAAATTGATTGATAATTCAGTTATGAAGATTTGAGATAGTGTTAAGTTTGTTAAAAGTTCTCAAGCTAGAAAGATGAGGTTCCAAGAGAGTTGTCAGCAAATGGGACTAAAAATCATGAGAGGCTTGCATAGAGATGTTATAACAAGGTGGAACTCCACATACCAGATGCTTGAGGATGTTTTGTGCTATAAGCAAGCTTTTGACAATTTGGAGAACTCAAACATATAATATACATATTGCCCTACCAATAAAGAATTGGTAAGGATTTCAAAACTTACAAAGTTTTTAAAGCCTTTTCATGACATAACAAAGTTGTTATGTGGTTCAAATATCGATATCCATATCAAACTTGTATTTCAGAAGTATAGTGCATATTCATATGGCTTTAAATGATGGGTCTATGTTTGGGGGTGATTTTATAAAGGATATGATATGCTCCATGAGAGAAAAGTTCAATTTTATATTGGGAGAAATATTCTTTGATTTTATCAATTGCTTCTGTCTTTGATCCATGCTACAAGATGGGAATTATTCAATGGGCATATAAGAAAATCCATCATGGAAATAACTCCTTAGTTGGTGAGCCTATTGATCATGTCAAATCAGCTTTGGTTCGACTCTATAGGGAATACAAGAGCATGCCGAAGGAGCAATGGGCTTCAACTAGTGATATCCAAGATAGTTTATATGAAGAGGTATATTACTATTGTACTACATCCAATTTAATTAACATGCAATTTCAAACATCTCGGTTACATTATTTTTAATATTGTTGTTTTCTTGATCTATTTTGCAAGAATCATTTGATATTTGGGATAAAAACAATAAGCTATGTGGTCATGACAAGTTTAAATTGGAGCAATCTTACAGATCCAAGATTATCAAGTGTCAAAGATTTCGATGTTCTTGCACATTAGAAAGTATCCGAGGCTCAATATATTGATTTGCCTCGTCTGGCTCATGATATATATATATATATATATATATATATATATATATATATATATATATATATATATATATATATATATATATATATATATATATATATATATATATTGGCAATTCCTGTGTCCACAATAGCATCTGAGTCAACATTCAATGCTGGGGGTAGAGTGCCTAATAAGTACCGAAATAAATTACTACCTAAGAATGTTGAGGCTTTAGTATGTCTGTGTGATTGGTTGTATGATGTAAATTGTAGAGGTAATATTGTTTCTTCTAATCTTTTGTTGAATTCATGAAAAATTATTTGTTTGATATTCTAAATAGTTGTTATATATAATTTTTGATATTCTAAATAGTTGTTATATATATATATATATATATATATATATATATATATATATATATATATATATATATATATATATATATATATATATATATATATAACTGAGATAGATCCAAATCAAGATCAAGATCAAGATGGTAAGGAATTATCTGAAGCCTTGAGAGACGTGCTTTCAATACTTGATAATGCTTCCAAAATGTCTATCACCACTACTGTTGACAGTGCTATTGTTGATGATTAGGTATTGTTAATTTTATTTTGTAGTGACGATTTCAAATCTAAATTATTTAAGAACTAGGGATTATTGACAGTGTGGCTTGTGCAGTGACCGTGAGGAGCACAATCTTTGCTAAAGGGAGCAGATAGAAGATTAATTATGCTAGTTGTTGGTAGAATTATGATGGTTCTTGTATTCTCTTCTTGTGCCAAAGGTGTAAGACCCACACTCCACTAACTTGGTCTAACCTTGTTGTGCCAGGTCTTTCCATCATTCTTGGACCAAGTGGACCAAGCGTGTGAAGATAGATCACAAACTAGGTATGAGAATCGAGTTAAAAACACTAAAAACATACCTAAGGTCGCATGCCTGGGTAGATATGGTCGACCATAAGGAAGGGAACCAAAAATCTCAAATCCAGAACCCCACGATCGATGATTTCGACCCTATGGTCGACGGTTTATGCGACCATACGATCGACCGTGAGAACCCAGATCAGACTCCGAGTTTTTGAAACTTTCCTAAACTAAGGGATTGCTTTCCTAATTGAAAGAGGACTCTATATGGAAAGTTTTCCTTTATATAAATGACGTCCCTCAGTCCTTTTCACTCTTTTAGAACATTAGTAAACCCTAGAGAAAGAGAAGGAAGAGAAGGAAGAGAAAGAAGAGAAGGAGAAGAAGAAAAAGCTATGGAGAAGAATTTGCTGAGAAGAGATTGACTCTCTATCACAGGCAAAGGTATGAAACGAATCTCTGGAGATGTAAACTCTAAGGAATAAGACTTCTATGAAAGATAGGCAATATCAATTTGTTATGATCTATGTGATTTCCTTGACAAAATCCTAAGGAGAACCATGAGGAGTGAATTTGATGATTAGGGTTGATAAGAAACTATTAATGATGGCCATAGGATGACCTTAGAATAAACCCCATTAAAGATTAGAAGAATTGACCCAGGAAGAACTCGAATTGCATGTAGACTGTGACCAGAAATCTCAAGCTCACAGCTACGGTCAACCATAGCATGACCAGTATGACTAGAGGATCGACCATAGGCAATCGGAAAGATTTCAGAAATCATATGGTCGCAGCTACGGTCGCACCATATGCGACCGTAGGGTATCAATCGTAGACAGTAAGATCGATACAGCATGAGACCATAGGACTAATCAGATACCTATCAGTGCTCTGTTTGGATTTTCGACTACTGTAACATGTCACATATGAACCCTAACTTAAATTTATATAAATTTTAGGTTGTTAAATCAATTCAAAGAGAATTTCAAGGCTTGGAAGGACATCGAATATTGCTAACAGGTGAGGGAACAAGACCTAAACTAATTGGATAATAACAAACTATTTATTTTTATTAAGTCCAATGCCATGATTGATTCTATGAGTGTATGCTTGTAATGTGCATCTCACATGTCATCCAATATTCTTGTTATACTGTTCATGTATATTTAATTCTGTTTATTTATAACATGATGATGATGATGATGCTAGGAATAGGCACTTGAATGTATGTGTGTGGTTGGTGTGTTGGATGCGAGTAGAGCATCAGGGGGAGGATGTGGCATGGTGGTCTTCAACCTTGTCACCAGACTCTAGCTCTATCTCTACTCAAGTCTTACCCACTAACATCGTCGTATCGCCATTACCTTAGCATAACTATTACGTCATAGGACATCAAGGGAAGTGGTCTCGGACCGTGTGGTCTCACCGGGGGGCCTTAGCTCTATCTCTATGGACGTAATGAAGGATGCTGGAGTGAGGCCTTGAATATACTATTTGGCATTAGGATTGGTTAGTTGCGAGCCCAGTTTGCAAGCCCTCGCCAATAAGGGCTTACGTGTTGGTATGGGTAGGGCATTAGAGGAAGTGTTGGCGGTGTTTGATCCAGACACTTTAGCTCTATCTTTATTTCATGGTGGGTGCATGTAGGACAAAAATGGTGTTTGATCCATTGGGCGGATTCACACACTCGTGTATAGAGGTGCGGCGGCCACCAAACCTTTCTATAGCACATTATAAACTTATAAACCAGACCAAAGATATGAATTAAATGCATGCATATGTTTGTTGCATTATTTTTTTTGCTCAGTGAGCCGTGATGTGTGTTCACTCTTTCGACGTCGAATATTTTTAGTTGACGATGCAGGTCCTACCGTTGAAGATTATATGAATGCGCCGACGTATGGACACATTGCTGCGATGGACGTAGAAGCTGAAGAAGAAGTGCATGATTCATCATGCGAGTGCAACCAATGTGTTTTTACTTAGGTTTAGTTATAGTTTGAACATCGGATATGTAATTTGATTATTTATTTTTATGTCTTGTGGTTTTGAGATAATTGGATTAAATATTTATTTATCACTACTAGACTCTCAGTTTATTACCTGTAAGACTTTAGCTTATTTATTTGTTACCTCTGATTATTAATGTGGAATGTGTGTATGGTTTGATATGGTGGGTACGACCTATGCAAGATCCTAGGTGAACCATTGGTTTATTGGCGGTTCATCACACCATTTTGGTTAGACCAGAATTGGGGTGTGATAACTTGGTATCAGAGCCCTTAGGTTCTACCCATTGACCTAACTACTTCAACATGAGTCATGAACTGAGTTAGGATAAAATCTAAAAACTGTAATAAGAACATACCATAAGCACATGTGTTGTATGAGACATAAACTAAGAAAAAGAGAATAATGCACATATGTAAAGGAAAAACCAATTGGATATATATATATATAATAAGACAAATGTACATCAAATTCAGAGTACAGTCCATAATCTGGACAGTTACTCTATAGTATAAAGGGAAAAAGATAAAAATAGCAATCATGGAGCTGGAGGTGCTGGAGGAGGAGGAGCCTCACGATCTCTATCGTAGTCCTCAGCATATACTCTCGCGAGCCAGGCCACCTGAGTCTGAGTCGCTCGGAGACTAGCTGCCAGATCCCCTATCTGCTGGTCTGTAGAGCGTTGGGCATCTAAAAGCTCTCTTACTCTCCAATCAGTCACGCACTGAGCCTCTCTAATCTCACGTAACAGCCCCATCATATCATCTGGTAGTGGGCGTGAAGGGCTAGCTGAATGAGAAGCTCTAGAAGGGTCAGCTCCAGTAGAATGTTGTGGCAATGGAGGAGGGATGGCATCCACATCCATGTACATCCGATCATCATCCTCCTCATCACCACCCTTGAGTGCCTCTGCTGCTACCTCTGCTGCTACTGTTGCTACCTCTACTGTTGCTGCTGCTGCCGCCTCTGCATCTGCTACTGCTACTCGAGTAAGAGGATGTATCTTAGCATTCCTCTCATCATCACTGACCTGTATCTCTCGCATGCCCATCCTGCTGATGGCCTCCCAGTCAAGCTCAGCTGAGAAGGTATCCTCGACGATCCTCTCATCCACTAGGTCCACTTGTAGACGAGCAAGCAAGGTAGAGATCAGCCGCCCATAGGGCAAGGCAATGTAGCTCGGTGCATGGTCCGGAGGATAATGTACGGGAGGCACACAGACTGCCTAGTACAGATACAGTACAGCAGGTACTGAGTCAGCTGAGAGATCATCTCATAATGTCTGCCCTGGGGAATCAGATTATGCTGGATAATCTTGCAGTAGACACGTAGCTCTGGACGTAGGTTGAGTGCTTTTACCTCCCAGCAGTCATCTCGAAGAATCTGACTATCGATCTCTGCACGCATCTATGTGGAAAGAAACTGTGGCTCTCTGGGTGCACAGTAAACCAACTGCCCATCATTGGAGATACCTAGGAGATTAGTCAACTCCTAATAGTTGAAAGAAATCGAAACTCCTTTCACCCGGCTAGTGATCCGAAGCTCTCTGCCCCTCTCTACATCTAGGTCACCCTCCACCTGAAGGTGACAGTAGAACTGCTTAACTAAGTCCGGGCGAGTGCAAGCCTCGTATAGGATCACAGGAAGCCAGCCCATATCACCAAATGCCCTCTCCACATCAAACAGGGCCAAGTGGGCTAGGTTCACACATCTACCCCCTTCAACCTTCTTTCGGTCAAACCAAGGGTATCACACTTCTGCTTTCACAGACCTGAAGCGAAGTGGGTCATGAACTCGAGGAACCTTGGTGCGAACCATGATAGCTGTAAGAAAAGAAAACAAGAAAACAAGTTAGAAAATTTGAAAAAAAATTGACAGCTTAATGACATAAAATGAGAAAAAACCTCACTTTTCACCCAAATAATTGGGTAGGAGGACTTATGCAGGACCCAAACCATCCTGCAATGCATATTCAATCGGAAATTTTAACTAGGTAGGTCGAATTTGAACAATTTTGACAATTGGACAAAAACCCCAAATTTTAGGTCAAAAATGGAAATTTTGAAATTTTTACCAAACCAACCGATGAAACTCAAATTTTCTTGAGGGCTTTCATCCATTGGGTGGCCAATAGCAAAGCCCCCAATAAAAATTAAATTTTTACGATTAAAAAAATATTAATTCAAAGAAAACCCTACAAATGGCAAAAACCCTAGGTATGAAAGCTTAAAAATGAAAGAGAGTAGAGAACATACCTTGTGGAATGGAATGTAGGTCGTAGACCGAAGTAAAAATCACCAAGTATGTATGGTCGATACTATAGCAACTCACTAGAGGCGAGTTGAGTAGAGACCGTAGGAGGAAGAAGAAGAAATGAGAGGGAAACTCTCGAAATTAGGTTTTTTAAACTGATTTTGGATCTTACGATCGCACAATTCGACCAAAACCATCGACCGTAGCATCGACCATATGATCGACCATAGGGTCTCGGTAAGTTGCAAGGGATGTGATGGTCGCATCTATGGTCGCACCACATGTGACCGTATGACCTACTGTTGTCTGCATTTTGATTCTGATTGAACTTTTGCCTATTGATTTTGTTTTTCTCTCGCTTTCCATTGTGAGACTAACCCCATACTACCATCATATCTTGTCTCACATGTACAGCCTTTCCAAGTACCATTCAACCAAGATTTTAAATGGTTGGATGCAGAGTAAGTAGAAGGAGACGAAATACAAACCCATCTCCACCACCTATGGAGACTAATGATAATGAAGGTCAACAAGGACAGGAAGGGAATATTGGAACTCAAAATGCTGCACCTCAGAATGTGCACACCCAAGCCAATCCAACCAACGTACCTACATCACCTACAAATTTGGCTACTGCGGTGATGAATTTAACACAACAATTGTAGCAAATACAGCAAGTGCAAGACAACATGCAAGCTGCTATGGGAATGATTTTCCCAGCCGCAAACACAACACCTCTACCTACAGGACAAGCTAGTACTGCACATGGTGGTAGCAACACTGTACCTCAAGATCGCAAACACCAGCAGTACAAGGCCAAGTGCAAAACCTTGAAGTACCACAAGGCGGGTATAACCAAGGAAATTATCAGTACCAACTGCCTATGTATGGAGTATATGCACAGTATCAGCTTGATCACTCCAGACTGATCGAGCGTTTTCTGAAGTTGAAGTTGAAGCCGAAGGAGTTTATAGGCAAGCCATCAGATCCGTTATGGCCAGCTCACTGGATAGATGAGATGGAAAGAAACTTTTTGATGATGACTATAAATGAAGAAGAGAAGGTGTTGTGTGCCACTTTTATGCTAAAAGGTGATGCGCAGCACTGGTGGAAATTAACTAGAAGTTATCTGTTAACAAAGCACGCCCAACTGACCTGGGCTATCTATAAAGAAACATTCTTCGAGAAGTATTTTCCAAGGAGTTTCAAAGATCAAATGGAAAAGGAGTTTCTGAGTCTGTATTAGGGACAGATGACTATAGATGCATATCAATAGCGTTATGAAGAACTATTTTTCTTTGCTCCCTCTAGCATGCAGGAGGAAAATACCAAAACCCGAAGGTTCGTCATGGGACTTAGGGGAAGCATCTGTGAGCATGTATTGGGACTGGAAAAGAAGAATTATAATGAAGCTATATAGATTACTCAAGTACTAGAATTAAGCCAGAGGAAAAGTTATTTTGCTCAGAACAGATGTATTAAAAGGCCTAATGGAAATTCATACAACGGAGGGAACTCAAAGATGTTTAAACGCTTTCGTACTCAAGGCTTCAATGCTATAGCAAAGACTACTCCGACAGCCCAACCTCAATAGAAGCAAAGTAGTGAAGGAGTTAAATGCTTTAACTGTAATCAAGTAGTACATTATTCAAGGGAGTGTCCTAAACCAAGGAAGCAGCTACAACAAGGAAAGGTTTATGCAGTTACATCTGAGGATGCTGTCGCATCGCCTAATGTGGTCACAGGTATGACCTGAACCTTTCATTTTGTACTACCTTGTGTGAGCATGTAGACTAAATTAAATCAAATCACAAGTATCATACCTATTAATGGCTTACCTGCCAGAGTACTCTTTGACTCTAGAGCTACTCATTCTTTTATATCTGTGTCGTTTGAAAAGAAGTTAAATCTATCCCTCAGACCTTTAGACTGCAAACTGCTTATACGATCACCTATGGGATTAGAAGTGGAACTAGACAAGGGTTATGGACCATGTCCAGTTCTTATCGACGATATGATTTTGGATGCAACCTTAATTCAACTCAAGATGGCAAACTTTGACATTATCTTGGGAATGGATTGGTTAGCTCGGTATTCTACAAACCTATTATATGCAGAAAAGAAATTGACATTTAAAGACAAGGAAGGAGCAGAGTTTAGTTTTATGGGAACCAAACTTTCCCATAAATGAAAACTCATTCTTTCTGCATTGAAGGCTAGAAAATGCCTCGAGAAAGGAGGAATTGGGTATCTAGTATCTGTTTTCAACCTTACCAAGGAAGCACTACGAATGGAGGATATTGAAGTTGTGCATGATTTTTTGGATGTATTTCCTGAGGAACTACTAGGACTACCACCCAACCGAGCGACAGAGTTCGTTATAAATCTTATACCCGGAGCCGCACCAGTATCGAAAGTACCCTATCGAATGGCTCCTACTGAACTTAAGGAACTGAAGGTACAATTACAAGAATTACTGGACAAGGGTTATATCAGACCCACCATATCACCATGGGGAGCGCCAGTATTGTTCGTAAAAAAGAAGGATGGTAGCGTTCGATTGTGTATAGATTATCCAAAATTGAATAAGCTTACAATCAAGAATCGATACCCGTTGCCTCGGAACGATGACTTGTTCGATCAATTTCCAGGTGCCAAAGTGTTCTCCAAAATTGATCTTCGGTTAGGCTACCATCAGTTGAAGATTAAGGAAGGTGATATTCCGAAGAAAACATTCAGAACCAGATATGGACATTATGAATTTTTAGTCATGTCTTTTGGATTAACTAATGCACCCGTAACTTTTATGGAACTCATGAATAGGGTATTCCATGATATATTGGATACGTCAGCCATTGTATTTATTGACGACATACTAATCTACTCCAAGGATAAAGAAACTCATGTCACAAATCTAAGAGCCGCTCTGCAGCGACTAAAAAAAGAGAAGCTTTACGCCAAATTTACAAAGTGTGAGTTTTGACAAAATAAAGTCGCTTTCTTAGGCCATGTTGTATCCGCTGAAGGAATTAAAGTGGATCCTAGCAAGATTGAAGCCATTATGAAATGGGAAGCACCTAAGAATTTGTAGAAATTAGAAGTTTCTTAGGTTTAGCTGGTTATTATCGACGATTCGTGGAAGATTACATTAGAATCGCTGTACCTCTCACCAGTCTGACAAAGAAAGGAGAAAAGTTTATTTGGACCGATAAATGTGAAGAATGTTTTCAAACATTGAAGGTTAGATTGATATCAGCGCCCATCTCGACTATTTCGATCCCAGGACAACCATTTACCTTGTACACTGATGCGTCTGGGTTAGGTTTAGGATGTGTGCTTATGCAAGGAGAACAAATAGTTGCGGATGCCTTAAGACAACTGAAGACACATGAGAGGAACTATCCCACTCATGACTTGGAATTAGCAGCAGTAGTACATGCTGTTAAGATGTGGAGACATTATTTGTATGGAGAAAAATTTTAGATTAAATCAAATCATAAGAGTCTCACTCATCTTTTTAATCAGAAGGAGTTGAATATGAGACAAAGAAGATGGCTGGAATTACTGAAGGAATATGATTGCGATATCCAATATCATCCAGGAAAAGCTAATGTAGTTGCTGATGCACTGAGCAAGAATGCTATAACAGAATCCCAAAAAGAAGTTAGTGTAAATACTGTGGCATGTGTCATAGGGGGAGTATTTAATTACGATAAAGAGCAGTTTGTGATTGATATTCCGAATGAATCAACTAACCAAGGGTTTATTCATCTATTCCCAACATGTTTGCTACATTAAAGGTTGTACCTGATCTATTAGACGAAGTGAAAGCCGTCGCTATTAAATCAGACCCTTATCTGAGAACGGTGCAAGAAGTCCTCGGAAAAGGTAGGACTACTCCTGAGTTCACCTTGGACGTTGAAAAGGTACTAAGATACAAAGGAAGGGTATGTGTTCCTGAAAATGAAGACTTAGATATTAGACACAGACTAATGAAGGAAGCTCATACCACTGCTTATTCGGTACATCCTGAAAGTACGAAGATGTATCATGATCTGAAGAAACTATATTGGTGGAGAGGAATGAAAGCGGACGTAGCTAAATTTGTGTCTCAATGCTTGAATTGTCAGCAAGTAAAGGCTAAAACGCAAAGACCTGTAGGATTGTTACAACCACTGCTAGAACCAGCATGGAAATGGGACTACATCACTATGAACTTCGTTACCGGGTTACCATTGACTTCCCGAGTAGTTGACGCGGTCTGGGTGATTGTGGATCGTTTGACCAAGGTAGATCGTTTCATAGTTATACGACCTCAGTATACCCTAGAGAGGTTAGCTAAGCTTTAAGTAGATAATATTGTTCGATTACATGGTATACCTGAAAGCATTGTGTCCGACAGAGACCCATGCTTTACCTCAAAGTTTTGGGAAGGATTACAGAAGGCTATGGGTACAATGTTGAAGTTTAGTACTGCATTTCATCCTTAGACAGACGGACAGTCGGAGCGTACTATTTAGATTTTAGAAGACATGCTTCGAGCTTGTGTTATTGATTTCAAAGGATCATGAGATGAGAAATTGCCATTGATTGAGTTCGCTTATAACAACAACTATCAAGCGAATATACAGATGTCACCCTATGAAGCACTGTATGGTAGGAAATGTCAGACTCCTTTGTTTTGGAATGAAGTTGGAGAACAGAGTATTGTTGGACCAGAATTTATTGAAGAGACTTGTCGAGTAGTCGACATTATCAAGGAAGGAGTCTGAATAGCTCAGAACCGGTCAGAAGCAATGTAGGACCCGTACTCCATGAACCCGATCTAAACCTTTAATTCATGTTGTAATAGGTCTTCCAATCATCACCGGATCAGACGGGACGAATGGATGACAACCAAGTATGAAAACGGACCCATGTATGATAAATATTTCATGCCGGACGATGGTACCGGTCGATGGTACTGGTCGAACGGTATGCCTGTGCAGGCAGGCCACTTAGATCCAGAACCGGATCTTTACGAGTCCCACTTTCTAAATTCCGAGCCAAAGGACTTTCCTAATGTTAGGGGGCTTCCTAAACTCAACCCTAGTCTACATAAGGACCCCTAAACCTCCTTAAATCCCTTTCATTGATCCTCACAAACCCTAGAGAAGAAAAAGAGATCGAAGAAGGAGAAGGAGCTAAGGAAGGAGAGGGAAGAGCTGCCATTGCCGTTGGACGAAGAACACTCTACCACGAACTAACAGTAAGTGCTTAAACCTTCCTCTAAGTTAAGTGTTATAGTAGGCTAGTCATGATTGGATCAATACCATGTAAGGCGAATTGTTGATCTGTTGATCTAAATCTGAATTTGTCGTCAAACCCTAATCTAGTCGGTAAACCCTAGATTCAAGTTCTAGGTTGAAAATCATCGAAACTAGGACTTGAATGGAGTTGGAAACAACTCTAACTCAGTGCTCAGACCTAGAATGTATAGGAGAAACCCTAGAATCAATAGGGGGTGACCGACGGAAGGCGAGAACCGGGTGTATGGTCTTTCAGAGACATACCGGTCGCACCTTATGCGATCGGTACCTGCGATCGGTATCTCCTGGAGACTGGTCTGTGGGGACCGGTCGACCATACCGGTCGCACCTTTCCCCACAGTGCCACAGCCAGTACCTGCGACCGGTCTGCACTGTGAGGAGTATTTTAGACCCAGTTGGTTTTTCGACCAACGTAAACCCTAAGAAAAACTATTCTAACTCAACCCTAACATCGTGTAGGACCTTGTGATAGCAAGTTTGGATTGTGACGCGGAACAAGTTATCAAACAAGCGTCAGGCAAGGGAAACAAACCTAAACCCTAATAATTTAATAACAGTAAAACGTTGTTAAAAACTATGATTCTATGAAATTGTGTTTGTGCATACTTGCATGTCATCTTTACTTTCAGTTATTATTATTGTTCATGCATATTCGCTATGCTAGGATGTGACTGTTAGGCATGTGATTATTTTCATTGGTGTGTGGAATGGGAAGGGCCTGGGGTCTGGGATCATTCCTCACACTAGCACATTTTCGTATCGTTCTGTCTTAGCATGCTTGGTGCGGGTAGGGTATCAGGGGGAGGAAGTGGCACTGTGGTCTCCAGCCTGGCCACTAGACTCTAGCTCTATCTCTATGTCGTAGGGAGCTGTGCTGGGATAGGGTCTACTGTGATGACATATAGGATTGGTTAGTTGCGAGCCCAGTTTGCAAGCCCTCGCCAATAGGGGCTTACGTGTTGGTATGGGTAGGGTATCAGGGGAAGTGTTGGCGGTGTTTGATCCGGACACTTTAGCTATATCTCTATTCCATGGTGGGTGCATGTGGGACGACAGTGGTGTTTGATCCATTGGATGACTTCACACACTCGTGTATAGAGGTGTGGTGGCCGCCAATCCTTTCTATAGTACATTACAAACTTAAAACCAGACCATAATGTGAATGTTACTAATGCATATGTTTGTTGCATTGTCTGATTGTCTTATTGAGCTAAGTTGTGAGCTCACCCCGTATATATATACATGTTTTTAGATGTTGATGCAGGTTATACAGTGGAGGACTACATGGATGCTCTGGTGTATGGAGGTGTTGCTACTTTAGAAGTGCAAGCAGGAGAGGACGAGCATGACGCTTCATGCGAGTGCCCTTTCTGCGTATACCTCTAGGATGTTGATTTAATTTATTTTTATTTATTTTCAGTTGGAGACACAATTGATGTAAGGATAATTATTTATGTTTTGATGTAGAGAATAATTAGATATTTTATTTAAATTATCAATAGAGTACTCAGTTCATTTAATTTAAGACTTCCGCTGTATTTTATTATATTCTGATTATGGTTATGTGCAATGGTTTGTATGAGTGGACACGATCTTATTGAGATCCTGGTGTGAATCATTGGTTCAGTAACGGTTCACTCACACTTCTGGTTCAATCAGAATTGGGGTGTGACAAGCAATATACAGATAATCGATGTAGAGATCTCAAATTCTCCATAGGTGATAAGATATTTCTGAAAATATCTCATATGCGTGGTTTGAAAAGGTTTGGACAGAAGGGAAAACTGTGTCCTAGATATATTGGACCTTATGAAGTTTTAGATAGACGTGGAAAAGTAGCATATCAGTTAGCACTACCACCATCCATGTCAAGTGTGCATGATGTATTTCATATCTCATTACTGAAGAAGTACGTCAGAGATCCAACACATGTGTTAACAATGGATCCACCGGATTTGACTGAAGATTTGACGTTCGAAGTAGTACCTTTTGAGATCACTAGCTGGATGGTGGAACATCTTTGCAACCGTGACATTTACAATGTTAAGGTTACTTGGAGAAGCCAAAATGTAGAAGAAGTTACATGGGAAGAAGAGAACGCTATGCGAAAGCAATATCCTCACCTATTCGACTCAGAAGGTATGTGCAAATTTTGAGGATGAAATTTATATAAGAAGGGGGGAGTTGTAAGACCCGCACTCTACTAACTTGGTCTAACCGTGTCGTATCAGGTCTTCCCATCATTCCTGGACCAAGTGGACCGAGCGTGTGAAGATAGATCACAAACCAGGTATGAGAATCGAGTTAAAAACACTAATAATATACCTATGGTCGCATGCCTAAGTAGGTATGGTCGACTATAAGGAAGGGAACCACAAATATCAAATCTAGAACCCCACGGTCGATGATTTTGACCCTACGATTGACGGTTTATGCGACCGTATGATCGACCGTGAGAAACCTAGATCAAACTCTGAGTTTTGAAAACTTTCCTAAACTCAGGGTTTTCTTTCCTAATTAAAAGAGGATTTTATATGGAGAGTTTTTCTCTATATAATGGACGTCCCTCATCCCTTTTTTACTCTTTTAGAACATTAGTAAACCCTAGAGAAAGAGAAGGAAGAGAAAGAAGAGAAGGAGAAGAAGAAAAAGCTAAGGAGAAGAGTTTGCTGAAAAGAGATTGGCTCTCTATCACTGGAAAAGGTATGAAACGAATCTCTGGAGATCTAAACTCTAAGGAATAAGACTTCTATGAAGGATAGGCCATATCAACCTATTATGATCTATGTGATTTCCTTGAGAAAATCCTAAGGAGAACCATGAGGAGTGAATTTGATGATTAGGGTTGATAAGAAATTACTAATGATGGCCATAGGATGACCTTAGAATAAATCCCATTGAAGAACATAAGAATTAACCCAGGAAGAACTTGAATTTCAAGTAGACTGTGACCAGAAATCTCAAGGTCGTAGCTACGGTCGACCATAGCATGACCAGTATGACCAGAGGAACAACCAAAGGCATTTGAGAAGATTTCAAAAATCATATAGTCGCAGCTACGGTCACACCATATGCGACCATAGGGTATCGATCGTAGATAGTAAGGTCGATACAGCATGAGACCATAGGACCAATCAGGCACCTATCAGTGCTCTGTTTCGATTTTCGACTATTATAACATGTCACATATGAACCCTAACTTAAATTCATATATTTTTAGGTTGTTAAATCAATTCAAAGAGAATTTCAAGACTTGGAAGGACATCGAGAATTGCTAACAGGTGAGGGAACAAGACCTAAACTAATTGGATAATAACAAATTGTTTATTTTTATTGAGTCCAATGCCATAATTGATTTTATGCTTGTATGCTTGTAATGTGCATCTCACATGTCATCTAATATTCATGCTATTACTGTTCATGCATATTTAATTCCGTTTATTTATAACATGATGATGATGATGATGCTAGGAATAGGCATGCAAATGTATGTATGTGGTTGGTGTGTTGGATGCGAGTCAAGCATCAGGGGGAGGACGTGGCATGGTGGTCTTCGACCTCATCACCAGACTCTAGTTCTATCTCTGCTCAAGTCTTACCCACTAACATCATCGTATCGCCATTACCTTACCAGAACTATTACGTCGTAGGGCATCAGGGGAGGTGGTCTCGGACCGTGTGGTCTCTGACTCTGTTGGGGGGCCTTAGCTCTATCTCTATGGACTTATTGAGGGATGCTGGGGTGAGGCCTTGGATACATTGTTTGGTACAGGATTGGTTAGTTGCGAGCCCAGTTTGCAAGCCCTCGCCAATAAGGGCTTACGTGTTGGTATGGGTAGGGCATCAGGGGAAGTGTTATGCGGTGTTTGATCTAGACAATTTAGCTCTATTTCTATTCCATGATGGGTGCATGTGGGATGGCAATGGTGTTTGATCCATTGGACGGATTCACACACTCGTGTATAGAGATGCGGCAGCCACCAAACCTTTCTATAGCACATTGCAAACTTATAAACCAGACCAAAGATATGAATTGAATGCATGCATATGTTTGTTGCATTGTTTTGTTTGCTCACTGAGCCGTGATGTATGCTTACCATTTTGATGTCGAATATTTTTAGTTGATGATGCAAGTCCTACCGTTGAAGATTATATGATTGCGCAGACGTATGGACACGTTGCTGCGATGGACGTAGAAGCTGAAGAAGATGCGCATGATTTATCATGCGAGTGCAACCAATGTGTTTTTACTTAGGTTTAGTTATAGTTTGAACATCGGATATGTAATTTGATTATTTATTTTTATGTCTTGTGGTTTTGAGATAATTGGATTAAATATTCACTGTTAAACTCTCCGTTCATTATCTATAAGACTTCTGCTTTTTTGTTTATTACCTCTAATTATTAATGTGGAATGTGTGTGTAGTTTGATATGGTGGGTACGACCTATGCTAGATCCTAGGTGAACCGTTGATTTATTGGCAGTTCATCACACCATTTTGGTTAGACCAGAATTGGGGTGTGACAAAAGGTGCCCAGATTTTATGTGTTTCTTAGTTTATTTTGTCTATGTACTTGTTGCGGTGAAATATCTAATTGGATTAATGTTAAGTGGACTTTGTTTGGACTCTGGAGGAAACACGTGGCATTTACAATTGTATGATTCATTTGAAGTTATTAGCCTTACCTTAATTTACACAATTCTCTTTCTATAGCTCTTATTATTTAAAGTCTAAAGAAGGCCAAGTTTATTTTTCATAACCTGGTAATATTTGGATTCTAATTGTTGTTGTGTCCATCTTGAAGCCTTGCTTTAAACAAGGGGACAAAGAAAAAGAAGAACAAACACAATTGGTTTTGGCTTTGATTGGCAAACCGAACCTTAAAGAAACTGTTTAGTAGAACTAATAAACTAAACCATTTATAAAACCTCAACTAAAACCTTTTAAACCGTTAAACCAAAAATCACTTAAAAACAGCCAACTGAAATCGTTAACCCAAAAACAGTTTAAAAATTGATAAATCGAAATCGATTAATAAACGGTTTCGGTAGGGACTTTTAAACAGTTTCTTAAATGGTTCGATTTTGGTATTACCCTTTGCACACCCAACCGAACAAAAAACGAATCATGAATCCAAAACCGAACCGTTTAACACCCTTAGCCAATACTCTTTCTCATATTTGATCTTCTTCTTACATACACCCTTACCACTATTTTTTCGTCGTGTCTCATGATTAGAAAATACAATAATATTGTCCAGTTTGAGAGCATCCTTACCAAAGAGCATTGTAGTCAACATGTGATCAAATAAAGGAGATAATGAGGCCAACAGGAGAATTACCTTGTCTTCCTCTTCGATCTTCACATCAAGAGCAAACAACTCTGTCAAAATTCTATTGAACTAATCTATGTGCACTTAAAATTTTGCTCCCTTTGATAAATGAATGCTATACAACTGTTTTTTCAAGAACAATCGATTAGTCAATGATTTGGCTATACTTGCTCTCCAACTTGGCCGAGACTTTTTCTAGATCCTCTAACCCAATGACCTCAAAAAGAGTGTTATCTATTAGATACAACTGGATCGCGCTATTTTCTAAATCCCTCTCAACTCTAGCAGCTCATCATCCATCAAATTTCCTAGCTTGTCGGATTTCTTCTTGAAAGCCTTAATAGTCCTTTCTCACGTAAGAATATTTTTCTTTCTGTTATTTACATATGATGAAATCATTATGACCATTAAATGGTTCCATGGAGAAGTTTGGACCCTTTTTGCCATCCAATTAACCTGGTCTTTGCCTTCCATACATGCCATTAACCTCAATGAATTTAATCACTGTTGATCTTGCACAACCTTATCCGATCAACACCAACTACACAGAATCTATTCGTTCCATGATGTTCAGTGAATCTGTAAAACCTCAGAACCCTTGGAACAATAACATCTATATCTATTCCCTTCTCTCTTTAGGTGGTACAATGAACATACATTGGATGTCGAATACTATTATCTTTTTCACAACTTACCTTCCTTTTTTTTTTTTTTTTTTTTTTTTTTTTACAACCTCCCTACTCTGGGAAGCAACCCCGATTTTACTTTTCGATTCTCCCACTTCCCTTCTCATACTTGTTAGGGATGAAAACGCAAATAAGAGTAAAATAAACAACAAGCAATCACACAGACACAAAAATTTACTATGGTTCAACACCCAATGCAGATTGTCTGCCTCCACCCTAGAGAATCAAAGAATTTATTTTTTCATTAAGAAAAACTCTACACCTCTCTACCTCACAAAGTTTTTTCCCTTTTGCTTTTTTACATAGGATTTTTTCTATAGAGACAATATATAAACTCTTTAGAAACCCTAAGCCCACTCAATTATAAATTTACCCTTGTACATGTAATGGACCCAAACTCAAATTGCAAATACAACTCCAATAACTATATGGATCCCATAAAATACAAGACATAACCCAACAAATTGTTGACTTTGGGATGACTTTCGATTCTTCAACCCTTGCTTGAAATGAGAGGGGGGAGGGGGGTAAGGTAGCTAGTCTAAGACAAGATGCCAAAAATGAGAGAGAAGCCCCCGGGGGGGGTTAAGGCAGATGGAAATGAGAAA
This sequence comes from Protea cynaroides, assembly GCA_028583415.1. Lineage (NCBI taxonomy): Eukaryota > Viridiplantae > Streptophyta > Magnoliopsida > Proteales > Proteaceae > Protea > Protea cynaroides. The sequence continues at coordinate 85,251,390 of CM053271.1, forward strand.
GATAAGAAAGATATGTAGCTAGTATGTTATGAAATAATAGAAATACCATTATAAAAATCAATTTATAATATAATCATGAGATTTTAGTAAAAATAAATAAAATGTCTAATTTATCCCACTTAATTAATTTTTCAATGTGTACTCATTGTGTATTGATCTTTTCACCATTTTATTATTATTTCAAACGTAATTCACTCTTATTAAATAAATATTAATTCAAAAAAATTCATATAAAATCATTTTCATGAAACTTTTACAGCAAAACAAACAAGGGGAGGTGGTTTAACATTTCTCTCCACCCTCTCGGCCTGTCCACATGGGATGAGGAAAACTTTCTCCAATTAATGTGTACTCGACTACTTGTGTGTAGGGAGCTGGTTTAACTTCCCCCTTCTCGGCCTGTCCACCTGAGGTGAGAAAAACTTTCTCCAATAAATGTGTATTAATTGCAAACTCGTTTTTCTGCTGGATTTTTCCCGATTCCCCGAGGGGTCTACTGCTTCTTTCAAATTCTGCTTCTCTTGAGGCTTGTGATTCCGCGGCTCTTCAGCCATCCTCTACATGGAAACCGTGTCAACCCTAAATGTACAATTAATTCTTAGGTTCTGCAAATAACTACATTCATTTAACTATTAAAGGCCGACTGCATGTGAAGACATATGGCATACATGCGTGGTTAATGGTTTCCACAATCAATGTTAACAAAAGTACTTTTACCAAAAAAAAAAATTGTTAACAAAAGTACCGTGATTTGTTGCTACCATTCCATTCCAAGAACTTTTTTTTTTTTCTGTGTGTTTCCTACTAAAATAAGCAATAAAAAATAAAGCACATAACTAACGTGCAAACAGATATATATATAGATGAGAAAACAAAAGGAAAAGGTTTCGTATATGATTCTATATATGAATACAGTTGTATTTTTGAGTTTTTTATTTTTTTTTTATTTTGATAAAAGTATTTTCAATTGTTGAATGAAGAAATATAATGTCAAAACTATTCCTTCTCTATTAAAAGAAGAATTGAATATCATAATGGTGTATATATACGGCTATGTACCAAAACTATCCCCAATGCAAAATGATAAAAAAAAATTGAAAACATTATGAGTATTTTCCCTGTAGTTTACTTTTTCAAACAATTATAACTCTTTCCTTTTTTATAGATTACATTAAACATAATTATCAATAGACAAATATCCTTTGGTTGTTTTAAAAGAAGCAGCAGAGAAGGAAATGGAAGAAGAAGATCTCAAGGATTGTCTTGCAATTTCCGATCTTTCAATGGCCGACCACTGCTAACATCCAGCGCTCCTCGATCCTGAGTTTCTTAAGTGATGATCAACATTATTGTTTATGATTTAGCCGACCTGAGTTCTTCTATTTCTGAGTTGGAGGACTTGAAGTTGTCGTGGACCAGCCTAAACGCCTAGTGTATGTATGCCAACCCCTCTGCCACATCCTCTCCTATCTTCAAGCATGACGTCCAGTGCAGCAGCGTCGCTCTTGCTGATCTCGAACTTGCAAAAAAAAATATAAGACTGAGTCGTCCCATCCAAAATCTATCTAGCATTTTCCCATTTGTTCAAGTCGTCCATTTGAACTTTTAAGGGAACCAAATACACTTGTGTATCAAACCTAGCGAACCCAAGAGATCTGAACTCCAAAATGGCCAATGCTTCCGATTTAATCACATAGATTCTCGCCAAACAAATTAAACAATGGAGACGATGGTTCCGAAGCCTGCGCTAGTGTACGTGTTCTATGATGGAATCACTATTTGTTGAAATTTGAGCAATTTTTTTTTTTTCAAATTAGGAAGTATGCTCAGACACGGTGGGAAAAGGGATGAAATCGCGCTGAATGGAATTGCTCAACTCTGTGGAAGGAAGCTAGTGATACCGAGGGAGCTTACCATGGATAAGGTTGAAGACACTGCCGTTGGGCTGGTAATCATAAATGAGGAGTCTCTCTTCTTCGGTTGAAAATAAGCACCGAGAGAGACCAGGTTGGGGTGGCCGAGACCGTCGATCGATTCCATGTGCCACTCGAACATCTCCTTGCTTGTAATCGCTGTCTTCACAATGTCCAATCGCTTGACGCTCACAATCAGATGGTTATCGAGCACAACCTTGTAAGTTGTCCCAATGGTATGAGATGTAAATTAATAACGTCGTCCGTGAGTTATAGCATCCACCGTGAATGGATAGCTTGAAGTTACAAGAAACGACACTCTTCTTCCCACTGCGGGTCGTGAGCGTAATGAGGAAGATATTCATTCTTTAAGGAGGGTAAAATAATCTTTTCACTTTACAATTTAACCATTTTGGGAATTAAAAGTTAAACCATGTCTTTGCATGGTCAATTAACAGAAAACATCTAACGGACTGAGTTTTTTTATAATATGTTTTGATTTTCAAGGATGCCTTTGTAATTGTTTAAAATGTTTGGATTACAAAAATGTACAAAGGTAGTACTCGTGATTCTCCAAAAAACTTAAATATCCACCATCATCATCAAGAAAGAGTTTTAATAAAAATTAATTCACAAATCTATATCTTTTGTAATCGAAAAGATATCAAATATAGGGATTTTTGTGTATTTGCATCCTTTTTGGATAATATACCAGCTATCCTATTGCTTCTCTAAAATAATGTATGTGATTTTCAAACAATATATAGAGTCCAAATATGAAAAAAAAATAAAATAAAATAAAGGGTTAATTACACAGACACCCCCTCTACTGTAGTGAAAATACATAGAACTACCCTGTTTTTACAAAAACTACACAGAATACCCCTCTAACAATCCTATCATACAATCTCACCCACACCGTTACTTTTAACTTAACGGCAGAAGGTCAACTTTTTTTTTAGACAAAAATACCCTTACAAAGTGTCTTTTAGACAAAAAAATTTTTAAAGGATTTATTCTTTTTAGATGCTAAAAAGACTTTTTTACCTTCAAAACTTTTCAATTTTATTTTTATATTTTTTTTGTGATTTTTTTTTATTTTCTTTTTCATTTTCAAAAATGCACTTAGTAAGGGTATTTTTGTCTTAAAAAAAATTGACCCTCTGCCGTTAAGTTAAAACTAACGGTGTGGGTGAGATTGTATGATAGGATTGTTAGAGGGGTATTCTGTGTAGCTTTTGTAAAAATAGGGTAGTTCTATGTAGTTTCACTACAGTAGAGGGGGTGTCTGTGTAATTAACCCTAAAATAAAATACCATTGCTGCATGAAAGCCGCCCATGGAAGTTTCTTTCCTGGACAGCAGGAAATGGAACCGCATTCAGTCCATAACTTTTCAATTTTCTTTTATTTAGGCAAGCTTTAGACCATAAGAGAGCTGAGAATTTGGCTAAATACAAACCATTTGTCCTGTTAAAATGCACATTGTAAAAACTTAAATTCTATTTACGATACGAAAAAAAAAAAAAAAAAAAAAAAAAGAAAAAGAAAGAAAGAAACAGTCAGATAACACAAAGACTATATATATAGTTCAACAGTTTGCCAATGGCTATGGGAGAGATGAGAACATATTTTTCCTAAAAGTGGAGAAAGGGTTACACACTCTTCTTCATGTATCTGTGTTTATAAAAAATTCTCATCAACCCTAATGACCTTCTTCACTAACTATTTAAAAGGAAATAAATTGGTCAAATCTCGAAATTATCCCTATATAGTTTAAAAAATTTCGAGTTTGAATCATCTGTATGTACATGTACTCTTTAGGGGATTCCATCACCGTCGATGTAGTGTGGGACCCACCTCTAGAGTATGGGGTCCATGAATATTAATGGTGATAAGATTCCAAGAAAGATACAAATAGATATAAATGAACTATTTTCAAAATCTTCCCTTAGAATACCACCCCTAAAGCATGTAGTGCGTGCACCACTTCATCAAACCTTGAGCCTCCATGGGCTCTGAACGGTTCTTCGGAGTCAGTCCATGATGTTTTGGTCCCAAGCCACATAAAACAACACATTATCCCCCCACACCCATTCATTCAATGTTGACTTTGATCTAATCCTGAACTAACTTCTTTTATTGGGTGAATAAGAATTTATTAAGGGAGAGAAAAAAATTACAAGACAGGCCCAAAGGGCAAACAAAAGAAACAAAACAGCAGCCCAGCCGCATAAACAAACTAACCAAGCCTAATATTGAGGAAGCCACATGGCGATTTTTTACACAATCTGAATCAAGGATCGTAATTTCGATTTCATGTCTAGTTTTGACCAGGCCAGAAACCAAAATTTCGGTGAAACAAGCCGGTCGTATTATGAAGACCATCATCAGGCCCATCGAAGAAAAGTCCATCAAGCATTAGGTCCATTGAAGACAAGCCCATCGAGGTTCAATGTTAAGTCGGATATGTGATACAGTGATTTTTTTTTTTTTTTTAGGTTAATTGATACAGTGATAGAGATATAGAGTTACTCTTCTATCACTCTGGAGTCTAGGCCCCATTTGATAACACTCCAGCTCTCATGGAGCTACTTCTAGTCCGGAGTCGTTTTCCACTTCTTCTCCAGAGTCAGGATTTTTAGAGTAGAATAGTGTTTGATAACACTGTTCCAAAATCAAAAGATTATGCTTCCAGAATGCTGTTTGGTGATGGTGGTATTGGTGGCGATTGGGGGGGGGTTGTAGTGGTGGTGGTGGTGGTGGTGGTGGGTGGTGGTGGCAGTGGCGGTGACGGTGACGGTGGGTGGCGACAGTGGTGGTAGGTGGTGATAATAGGTGGTGGGTGGTGGTGGTGGCGGCGGTAGTGGTAGGTGGTGGGTGGTGGTGGCGGCGTCGGTGGTAAGTGGTGGGGGGTGGTGGTGGCGGTGGCGGTGGCGGTGGTGGTGGGTGAAGGGTGGTGGTAGTGGTGGTGGTAGTGGTGGTGGTGGCGGCGGCTGTGGGTGGTGGTGGGGATGGTGGCGGTGGAGGGCTGGTAGTGGTGATGGCAGTGCCAGTGGTGGTGGTGATGGCAGTCGATAGTAGTAATAGCTCCGGCGCAAGAGAAGTAAGTTTTTTTAGCTCCAGTTTTTTAGCTCCCATAGACATTTTTGGAGCGGTTCACTCCATGGGAGTTAAAACTTGAACTGTATTTATCAATCGTCATTTTACTCTGGATTAGCTCCAGAGCTAAGAAGTAAGGAGCTGGAGTATTATCAAACGGGGCCCTAGAGTCTTCTAGGACAGGAGTTAGTCTTCACTCTAGAGTCTACTAGGACATCGTTTTTTGGAGCTGGGAACACAGAGAGAGAGAGAGAGAGAGAGAGAGAGAGAGAGAGGAGAAGAAGAATAAGAATAAGAAGAAGAAGAAGAAGAAGAAGAAGAACAGAGAAGACGAAGGAGAGGGAGGTCACCTGAGGTAAGCTGCCCCTCCCATCATCTTTTTTTTTTTTTGTAGCTCCATCGCCTGTAAGAACCAGAACACCACCATCGCCACTGCTACATCTGATCACCAACCCCTAAGCCATTGACCTTGCTCTCCTTCATCACTACAGCATCTCCCCTCCAACTTATCACCTGTACACTTGCAACTCATCTTCATCTTTACTACTCTTCATGAACCCATTGATATCTTTCTCTAAACCCAACCCAAATTAGCTATTTGTTTACCACCGAACACAACCCACAACCCCTAACTAGCCTGCACAACCCCATCAACACCCATCTGCTATCATCAAACTTGAATCTCCCTACTTCACCCCATCTGCAACTGTGTTGTAGCACCCGGAATTTGGCCGAAGTCAGCAACTCGGACCGAAATATGGCCAAAATCTGCAATTCGGACCAAAATATGGTACAAACTATACCGCCAACCAGTATCGTATCGGTTGTGCTAAAAACCTATATGTTTCGGCCAAAATCCAAAATTTTAGCCGAAACTCTGATCTATGGTAAAATCCGTGGCATTAAGATGATTTATCATAGAAGTGATGTAATTTGTTCCAAGAGCTTCTACCTTTATATATATATATATATATATATATATATATATATATATATATATATATATATATATATATATATATATATATATATATAGAGCGAGAATATGAAGTCTACCGTCTCAAATTTTTTTTCCTACGAAATGTGATAGATAGAAACACCAAATGCTAACTTCTTAAAAAGGTAAGCCATCTACACATACAAGTGGGAAACTTTGGGGTGGCCTGAAGGCAAACATTTCAAAAGGATCTCCTTCCAACTTCTATAGAGTGTAGTCAAGAAGATTTCAAGATAAATTTAAGACTTTGATCGAATCAAGCAATCATGTAATACTATCATTCAGAATTATAATATGCATAAAATAGGTGAATAAAATACTTATAGAATTTTAGAAGTACAAAAAACAAAGTAAGGACAACGCTGAGTCATATCACCAGTCACTATCCTTAAGATTATATTCACCCCTTATATGTAAGGAGTTCCTATGCACTAATCCCCAAAATAAAATAGTTTTAGAAATTTGAAGCTTCTTCCACTTAAGTTGTACTCCAAGAAGTGGTATTCGTCAGAATCCTGATGGCTACTATTAACACTCAAAGGAATAACAGAACGTTTCTTATATATCTGAAAACAGAGTAAGGTTGGGGGGAGAGAGAGAGAGAGAGAGAGAGAGAGAGAGAGAGAGAGAGAGTTCTATACGAACTTAATTGTGTACTTATATGCCTTAGGACTGTCCTCCTATTTATAGAGGATGAAATGCTAATCGAATGGGTACAAAGCAGAGGTGCATCCATCCAATGGGTTATGATGAGTGGGTACATCCTTTGAATGGATGGCCTAGATTTGATCTCCCAATGATCAATATAGATCAACGGTTGAGATCACACCTCTTGTATCCATATAGGTACAAAATCATGTATATGTACCTATTCAAGAATACTTACTTCTACATATTTAATAGGTACCTATTCAAGTATACATACCTCTACGTATTTAAATACGTAAAATCATACCTTTAGGAAAAAGAATAGCCAACAGATCCACACCTGCACCCACACCATTTAAGTCTCCTCAATCTTGTTTCCCTTACAATGTGGGACTAAAAGAGTCCTACAAGCTAAACCAATCAAAAACACATTGTGAAAATTTTTCCTCCAAAACCAAAAACCCTAGAGTGAAAATTTTGAATGTTTCTGAAAAAACCAAAAATTCCCCCACAAGTTTTGAAATTTTAAAAAACAGATAGCGTTAATCGTATGATGATATATAAGAGACGTCATCGCAGATGTCTTTTAAACTTGAATATATACTAGGTTTGATACATCATGCTACAAAGTACGGGTAAAGCCATGCTTCTTGAACCTTTCCCTGGCAGTGTAGTCGACTAACATACCAATCATCCCTTACAATCCGACCCTCGAATAATTCCTTTAGTAAGAGGTGGACATTTTTCTCCGGCCTTGTCCCTATCTTGGATTCGTGAGCGTTTAGAGAGTTCACCCTTGAAACTCTAATCAGAAGTGGCCCCACCTCTTACACCCACTTAAGTCAGCCCATAATGTGCACCACAGTTAACACAGCCTCAAATTTTAGTAGGACACTTGGCTTGATTAAGAGTTTTATTACTCATCCCTCTTTTCATTTTGGTGTACCTTCCCATCCAATTAGAATGAGCAAGTTTTAGTAAATCTAATCAAGTCATCCAGTGACTTCGTTCTTACCCATTGAACCGAATTCCAGGGACTTCCTCTCACATAGGTTAGGTATCCGCCACATGACTTATGACACGGGTCTTAAGCTCATTCCTTTAGATGTCTACCTCCTTAGTGGTCGAGGGCTAAATAATCATATTAGTCAGAACTACCCTGACTAAGTATTGTTAAAAATACGCTATTCTATTAGCTTATCTAGATATATTGTATAATATCCAAATACCTACATGTCTTAAATGTCCTTAGACATTTTATCAACCCGACAAAGTCATATTTATCTTACTTGTAAACTTTTGCAGTTAAATCTACTTTTTAAAGTAGCATAATCAACTTCGGTTTTCATCATATATCTATTATCGAGATATTTAGTCATTGACATTTTTCCCGATTTAACTTTGCAGTGATACTTGACTATCCATGGTTGAACTAGTACAAATTCAAACAATCTTACCACCATCTTGGTTATCTCCTTTTGAATCAAGGTGATCTTTTCGAATCTAGACTTGTCTTCTAGATTTCATGTCTAAATAGATATAAATAATTCTATTTTGATATCATTCTTCTTTCTTAGAAGAGTTTGACTAGTAATATTCTTATAAAACACCCACATTTATGGGTTTTCCATGCTCAACCTTATAAGAACTTTGAGTGTGTGTAAAGTACACTATCATTTTATTTATCCATGTAAAATTCCTAGCATCTCATGTCCCCATATTAACCATATTCAACATGTTACTAAATCTACCTTATCTATGGTTTCTTTTGCTAAAAGGTCAGTAAAATTGCATTAAATTGAGGGAAAAAAGAAAAGAAAAATACAAGTCACCTATGATAATACCCCACCTTCGGTATTGCCATCAACAAGGCCTAAAGGGACCAAAAGACAAGTAATTACAAGAGTAAATTAGGATCCATTATTAAATCGAAATCTGGGGAGCTCAGATGCATACCAAACTACCTCCTTAGCCACGAATACTGGACAAGTAGCCCTTGTCATACTCAGCAACTCAGTAGCTCCCCTTTTTGCAAAAAGATCAGCCACTATATTGATCTCATGAACACAATGAGTGATTCGTAAATTCTTTCTAGGAATCTGCTCCATTAAATAATGCCATTGATTAAAAAGACACCATGGTGGTTCAAAGGTTTGGAGGCACCTTACCACTAAAGATGAGTCACATTCAATCCAGAGGTTTTGGGAACCAAGCCTTAATAACTTCTTTAAGCCCGCTACATTCAACTCTGCTTGGTAATTAGTTGCATAGTTTAAAAATTCAGAGAACACGAATATTAACTTTCCTCATGATCTTTGATAACTCCCCCTACGCCAGAAACACCAGGGTTTCCTATTGAACAACCATCAATATTGAGTTTCCACCATCCTCTTGGTGGTTTTCACCATAAATGTTGCTGAATTGAGGTAGCATTTGCTAGGGCCGTAGAGAGAAAAAAGTACTTTTTAATAGCCAAGTCTTCAACCTTTTTGATTTTGCATGGAATGATTGTAGAGGCAGCTCTCATATTAGTTTGAATGTCAAACACAACTCTTTTATGTGATGCTTTATACTCATTAAAGCAACAAAGATTCCCAGTTTTCCACAAATTCTGCAATACACTATAAAATAATGGAAACCAAATTTCTTTGATTGGTACTATCCTTTTCTTTCTTCTCCACCATGAGAAAAGGAGGTTGGTATTTTCAAAGTTCAACCATGATAGGCTATAGATTCATAAAATGGATTTCCATACCTTAACAACAAAGTCACATTACGTGAACACATGATTGAAACTTTCTTCCTGGCTATGGTTGATGTAACACCATGAGGTGATTGGTACTTGCTTTTTCTGAATACCATCATCAATGGGTAGCTTCTGTCCCACCCCAATTCTGGATGAACCAGAAGTGTGGTGAACCGTCATACGAACCAATGGTTCAGGCCAAGATTACATAGGACCATGTCGAGAATCAATCCATACATTTTCAATCATAATCAGAGTTAATAAATAATAAGTGAAAGTCTTTATGAATGAACTAAGTGTCTATTATGATAAATAAATATTTAACCAATTATCTCTAAGTAACCAAAATATAAATAAAAATCTGATTACATCCCATAACTCAAAATACGAAATTAAACCTAAGCATAGACACAATGGCAACACTCGCATGATAAATCATGCTCGTCTTCCATCTCTTGAACATCCATAGCAGCCACATGATCATACGGCGACGCATTGACATAGTCTTCAACTGTTGTACTTACATCATCAACTAAAAGAAATACGATATCGGGGGGTGAGCACACAACTTAACTCAGTGAGTAAACAAAACAATGCAATAAACATATGTATGATGTCATATTCATATCTTTGGTCTGGTATAAGTTTACAATGTGCTAGGGCAAGGATAGGCGACCACCAAACCTCCACACACGAGAGTGTGGGCACGCCCAATGGATCACTACTGCTATTGCCCCACATCACTCACTACCCCCTTGATACTCTACCACATACCAGTACGTATGCCCTTACTGGCAAGGGCTTGCAAACTGGGGTCATATCTAACCAATCCTAGATGTTATCAAATTTGTATCCAAGGCTTTACCCCAGCATCCATCAATATGCCCAGAGAGATAGAGCTAGGGTTTGCAGACAGAGCTACAGCCACACACCCCGATCACCCCCTGATACCCTATGACGTACTAGTTCTACTAATGTAATGGTGATACGACGATGTCAGTGTGATGAATAGTTCAATGCTACAACCTCTCCCCATCCAACACATCAACCACACATAAGTACATGCCTATCCTCATCATCAATATCATGAAAGTAATAAAATAAACAAGATATATATATATATATATATATATATATATATATATATATATATATATATATATATATATATATATATATATATATATATATATATATAGAAAAAATTTCATATACACCCCAACAAGGATTGCTAACATCATCTACTACCCAAAATCTTTGCATCATTAATCAAATAAGCCACTCCATCCACAGATTCCCATTAGTTGTTGATGTCACTTGAAATGGAATTTTTAATGGACAATACTGCCCTTAAAGTAAAGGTAAAAGACCATTTACCCTTCTTTTCTTTTTCTTTCTGTCTCTTTCTTTTCTTTCCTCTTCTACTCTTCTTCCTTTCCTATTTTTGATCTTTCTTCTTCTTTCCTCTTTTGCTCTTCTTCTTTTCCTGGTTTTCATGGACAATGCTGACATTAGCTTTTTGAGTGATGAATCTCTTAGAATTGGAGGTAGATAAAGTGGCGACCCTGTTCATGAGACCTCCCAAGATCTGATTAAACTGAGTTGTGTCAGAGACGTTCTGTGGGTTCCACATGAAGAAGAAAGGGGATTTGGTTACGGTAGAGAAGAAGGAGTCATCGGAGTAGCGGAACGTACACTTTACCAAATGCATGCGATTTTGCTGTTAGGGCAGTGTTGGGAAATATCCCAAATAGCGAAGTTGACGCAGTCACTGCATATATTGTCGATGAGGTTGCCTCTGTAGAAGTAAAGGTCGCAAATGGTGTTGGAACTCTGACCATCAAGTTTGAGTCGACCTGGATATGCTTAAAGGTTCTTGCAAAGACGTAGTGAGAGATGAGTTTTAAAGTGAGTGATAGGTACCTATTTAGGGATTTTGAACTTCATTTCCGCTGATAGACGCTCGAAAAAGGTAAGTTTCAGTAAAGATTTTATTAGGCAAGATTTTAAGAGGTTGAGTTCTATCGGGCCAGATTTCATTTTGGTTGTTTTTTTTTTCTTTTTTGGAAAAGCATTTTGAAGTTGTTCTGATCTAGTTCCATTCATTCATTCAGCTCAATCAGTCCAAGTAGCTACCATTAATTGATTACTAGTTATTCTGATCTGCCCCTAAATCAAATAAAAATAGAAACCAAAAAGTTTAATACATTTGAACTGAAAGCAGCACCAGTCGTTGTGTCAAACTGGGAGATGAATTTGGTATGCTGCTGTCAACACACAAACAACTAGTTATTGAAGATCTGATCAGCATTTGAACTGAGTAATTTTATACATTAAGCGCATGCATTAAATAAGAAAACAAGATTTAATTCCGCCTTCCTCCTTCTGATAAATAAGAAAATATATAGTATTCTTTACATCTTACATGAAACTCCTGGTGAAGGAGTGCACGATCCTCACCAATGTTCCTAACAACAATATCTAGACATCAACTGCTACTGAAGGTCCTATTGAAGGTATCTTCATTGGCACATTTTTTAATGAAAGCCATAGTTGACATATTGTGTCTCTCGACACTCTCAGGTACTAAATTAATAATAAATTTTTGTAAGATCTATGCATTCTTCAGACAATGTTTATCTTTTCCTTTGTTTATTTGAATTTTCGTTGATGGATATCTAAAAATTTCTACAGAGATGTTCGATTCATGGCTTGCTTTCTATTCAAGCTATGGTGGATGGCACAGAAAATGGGCAATCGAGGACCAGAAATCCCTCTTGAAACTCAATTCCTTCTAGTAGAAGCGAGAGAACGATCTGCACCTTGAATCAAACAATGGTAACGAAGATATTCAGATCATCTACACCATCTTCCCTCCTCTGATCGAAGCCCCTTCCATGCTTTTAGTGTAGTAAATAGAAAAGAAGAAGGAAAATTCCATTGATCCCTTGTCAGGCCCCTGCCCTATTTTTATTCATAATTGACGTCGATTATCTCTGACTAGCACTAATTCTGTACAGGAGCAACGATGAGGTTAACCACAACGAGCACGGCCAAGCCCCAATGTCGGAACAAACCATCCTCCTTTCTCACCGAAGGGATCGTTTTCATAAGACGAGCCATGATAGCTTTACTATTGCAAGAGATGGGATACCTCCGTGGACGCACAATACAGAGGGGACTCCAACGTTAGGGGTTAGGGCTTGAGTGAGAGTGAAAAGGAAAAAGATTAAGGTCAAATTAATAAATCAACATAATTTTTTAATTTTTCAATTTATCATATGAGGGGTAAATCTGTATCTCAACAATTTTAGTGATTTTTGCCAGCTAAGTAGACCTAGGTGATGTTTTTGCAATCTTGTGGGTGTAGATGATGTTAGTAATCCTTGTTGGGGTGTATATGAAATTTTTTTCATATATATATATATATATAGCAGTTAATTGGATGACATGTGAGATGTACAAACAAACATACAAGCATGACATCAATCAAATTAACATAAAGTAAAGGACTAGCTTGTTATTAACCAATTAGTTTAGGTTTTATTTTCTCACCTGTGAATGATGTTTGTTCCCCTTCCAAGCCTTGGAAACTATCTTGAACTAGTGGAAAGTCTAAATAATTAATGAACTTAGATTAGAGTCTCATTCCATCAAGTTTTGTACTCTATTTCATTGTTCGGTCTCCAATATATGCTTTTCAGACATTGTTTGGTCGAGTCATCGGTCTTGTATTGACCGACTGATGAGCCATCTAGATGAACCCTATCAGACTTTCCAAGAGTAACCGATCGCCTCTCCGATCTCTTATATAGCTTATCAGACAACCCCTGAGTCATATTCCAAGTTTGTCTTTCAGTCTGAATTCCTTCTGAGTCTATTTTTCCACTCAACAATGGAATCCATGTCACACCTCAATTCTAGACTAACCAAAATGGTGTGATGAACGGTCAATAAACCAACGGTTCAACTATGATCTCGTACAGTCTATGCCAAACATGTTAAACCAAAACACATTCTACTTTAATCAGAGATAATAAAGTAAATAGTGAAAGTCTTATTAATAATGAACTGAGGTCTAATCATGATAAATAATTAATATTTCAGTTATCTTCAAGTAACCAAAATATAATTTAATACATATTACAAATATTCAAATACGAAAGTTAAACACTAAGCGTATCCATAGTTGAAACGCTAGCTTAACGAATCATAATAGTCCTCCACAGCTTGCTCATCCATAGCCACCACCTGTTCATATGTTGGCGTGTCGACATAATCTTCAATCGTAATACGTGAAACATCAGAAACTAAAAAAAATTGCGCGCACGAGGGACAGCTCTCCAACTTGAGCTCAGTGAGTAAACAAAACATTGCAACAAACATATGCATGCATTCAATTCATATCTTTGGTCTGGTTTATAAGTTTGCAATGTGCTATAGAAAGGTTTGGTGGTCGTCGCACCTCTATACACGAGTATGTGAATCTACCCAATGGATCAAACACCATTTTCATCCCACATGCACCCATCATGGAATAGAGATAGAGTTAAAGTGACCGGATCAAACACCGCCAATACTTCTCCTGATGCCCTACCCATACCAACACGTAAGCCCCTATTGGCGAGGGCTTGCAAACGGGGCTCGCAACTAACCAATCCTAATGCCAAACAGTGTATCCAAGGCCTCACCCCAGCATCCCTCAATAAGTCCATAGAGATAGAGCTAAGGCCCCCTGGCAGAGTCAGAGACCACACGGTCCGAGACCACCTCCCCTGATGCCCTACGACGTAATAGTTCTGCTAAGGTAATGGCGATCCGAAGATGTTAGTGGGCAAGACTTGAGTAGAGATAGAGCTAGAGTCTGGTGACGAGGTCGAAGACCACCATGGCACGTCCTCCCCCTGATGCTCCACTCGCATCAAACACACCAACCACATACATACATTCACATGCCTATTCCTAGCATTATCATCATCATCATGTTATAAATAAATGGAATTAAATATGCATGAACAATAATAGCAGAAATATTGGATGACATGTGAGATGCACATTACAAGCATACAAGCATAGAATCAATCATGGCATTGGACTCAATAAAAATAACAGTTTTTTATTAACCAATTAGTTTAGGTCTTGTTCCCTCACCTTTGATCGATATTTGTTCCTCCCCTTATTCCTCTCCCAAGCTTTTTAAAGTCACTTTGAATCTATTAGGAACCTAAATAATTAATGTATGTAAGTTAGGGTTCAAGTTTACCAAGTTACAATAGTCAAAAACCTTGTTTGGTCTTAAAATATGTTGTTGTTTTCCTACGGTCGATGCTATGGTCGATGCTATGGTATATGCCACCGTAGGACCTACGGTCGATACCCTATGGTCGCATTACATGCAACCGTAGCTGCGACCGTATGTTTCCTGAATTCTTCCCAAATGGCTATGGTCAATACTTTCTCATCGTATGGTCGACCATAGCTGCGACCATACGTAGTTTGGTTGATTTTTACTTCTCACATGAGTTCCTCCTCTTGGATCATCAATGGGGTCCTCCCTAATGATCATTCTAAGGCCAATATTCTTAGTTTATCCCTCATCCATTAACCCTAACCTATTCTTTATGGTTTTGCTTAGAAATTCTATAACCGAAATCATTACATTAGATTTAATACATCAACTTGATGGAAAGGAACCTATCCTATCTAATCTATCCTATAGAGTCAAGTCCATACCTTAAGCTTGTTGTAGAAAGACAGAACTCTTCTCTGTAAACCTTCCTCTCAGCCTTCTTCTTCAAATCTCCTTCTCCTTCTCTTCCTCTCTCTCTTTCTCTCTTATGTTTAGAGTTTCAATTTGGGTTCTAAAAGAGTGAGAGAGGTTAAGGAACGTCCCTTATATAGAGGGAAAACCTCCATATAGAGTCCTCTTTCAATTAGGAAAGAGTCCTCCTCAAATTAGGAAAGTTTCCTAAACACGGAGTCGGTTCTGGTTCCTACGGTCGATCATACGGTCGCATAAACCGTCAACCGTACCACCAAGACATGCGACCATAGCACCTATGGTCTCACTACGGTCAACCATAGGTGCAACCGTAGCCCCCAAACATGCCACCATACGTTCAAAATTTACTGACTTTTAGTTTTTGACTGTTTGCTTCCATTCAAACTTCATCAGTCAACCCCAACAACTAAATTTGACTTGTGACTTACCTCATATTGTGGTTTCTTCATATAATTGGTTCACTTCAGCCGATTATGATGGGAAGACCGGTCAGATACGAAAATGTAAGGTTAGACCGGGTTCGTGGCATACGGGTCTTACAGCTCTACCACCCTTAAAAGAAATTTCGTCCTCAAAATTTACACACACAGATCTTACAACTCCCCCACCCTCGAAAGAAATTTCATCCTCGAAATTTAGATGTACCTTTATAATCGAATAGGTGGGAATACTATTTTCGCAATGCATTTTTCTCTTCCCATGTAACCTCTTCCACGTCTTAACTTTACCAGGTTACCTTCATATATTGAATATCCCGGCTCCAGAGATGTTGTACCTTTCCACTGGTGATCTAGTCTGGTACCACTTCAAAAGTTAAGTTTTCTATCAAATCCAGTGGATACGCAGTCAATACATTCGATGGATTTCCAACGTACTTCTTCAATAGAGACACGTGAAATATGTTATGCACACTAGACATGGACAGTGGTAACGCTAGTTGATATGCAACTTTTCTACGTCTCTCCAAAATTTTTATGAGGTCCAAAACATATATAGGATACAACTTTCCTTTCTTGTCGAATCGTTTCAAACCATACATAAGTGATATCTTCAAGAACACTTTGTCATTTATGGCGAACTCGAGGTCTTGGTGTCTCTTCTGACAAACTTGAGCTATCTTGGCCCTTTTTCTTTGTTCTTGTCTGCCACTCGATAGGTTTCTTCAATAGACTCAGGTCTTACAATTCCTTGTTCTCTAACTTCATTCCAAAATAGAGGAGTTCGACATTTCTACCGTAACAGGCTTCATAGGTGACATATATATGATATCTTAGTAGAAAAATCAATAAACGGTAACATTTCAACTCAAGCTCCTTGAAATCAATTTCACAAGCCCGGGGCATATCTCTTAGGATCTGTATTGTCACACCCCAATTCCGTACTATTCAGAACGGTGTGATGAACCGCTAATAAGCCAACGGTTCAACCAGGACCTCAAATAGGCTATGTCCTTTTACTTAAACCATACACATCCACAACCATAATCAGAATAAATACACAATAGCGGAAGTCTTAATATTAAATGAACTGAGAATCTAAATGTGATAATCATAAATAAAATATCCAATTATGTTGTACTGACCGAGACATAAGTAAATAAATTATCAAATTATATTTCCTTAATGGTCCAAATAAAAATCTAATCGAAAATGCATGAGTTGCCCTCGCATGATGAGTCATGCGTCTCCACTATATCTTCGGCATCCATCGCCGCAACGTGCCCGTATGCGGAAGCATTTATATAATCTTCCACAGTCGTACCTACATCATCAATTAAAAATATTCGAATTCGAAAAGGGTGAGCACACATCACGGCTCAGTGAGCAAACAAAAAAATGCAACAAACATATGCATGCATTCAATTCATATCTGTGGTCTGGTATATAAGTTTGCAACGTGCTATAGAAAGGTTTGGAGGCCGCCACACCTCTATACACGAGTGTGTGGAACCGCTCAACAGATCAAATACCATTGCCCCCCCCCCCCCACATGCATCCACCATTGAATAGAGATAGAGCTAAAGTGCTTAGGACCGCACCGCATCACACTTCCCTTGATGCCCTACCCATACCAACACGTAAGCCCCTATTGGCGAGGGCTTGCAAACTGGGCTCGCAACTAACCAATCCTAATGTCAAATAGTGTATCCAAGGCCTCACCCCAGCATCCCTCAATACGTCCATAGAGATAGAGCTAAGGCCCCCCGACAGAGTCAAAGACTACACGGTCCGAGACCACCTCCCCTGATGCCCTATGACGTAATAGTTCTGCTAAGGTAATGGCGATACGACGATGTTAGTGGACAAGACTTGAGTAGAGATAGGGCTAAAGTTCTTAGGACCGCACCGCATCACACTTCCCCTGATGCCCCACTCGCATCAAGTACACTAACCACACAGAAATATTCACATGCCTATTCCTAGCATCATCATCATCATCATGTTGTAAATAAATAGAATTAAATATGGATGAACAGTAATAACATGAATAGTAGATGACATGTGATATGCAGATTACAATCATACAATCATATAATCATACATGGAATTGGACTCAATAAACAAAAATGGTTTATTATTAGCCAATTAGTTTAGGTCTTGTTCCCTCACCTTTGCTTGAGTGTAGATCATCTTTCAAGCTTTAAGAATCACCTTTATATCACTAGAAAAACCTAACAAGTCGATAGATTATAATTAGAATTAATTCCAACAGTTTTAAGCTTGCTATAAAGCTAGGGTCACAGGATGGGTCGCAGGTATCTGAGACCCCAGGGTATAGGGTCGATCATAGGGTCGGTTATCCATCGATCCTAGGTGCGACCATAGCTTCCCTGGACTTCCTGAGAGGTTAGGGTCGATCTTGTGGTCTGATAGGGTCGGTTACCAGTCGACCCTAAGTGCGACCATATGTAGTTTGAGTCGACTTTTCATCCTACAGTCCACTCTTTCATGTTTGGATCCTTTGGCTTACTTTCATGGTCCATTCTATGATTGTTCTATGGCTCAAAACTCCAAGTTACTTCCTTTACTTTGTTTACAATGATTCCCTCATGGATTCTATTGAAATTTTCCCATGGATGGATGATTTGGGTTTCTCATAAATCCTACCCTCTTTATATACTATTCTAGGGTCTTACACAATTCATGGAGAATGTTTTCATACCTTAAACTTGCTGAATTCAGAGATTCCTCCGAACTCTTCTCCTTAGCCTTCTTCTCCAACTTTCCTTCTCGTCCTTCTCTTCTCTTTCTCTCACTTTCAATTAGGGTTTCAAAAGGAGTGAAAGAGCCTAAGGGACATCCTATTTATAGAGAAAAACCTCCCAAAATCCGTCCCAACGAGTTTAGGAAAGGTTCCCTTTGAATTAGGAAAGTTTCCTAATTTTTGGTTTCTGTCAGTTCGCCTAGGGTCGATGCTAGGGTCACAGAATCCGTCGACCCTAGGGTCTCAAGTCATCCGACCCTAGGACTCAAAAGTCATGGGTTGGACCCTACTGAGGTGGGGTCGACCCTACCTGTTTAGGCATGCGACCCTACCATCCATTTTACTGTTTTTGGGTCAATTTCGTACCTGGTTTTGTGATTTCCTTCACGCACTTGGTCCATGTGGCTTGACCATGATAGGTAGACCTGGTACAAGGTGATAAGACGGTTTAGTTTGGTACGGGTCTTACAACTCCGCCCTACTTATAAAAATTTCATCCTCGAAATTTATACATACCTTCCGAGTCGAAAAGATGAAGGTATTGCTTTCGCATAGCATTCTCTTCTTCCCATGTGATTTCTTCTATATTTTGGCTTCTCCAGGTGACTTTAACATAATAGATGTCACGGTTGCGTAGTCGTTGAACCTTTCAGCTGGTGATTTCAGTTGGTGCTACTTTAAATGTCAAATCATCAGTCAAATCAGGTGGATCTACTGTCAAAACATGCATTGGATCTATGACGTACTTCTTTAATAAGGAGATATGAAATACATCATGCACACTTGATATAGATGGTGGTAGTGCTAACTGGTAAGCCACTTTTCTACGTTTAGTTAGAATCTCATATGGTCCGACATATCTCAGACTTAGTTTCCCTTTCTGTCCGAACCGTTTCAAACCTCGCATAGGTGATACTTTGAGGAATACCTTATCACCTATGGCAAATTCAAGGTCTCGGCGCCGAGTATCTGCATACTGTTTCTGACGATTCTGAGCCGTTCTTACTCTTTCCTTGATAATGTCGACTACTCGACATGTCTCTTCAATAAATTCTGGTCCAACAATACTACGTTCTCCAACTTCATTCCAAAACAAAGGAGTTCGACACTTCCTGCCATACAGTGCTTCATAGGGTGACATCTGTATAGTAGCCTGATAGTTGTTGTTATAAGCGAACTCGACCAGTGGTAATTTTCATCCCATGATCCTTTAAAATCAATTACACAGGCTCGGAGCATGTCTTATAAAATCTGAATGGTACGCTCCGACTGTCCGTCTGTCTGAGGATGGAATGCAGTACTAAACTTCAATGTTGTACCCATAGCCTTTTGCAATCCTTCCCAAAACTTTAAAGTAAATCGTGGATCTCTGTCGGACACAATGCTTTTGGGTACATCGTGTAATCTGACAATATTATCCACATACAACTTAGCTAACCTCTCCAGTGTATACTGAGGTTGTATAGCTATAAATCAAGCCGTTTTAGTCAGGCGGTCTACAATCACCCAAACCGCGTCAACTACTCGGGAAGTCAATGGTAACCCGGTGACGAAGTCCATAGTGATGTAGCCCCATTTCCATGCTGGTTTTGGTAACGGCTCTAACAGTCCTACAGGTCTTTGTCGTTCAGCCTTCACCCTCTGAAAATTTAGGCATTGAGACACGAACTTAGCTACATCTGCTTTCATTCCTCTCCACTAGTATAGTTTTTTTAAATCATGATACATTTTTATACTTTCAGGATGTATCGAATAGACCGTGGTATGAGCTTCCTTCATTAGTCAGTGTCTAATGTCTAAATTTTTTGTTTTAGGAACACATATTCTTCCTTTGTACTTCAGTACCTTTTCATCATCCAAGGCAAACTCAGGGACAATCCTACCTTTTTCGATGTCTTCTTGTATCGTTCTTAGATAAGGGTCTGATCTAATAGTTATTTTCACTTCGTCATGTATATCAGGTACAATCTTCAATGTGGCAAACATATTTGAAAACCGATGGATAAACCCTTAGTTGGTTGATTCACCTGGTGCATCTATCACGAACTGCTCATTACCGTAGTTGAACACTTTTCCGATAGTACCCATTGCGGCAGTTGTGTTAACCTCTCCTTGACATTTTATCATTGCTTTTCTACTCAACGCGTCAGCAACCACATTAGCTTTCCCTGGATGATACTGGATATCACAATTATAGTCTTTCAATAGTTCCAGCCACCTTTTTTGTCTCATATTCAGCTCCTTCTGATTAAAGAGGTAAGTGAGACTCTTATGATCTGATTTAATCTGAAATTTTTCTCCGTACAAATAATGTCTCCATATCTTAACAGCATGTACCACTGCCGCTAATTCCAAGTCATGAGTGGGATAGTTCTTCTCATGTGTCTTCAGTTGTCTTGAGGCATAAGCAATTACTTGTTCTCCTTGCATAAGTACACACCCTAAACCCAATCCTGACGCATCAGTGTACAAAATAAATGGCTGTCCTAGTATACGAATAGTCAAAACCGGAGCTGATATCAATCTAGTCTTCAATGTTTGAAAACTCTACTCACATTTATCAGTCCAAACAAACTTTTTGCCCTTCTTAGTCAAACTGGTGAGAGGTACGGTAATTCGGGAATAGTCTTCCACAAATCTTCGATAATACCCAGCTAGACCTAAGAAACATCTAATTTCTGCAACACTCTTCGGTGCTTCCCACTTCACAATAGCTTCAATCTTGCTAGGATCCACTTTAATTCCTTTAGCGGATACAACATGGCCTAGGAATGCGACCTCATTTAGCTAAAACTCACACTTTGTAAATTTGGCATAAAGCTTCTCTTTCTGTAATCGCTGTAAAGCGGTGTTTAGATTCATAATATGAGTTTTCTTGTCCTTGGAGTAGATCAATATATCATCGATGAATACAATGACCGACGTGTCCAACATATCATGGAATTCCCGATTCATAAGTTCCATAAAAGTTGCTGGTGCGTTCGTCAATCCAAAAGACATGACCAAAAATTCATAATGTCTATATCTGGTCCTGAATGCTGTCTTGGGAATATCACCGTCCTTAATCTTCAACTGATGGTATCCGGACAGAAGATCGATCTTAGAGAACACCTTGGCACCTTGCAACTGATCGAACAAGTCATCGATCCGAGGCAATGGGTATCGATTCTTGATGTCAGCTTATTCAGTTCCCGATAGTCTATACACAGTCGAACACTACCGTCCTTCTTCTTTACGAATAATACTGGCGCTCCCCATGGTGATATGCTAGGTCTAATGTAACCCTTGTCCAGTAGTTCTTGTAACTGTACTTTTAATTCTTTTAGTTCAGTAGGAGCCATTCGATAAGGTGCTTTAGACACTGGTGCGGCTCTGGGTATCAAATCTATAACAAACTCTGTAGCTCGGTCAGGGGGTAGTCCTGGTAGTTCTTCAGGAAATACATCAGAAAAGTCACGCACGACATCGATATCCTCCATTCGTGGTGCTTCCTTGGTGAGGTCGACCACTGAAACTAGATACCCAATTCCTCCTTTCTCGAGGCATTTTCTAGCCTTTAATGCAGAGAGGATGAGCTTTCGTTTATGGGGAAGTTTGGTTCCCGCAAAACTGAACTCTGCTCCTTCCTTGTCTTTAAATGTCAGCTTCTTTTCGACACATAATAGGTTTGTAGAATGCCGAGCTAACCAGTCCATTCCCAAGATGGCGTCAAAGTCTGCCATCTCAAGTTGAATCAGGGTTGCATCTAAAGTTTTCTCGTCAATAAGGACTGGACATGATCCATAACCTGTTTCTAATTCCACTTCTAATCCCATCGGCGACCGTACAAGCAGTTTATAGTCTAGGGTCGATGGTAGGGTCGGTATATGTCTGACCCTAGGGTCGACCCCTAGTTCTCTGTCAAATCACTGAGAGGCTAGGGTCGATGAGGGGGTCAGAGGTAGGGTCGCATGTTTTGGTCGAATTATGCGACCCTAGGACCCAGAATCAGGTTTTAAATCCCGATTTTGGATTCATTCCTCATTCTTTTTCCTCCTTTCCGACTCAGCTCATTCCTCTGAGTTGCTACAGTGACAACCCGACCCGTTGGTGATTCTATCATACATCCAAGACTCTCACTCCTTCTCTTCAGGTGTGTGCCATACTGTTGCATGTTTTTAAGGTTTCTTAACTAGGGTTTCTCCCATTTTTATCGTTTTCCTCAAATTAAAATTTCTCCAACCGTAAAAATTCAATTTTTGTTGGGGGCTTTTGTTGTTGGTCACCCAATGGACGAAAGCCCTAAAAAAATTCAAGTTTCATCGGTTGGTTATCGAGAAACTTGAAAATTTCAATTTTTAACCTAATTTTTGGAGATTTTTAAATTTCTTGAAATTTCTTCAATTTCAATCTTCTTAGATAAAATTTCCAACTGTATGAATCTTGCAAGATAGTTTAGAATCTATGTAAGTCCTCCTGCCCATGTGTATGGGTGAAAATTGAGGCTTTTGACCAATTTATGCCGTTATCATGCCAAAATTTTTGGGTTTTTCCCCATTACTGAGCTATTATCTATTTTTCTTTGTTTTGGCAGATAATATGGCCCATACCAAAGTACCTAGGGTTCACGACCCAGTTCGTTTCCGTTCTAATGAGGCCGAGGCTCAGTATGCTCGCTACTTTCGCAAGAAGGTAGAGGGAGGTCATCGTGTGGACTTGGCTAGCCTAGCCTTGTTTGATGTAGAGAGAGCATTTGGTGACATAGGCTGGCTTCCCATGATTACCTACGACGCCTGTACTCATCCGGATCTGGTGAGACAGTTCTATTGTAATCTCCAGGTGGTAGGAGATCACAATGACACTGAGAGGGGTAGGGAGCTCAGGATCACGAGCTACGTCAAAGGAGTAGAGATTTCCTTTAACTGCCAGCAGTTAGCGGACCTCTTGGGCATATCATATGACGGCCCCTTGGTATACTGTGCTCCCAGAGAGCCCCAGTTCTTTTCCTTGGAGATGCGGGCTGAGATAGACCGTCAGCTTATCAAAGAGGATCGCTGGGAGATGAAGGCGATCAACCTACGTCCAGAGCCTCGGGTGTACTGTAAGATCATCCAACACAACCTGATACCCCAGAGTGGACGCTACAAGAGGATCTCCCAGTTGACCCAGTATTTACTTTATTGTATCTGCACTAGGCAGCCTGTCTGCCTCCCTTATATATTATGCGGACGATGATCTATGCTACGCTGCCTGGTCAGATAGGCAACCTGCCCTATGGACGTCTGATCACCACCCTGCTTATCCGCCTGGGTGTTGATTTAGTGGATGAGAGGATTTAGGAGAAGACTTTTTCATCAGTGCTGGACTGGGAGGCTATCTGTAGGATGGGCATGCGGGATGCTCAGGTCAATGATGAGGAGAGGAACGCTCTGGTGCGTCCTCATACTTGGGTGGAGGTGGCAGACGCTGAGGCAGCAACAACAGTCGCTGGAGCAAGGGTTCATGGGAGTGATGCTAAGGATGAGGATCGTATGTACATGGATGTGGACTCCATACCTCCTCCATCACCTCTGCATTCTATTGGAGCTGGTCCATCACAGACTCCTTCACGCAGGGATGGTCCTTCACGCCCATCATCTGATGATATGATGGGATTACTTCGTGAGATCAGGGAGGCTCAGCGTGCGATGGATTCGAGGGTGGGAGAGCTTCTAGATGCTCAGCGTGCGTCTGATCAGCGGATGACTACGTTGACGGCTAGTCTCCAAATGACCTAGACTCAGGTAGTCTGGTTGACTAGAGTCTATGCTGAGGATTATGACAGAGATTGCGAGGCACCGCCTTCCCCATCACCTCCAGCTTCATGATGTATTTTTCCTTCCTTTTGTATTACAGAGTAACTGTTTGGGTTGTAGACTGTACTCTGTTTTGGATATGTATATAAACTTGCTTTGGTTTGACGTGTATATACGTTTGTCTTTCACTCGAGTGTATATGAACTTGTTTCTC
Source organism: Protea cynaroides (assembly GCA_028583415.1). Lineage (NCBI taxonomy): Eukaryota > Viridiplantae > Streptophyta > Magnoliopsida > Proteales > Proteaceae > Protea > Protea cynaroides. The sequence continues at coordinate 85,275,768 of CM053271.1, forward strand.
ATTTAATAGATGCATTATTCTCTTTCTAAATTTTGTCTCAAACAACACAGGTGCTTATAGTGTGTTATTATTACAGAAATTTCATCTAACCCCCAAAAACTATGTCAAATTCGATCTAACCCCCAACAATTTCAAAAGTCTCATCTACCACCCAAAAAGTTTTCAAATGTCTCATCTACCTCCCAAAAATTTTCCACCGTTAGTCAAAGAGACCCCACCCGTTAGTAGAGTTCCGTTAGTTGCAAATATTATGACAATATTGCCCTTATTCCAAAGGTAAAAGACCGTAATGCCCCTAAACTAAAAAACACCTTTACCTAAAACCAACGGTGGTGAGTTGCAGAGAATGGTTTTGTTTGAAGGAAGATGAAGAAGCACTTGTTTTGTACCTGAGAATAGTTATCAAATCTCTCGGAACAGATTCGTTACCGAGTTTGAAACGTCCGTTGATGAGTCGATTAAGCCAGAGAGGTCTTGATGTAGGTCTCTAATCGAAATGGGAGAAAATTGGGCGATTTCTAACTGGAGATTATGAATACCTAGATGTGATCGTAGAAGGAAATCGGTACTTGGTGGAAGTGTCATTGGCAGCTAAATTCACGATTGCTCGACCGACAGATGAGTATCTATCATTGCTGAAGGTGTTCCCTGCAATTTTTGTTGGAAAACCAGAGGAGCTGAATTCACGATTTCTCCAGAAATGCTAGTTTCGGTGAGAATAAACCTCCAGATATGCCTGAAATTTTCGAGCTTTCCAGTTAGAGTCCCGACCATAGATGGATTTTCGATAAACATAAGTTCTTCTAAGGTAGAACCCAAGGTTGAAAGGAACCCAGGGAAAGAAACCTGGGTTTCTGTGAAACATCTGTAGAAGAAAAGCTTGCGGAGAAAGATGAAGGAGGAGAGTCGAGGGGAAAGCATGGAATTAAAAGTGCAAGGAGGGTTAGGAGAGAAATCTGAAACGTAACCGAAGTTTTGCTCTGTGATGTGAGGCGTAATGGTACCGTTTTCGTCTGAGAAATAGTCACAGACGATGCCATGAGGAGCTGAGTTGCAGAGGTCCTCAGGGAAGAGAGATCGCCAATCGATGCCGGAGTTGATTGAATCCAACACTTGATATAGAGATTCCTGCTCGTCGTAGTAGAGGGAAGAGAAGAGACAGAGTATGCAGCGATGAAGCAGAGGACAAGAAGGCAGAGGAGAGCTATAGAACGTGTATCCTCCCTGTAAATCTCATCATGGTCTATATCCAGTGAAATCATTTTCTAGAGATGGGTTTCACATCTTATTTACCCAGAGCATGTCACCGAGTTTCGACCATATTTTTCGACCGAAAATATGGTCGAAACTGAAATTTTAGCCGAATTTTTGTATTTTTGGTACCGAGAGCACATCTCGTTTCGTATAGACCAAAAATCGAAACATTTCGGCCGAAATCAGAAATTTCGGCCGAAATTTGAAATTATGGTCGATACCCAGTATCGTTTCGGGTTAGCTAAAATCCGAAATATTCCGACCGAAATTCTTAACTATTCCCATAACTCAATGTTTTATTTTAATGTTTTAAAGTTTCATTTTAATGTTTTAAAGAAAGGACAAATTAGTAACTTTATCTCATTTTAATGTTTTAAAGTTTGAAATAGAAAGGGTAAAAATGTCTACTCATATGTTCAGTCCATTCTGTCAGTTAAATGGGGCCGGTTAGAATATCTGAAAACCATTGGGTAGTAGATCGAATTTGACATAATTTTTGGGGGTTAGATGAAATTTTTTCTTTAAATTTTTATCCTATCTCAGTTCACGAACTTTTGTGGTAGTATACTGGTTTAAAAGACAAGTCCTAAGAGCTCTGATACCAAGTTATCACACCCCAATTCTGTACTATTCAGAACGGTGTGATGAACAGCTAATAAGCCAACGGTTCAACCAGGATCTCAAATAGGTTGTGTCCGTTTGCTTAAACCATACACATCCACAATCATAATCAGAATAAATACACAATAGCGGAAGTCTTAATATTAAATGAACTGAGAATCTAAATGTAATAATCATAAATAAAATATCCAATTATGTTGTATTGACCGAGACATAAGTAAATAAAATATCAAATTACATTTTCTTAATGGTCCAAATAAAAATCTAATCGAAAACGCATGAGTTGCACTCAATGATGAGTCATGCGTCTCCACTATATCTTCGGCATCCATCGCAGCAACGTGCCCGTGTGCGGAAGCATTCATATAATCTTCCACAGTCGTACCTACATCATCAACTAAAAATATTCGAATTCAAAAAGGGTGAGCACACATTACGGCTCAGTGAGCAAACAAAATAATGCAACAAACATATGCATGCATTCAATTCATATCTGTGATCTGGTATATAAGTTTGCAATGTGCTATAGAAAGGTTTGGAGGCCGCCGCACCACTATACACGAGTGTGTGGAACCACTCAACGGATCAAACACCATTTCCGCCCCCACATGCACCCACCATGGAATAGAGATAGAGCTAAAGTGCTTAGGGCCGCACCGCATCAAACTTCCCCTGATGCCCTACCCATACCAACACGTAAGCCCCTATTGGCGAGGGCTTGCAAACTGGGCTCACAACTAACCAATCCTAATGTCAAATAGTGTATCCAAGGCCTCACCCCAGCATCCCTCAATACGTCCATAGAGATAGAGATAAGGCCCCCCGACAGAGTCGGAGACTACACGGTCCGAGACCACCTCCTCTGATGCCCTACGACGTAATAGTTCTGCTAAGGTAATGGCGATACGACGATGTTAGTGGACAAGACTTGAGTAGAGATAGGGCTAAAGTGCTTAGGACCGCACCGCATCACACTTCCCCTGATGCCCCTCTCGCATCAAGTATACTAACCACACAGAAACATTCACATGCCTATTCTTAGCATCATCATCATCATCATCATGTTGTAAATAAACAAAATTAAATATGCATGAACAATAATAACAGGAATAGTAGATGACATGTGATAAGCACATTACAATCATACAATCATAGAATCATACATGGAATTGGACTCAATAAACAAAAATGATTTATTAATAGTCAATTAGTTTAGGTCTTGTTCCCTCACCTTTGTTTGAGTGTAGATTCTCTTTTAAGCTTTAAGAATCACCTTTATATCACTAGAAAAACCTAACAAGTCGATAGATTTTAATTAGAATTAATTCCAACAGTTTTAAGCTTGCTGTAAAGCTAAGGTCGCAGGATGGGTCGCAAGTATCTGAGACCCCAGGTTATTGGGTCGATCATAGGGTCAATTATCCATTGATCCTAGGTGCGACCATAGCTTCCCTGGACTTCCCGAGAGCTTGGGGTCGATCCTGTGGTCTGATAGGGTCGATTACCAGTCGACCCTAAGTGCGACCATATGTAGTTTGAGTCGACTATTCATCCTACAGTCCACTCTTTCATGTTTGGATCCTTTGACTTACTTTCATGGTCCATTCTATGATTGTTCTATGGCTCAAAACTCCAAGTTACTTCCTTTACTTTGTTTACAATGATTCCCTCCATGGATTCTATTGGAATTTTCCCATGGATGGATGATTTGGGTTTCTCCTAGATCCTACCATCTTTATATACTATTCTAGGGTCTTACACAATTCATGGAGAATGTTTTCATACCTTAAACTTACTGAATTCAGAGATTCCTCTGAAACTCTTCTCCTTAGCCTTCTTCTCCAACTTTTCTTCTCTTCCTTCTCTTCTCTTTCTCTCACTTTCAATTAGGGTTTCAAAAAGAGTGAAAGAGCCTAAGGGACGTCCTATTTATAGAGAAAAACCTCCCAAAATCCGTCCCAATGAGTTTAGGAAAAGTTCCCTTTGAATTAGGAAAGTTTCCTAATTTCTAGTTTCTGTCAGTTTTCCTAGGGTCGATGCTAGGGTCGCAGAATCCGTTGACCCTAGGGTCTCAAGTCATCTGACCCTAGGACTCAAAAGTCATGGGTTGGACCCTGCTGAGGTGGGGTCGACCCTACCCTCCATTTTACTATTTTTGGGTCAATTTCGTACCTGGTTTTGTGATTTCCTTCACGCACTTGGTCCATGTGGCTCGACCATGATAGGTAGACCTGGTACAAGGTGGTAAGACCGGTTAGTTTGGTACGGGTCTTACATGTATAGTCTACTTCGACTGTCCGTCGGTTTAAGGTAAAATGCAATACTAAACTTCAACTTCGTTCCCATTGTTTTCTGTGGATCCTCCCAAAACTTCAAAATAAAGCATGAGCCTTTGACCGAAACTATGCTCTCAGGCATACCATTCAATCTGGCAATATTATCCACATATAGCTTAGTTAGCCGCTCCAAAGCACACCGAGGTCGTATAGCAATGGAATGAGCTATCTTCATAAGGCGATCAACAATCATCCAAACTATGTTAATCGATCTGGGAGTCAGTGGTAAATCAGTGACATAGTTCATTGTAATGCAGTTTCACTTCCAGACTGGCTCCGATAGTGGTTGTAGTAAGCCACGTTGGTCTTTGTCTTTCAGCCTTTACTTGCTGATAATTCAGTCACTGAAACATGCATCTAGCCATAACTACTTCCATTCTCTTCCATCAAAATAATCTCTTCATGTTTTGATATATTTTGTACTTCTAGAATGTACCTAATACGAAATAGAATGGACTTTTAGCATTATCTTGTATCTATGATCAACGTTTTTCACTTTTAGGTATGCATAACCATCCACTGTATGTCAGGACCTTTTTTGCATCCAAAGTAAGTCAGGGTTAGGTTTTTCTTTCTCTAAATCTTCTTGCACCGTTCTTATATATGGATCTAAAAAAATTTCTACTTTTACTTCATCCATTAATTCAGAGATGATCTTTAATGCCACAAGAGCAGCCAAGGTACTATTGCTCCATAAGTTCTCGCTCAATTGGATCATCACGAGTTTCTATTATATGTTACTCTTCTTCCAAATCTGAATCTGTTGCTGCAAAACACAAAGCAGCTATTGTTCTAGGTCCTTCTTTTGGCTTCATTATTCCTTGTTGCTCAAAACCTCAGCTACAATATTAGCCTTGCCTGGATGACACTGAATATCATGGCCATAATCCTTCAGGAGTTCCAACCATCTCCTTAGCTTCATGTTCAACTCTTTTCGGGTGAAGCGATAAGCAAAACTCTTGTAATCCAATTTAATCTGAAATTCTTCTCTGTATAGATAATGTCTCTAAGTCTTGATTGCATGAATCACAGTTGCTAACTCCAAATCATGAGTTGGGTGATTCTTTTCATGCTCTTTCAGTTATCTTGAAGCATATGTAATCGCGGGTTCACCTTGCATTAACTCGCATCCTAAAGCCAATCCGAAAGCATCGATATATAGGGTAAAAGGTTTCCTTGGTGCCAGAACGATCAAGATGGGAGCTGATATCAACCTTGATTTTAGAGTCTGGAAACATTCTTTGCACTGGTCAGTCCAAATAAACTCCTCTCCCTTCCTGGTTAGCTTGGTAAGAAGTATTGCGACCCTAGAGTAGTCCTCCATGAATCGTCTATAATAACCAGCTAAACCTAAGAAACTTATTATTTCTGCAACATTCTTAGGTGCTTTCCATTTCACAATGGCTTCAATCTTGCTAGGATCCACTTTTATCCTTTCTAATGACACTATGTGACCCTGAGAATGCAACCTCGTTTAACCAAAACTCACACTTCATGAACTTGGCATAAAACTTCTCCAATCTCCGCCGTTGTAAGGCTGCTCTAAGGTCCGTTACAAGACTTTCTTCGTCTTTGGAATAAACCAATATATAGTCTATGAAACTATGATTGATGTGTCCTATACATCGTGGAATACCCTATTCATAAGTTCTATAAAAGATGTAAGGGCATTGGTTAATCCAATAACATAACCAGGGACTCATAATGCTCATTCCTGGTTTTAAAAACTATCTTCGGAATATCGCTGTCCAAATTCCTCAGCTGGTGATATCTTGACCGAAGATCAATCATAGAAAATACCTTTGCTCTTTGCAACTGTTTAAACAAGTCATCGATCTGAGGTAGTGGATATCGATTCTTGATCGTGAGCTTGTTCAATTCTCGGTAGTCTATACATAGCCGGACACTACCGTCTTTCTTCTTCATGGGCCACACTAATGCTTCCCAGGTAGTATACTCGACTGGATTAAACCTTAGTCTAATAACTCTTGTAGTTAAGTCTTTATTCCTTCAACTCCGTAGGAGCTACTCTATAGGGTGCCTTTGACACAGGTGCCATCCCAGGTAATAAGTCGATAACGAACTCGGTTGCATAATCAGGTGGCAACTCTGGTAAGTCTCTTGGAAATACATCAGGGAATTTATGCATCACAATAATATCTTCCATCCATGGTGCCTCTTTAGTGTCGTCCACCACAAATACCATATATCCAACTCTTTTCTCTTCAAGGCATCTCTTCGCCTTTCGTGCAGAGAGGATGAGCTTTCGCTTCCTAAGCAATATGCTTCCAATAAAACCAAATTATTTGAGATCTTTGTTCTTAAATGATAACCTTTTTTATGCACATAATCACTTGTAGAGTGTTGAGACAACCAGTCTATTCCTAAGATGACGTCAAAGTCTGTCATCTCAAGTCGATTTAGGTTGCATCCAAATTCTATCTGTCCATATGATTCGGACAATGTTCATAACACTTATCCACTACAACATCCAGTCCAAAAGAGCTTGAACTAGCAAAATCTGGTATAAAGGTCTTAAGAGTTTGTCTAGTTCCTTCATCTCTTATGATTTTTCAAAGACTATCGTTAATAATCTCATATCTCGAAAAACTCGTTAGCTTATATCTCGTTTATCACTATTGATCTACCCTGATCTCTCTTTCATAGACCTCGAAAAGTATCTTGTGATTGTTATTCACTTCATATCCCAAGTTTACCTATAAGCATTAGGGTATATGCTTATATTCTTATTAATTCCAACAAATTTACTTTTGGTCTTTACTCAATCCTCTTATTCATTATTAGAAATAACTCAATAGTAACTATACTAATTCAAGTACTATCAATGTCACGATTTTTTACTTCATGCTTTTACAAATCTTCTGCCTTGTCAAAATTCATACTGATATAGTCATCTTTAATTCTGTCGAGCTCTATCTACTCCTTCACTGGCTACTCTTGGAAATTCTTACTTCTTGCTTATGCACTCTTTTACAGACCATGACTCAAATCCATCCATTCAGCAATCTCAGAATAGATTCTCCTTACTTCATCTAAGGTTTTCTTGGTTATAGAATCTAATCTGAATTCAATCGTCTTCCTCCAATAATTTCGTTATTAACTAAGTATCTCTATCAACGGATGTCAAGGAATATAAGAATCAAAATGTTTATCCAAAAGTAATTCATTTTCTTCTTTTGAATTCAGTATGATGAATAACACTTGTTCTATCTAGTGAACCTAGGTTTAAAGGATCAGGAATAAATCTATGGTAATCCAATCGGCATCCAAAGGTCGTTCGGTTGCTCGATGGTCCAAATACATGGAAGTAGAGATTTTACAGCTCTTAGCCTCATGGTTACAGGTTCTATCTAGTATATAATGCCATTGGTCAAGGCACTACAAGAGTAAATCTGGAGAAGTTTTGGTACATCAATAAACCAGGTATAAAATCAAAAAGATATACATTCGGAATGATTAAACCTTTAAATGTTCATTCGGTTCATATCTCTATTGGTGGTGTCAATCATGGAAGTATCTTAGATTGGTATAATCATGACTAATTCTAAGGAAATAACATCTATAACTCCAATTAACAGGTTGAATCAAGAAGGTATTCTGTCAAGGTACGAGAATTAAAATCTGGTATGTACATCCTCTATAATCATAAGAGTAAGTCAATAATGCATTGCATCCTATATAAACCTATCTAGTTATATGGCCATAATAGATTTGATCCTTTGCTGAAACGTTTGAGGCTTCATCTTCAGAAAATATTCCTCAATCCTTGTTAGATCATTCTGCCATGATGCAGCTATCCCATACATCGATGGTTGATAAGGGTAACCACCTTGATACACTGTTTGTTGTGTACCAAGCTTCTACACTGGGGTGTGCATTACTGGGACCTACGGTATGGTAGGCACTGTGTTATAGCTAACAGATGCTGGAGGTACAGTGTTGCTACCAATTGGTACTGTACATGGTCTGACCTAGAGGTATTGGTGTAGTATTAGAAACTTGGGTAGCGCTTCCCATGGTAGCTTGCATAGTCGGTCTCATCTGTTGTTGTTATTGTATTTTGTCAGGCTAAGTTTATTACAATCGTAGCCAAGGCACTTGGTAGTCTAGGTAGATTGGCTGGAGTGGCCTGGTTGTTTACCTCCTTTGATTTGTTCCAATTTGATTATCATTATTTAGCATCTTCTCAGATGAGTTTTCACTACCCGTTCTCGACCCAGATAGTGGTGGGGTCAAGTTGCAACCTCTTCTTAATGCTCAGTGGGCAATGGATCAACGTGTGGTGGATTTCACTCTGAGTTTTCACGTCACCCAGGAGTATAGCTTTATCTTCTTTTATAGTTACTCTCATTTTTTGTGTATGGCCATTGTTCTCCTATCTCTATTGGATTTAGCCCAAGATCTTTTCCTTTACCTCTACATGGATTTAGGCGTTACTAGCCATTTTTCTTCTTCCTCTATCATACATCGAGTTTCACATCTTGTGAGTACCAACTCGGTATTCTAATTTTCTGCTTTACAGATGCTCCCTTCTTGCTAATGTACTATATCCTTTGTATACTTAGACAATTGCCTGACTTATAGATCGTATCCTATATTATTTGTTTATCAGGATACATTTAGATTTTCTTTTTCTGTCTGTGTATATATATGGTTCCACATTTTATATGTACATTATTGTCTTGTTTAAGTTCTGTCTCAACCAATACAGGTGCTTATGGTGTGTTTGTAATAAAGCTTTTAATTTATCCTAACTCAGTTCATGGACTCTAGTGGAAGTATTCAAGTTTGATGGGCAAGGCCTAAGAGCTCTGATACCAAGTTGTCACATCCCAATTCTAGACTAACCAAAATGGTGTGATGAACCTTCAATAAATCAACAGTTCAATCAGGATCTCGTACAGACTATGCCAACCATGTTAAATCAAAACACATTCCACTTTAATCAGAGATAATAAAGTAAATAGCAAAAGTCTTATTAATAATGAACTGAAGTCTAATCATGATAAATAATTAATATTCAAGTTATCTCCAAGTATCCAAAACATAATTTAATACATATTACAAATATCCAAATACGAAAGTTAAACACTAAGCGTATCCATAGTTGAAACGCTCGCCTAACGAATCATAATATTCCTCCACAGCTTGCTCATCCATAGCCGCCACCTGTTCATATGTTGGCGTGTCGACATAATCTTTAATCGTAATACCTGCAACATCAGAAACGAAAAAGAATTACGCGCGCGAGGGTCAGCTCTCCAACTTGAGCTCAGTAAGTAAACAAAACAATGCAACAAACATATGCATATATTCAATTCATATCTTTGGTCTAGTTTATAAGTTTGCAATGTGCTACAGAAAGGTTTGGTGGCCGCCGCACCTCTATAAACGAGTATGTGAATCCGCCCAATAGATCAAACACCATTGCCATCCCACATGCACCCATCATGGAATAGAGATAAAGCTAAAGTGTCTGGATCAAACACCGCCAACATTTCCCCTAATGCCCTACCCATACTAACACGTAAGCCCCTATTGACGAGGGCTTGTAAACTGGGCTCGCAACTAACCAATCCTAATGCCAAACAGTGTATCCAAGGCCTCACCCTAGCATCCCTCAATACGTCCATAGAGATAGAGCTAAGGCCCCCCGGTAGAGTTACAGACCACACAGTCCGAGACCACCTCCCCTAATGCCCTACGACGTAATAGTTCTGCTAAGGTAATGGCGATACGACAATGTTAGTGGGCAAGAATTGAGTAAAGATAGAGCTAGAGTCTGGTGACGAGGTCAAAGACCACCATGTCACGTCCTCCCCCTGATGCTCCACTCACATCCAACACACGAACCACACACATACATTCACATGTCTATTCCTAGCATCATCATCATCATCGTGTTATAAATAAACAGAATTAAATATGCATGAACAGTAATAGAAGAAATATTGGATGACATGTGAGATGCACATTACAAGCATACAAGCATAGAATCAATCATGGCATTGGACTCAATAAAAATAACAGTTTGTTATTAACCAATTAGTTTAGGTCTTGTTCCCTCACCTTTGATCGATGTTTGTTCCTCCCCTTGTTCCTCTCCCAAGCTTTTTAAAGTCACTTTGAATCTATTAGGAACCTAAATAATTAATGTATGTAAGTTAGGGTTCAAGTTTACCAAGTTACAATAGTCAAAAACCTTGTTTGTCTTAAAATATGTTGTTGTTTTCCTACAGTCGATGCTATGGTCGATTCTATGGTATATGCCACCGTAGGACCTAAGGTCGATACCCTATGGTCGCATTACATGCGATCATAGCTACGACCGTATGTTTCCTGAATTCTTTCCAAATGGCTATGGTCGATACTTTCTCATCCTATGATCGACCATATCTGCGACCATACATAGTTTGGTTGATTTTTACTTCTCACATGAGTTCCTCCTCTTGGATCATCAATGGGGTCCTCCCTAATGATCATTCTAAGGCCAATATTCTTAGTTTATCCCTCATCCATTAACCCTAACCTATTCTTTATGGTTTTGCTTAGAAATTCCATAACCAAAATCATTACATTAGATTCAACACATCAACTTGATGGAAAGGAACCTATCCTATCTAATCTATCCTATAGAGTCAAGTCCATACCTTAAGCTTGTTGTAGAAAGATAGAACTCTTCTCTGTAAACCTTCCTCTCAGCCTTCTTCTTCAAATCTCTTTCTCCGGCCTTCTCTTCCTCTCTCTCTTTCTCTCTTAGGTTTAGAGTTTCAATTTGGGTTTTAAAAGAGTGAGAGAGGCTAAGGAACGTCCCTTATATAGAGGGAAAACCTCCATATAGAGTCCTCTTTCAATTAGGAAAGAGTCCTCCTCAAATTATGAGAGTTTCCTAAACACGGAGTCGGTTCTGGGTTCCTACAGTCGATCATACGGTCGCATAAACCGTCGACCGTACCACCAAGACATGCGACCATAGCACCTACGGTCTCACTACGTTGGACCATAGGTGCGACCGTAGCACCCAAACATGCCACCATAGGTCCAAAATTCATTGGTTTTTAGTTTTTGATTGTTTGCTTCTATACAAACTTAATCAGTCAACCACAACAACTAAATTTGACTTGTGACTTACCTCATCTTGTGGTTTCTTCATATAATTGGTTCACTTGAGCCGATTATGATGGGAAGACCGGTCACGACACGAAAAACGTAAGGTTAGACCAGGTTCATGGCGTGCGGGTCTTATAATCCATCCTAGGGTCATTCTATGGCCTTTAACCATTGGTTTCAATCACCCATTGTAACCCTAACAACTATGACTACTATAGATTTATTTTGAAAACCTTAAGATCGAAATCATGGTATTGGATTAAATCTGATCTCACACACTGTGATCTCAAATCCTAAATCTAATGTAGTTTAACCTTCTATAGAGGCAAGGTACTTACCGTGGATCCTTGACGTGGTAGGTTGGAAACTCAACGGCACAACCCCCTTTTCTACAGAGCTTCTTCTCCTTCCTTCAAGCTTCCTTCCTCTCCAAGCCTTCCTCTCATTCTTCTCCTCTCTTCCTCTCAATTCTAAGGTATGAAACTAATCAAAAGAGTGAGAGAAGGTAGAGGGACATCCTCTCTATAGAGAGAAAGTCTTCATATAGAGTCATCTCTCAATTAGGAGAGTAACCTCCTCAATTAGGAAATTTTTTTAATCTCGGAGTCAGATTCTGGGCTTGACTGGTCCACTTACCGGTCGCCCAACACAAGGACCGGACAATCTAACACTACTGACCGGACAACCTATGAGAGACTGGTTTCTTACCTGGCTTTGTTGTTTCTTCATACGGTTGATTCGCTTGAATCGATTATGATGGGAAGACCTAGCACAACACGGTTAAACCAGATTGGTGGAGTGTGGGTCTTACAACTTCCCTAAGTGCCATTTCCATCCAAAGACTGAAGTTTTTGGAGGGATATATTTCTTCCATAAGCTACTTGCCCAAACTGGTTTATCATGCACTAACCTTCTTGCATTCTATGCTGATCTAACTGAATATATTCCATTAACTGATTCGGTCCAAATAAAAGCATCCATTCTTTGTTTAACCAGAGGAATATTTGTTGTTTGTTCAAAAAAATGTTTAAGATATGGAGATTCAACTAATGGCAGACGCCATACACCATTTGAAATGAAATCACCAACTTTGGCATAAAGGGATTCATTAACCTGAGTAGAGATGTTCAACTTGTCAGTTAGGGTGTATGATCCCAACCAAACATCATTCCAAAAATTAATGGAGGTACCATCTCCAACTAATCTTTTTATTCTGTTCGCTATCCACTCCCATACCACATGTATACTCCTCCAAACTGGTAAGCAGTTAGATGTTCTTTTAGGCATACCATTCGGCAGCATATATCTATTTCTCATAAACTTTGCAAATAGGGAATTACTTGTCTTTACATTCCATGCCATTTTGGTTAAGATAGCTTCATTCACCTCTTGTAGATTTTTTAATCCAAGGCCCCCTTCACATTTCGGTTTGCAAGCCACCTTCCATTTAACCACTATGTCTTTTCTTTTATTGAAGTCACCACTCCATATAAAACTTTGTATCCAAGTTTCAGCTACTTTGATTACACCTTTAGGCCATGAGTATGTTGCAAATTAATCAATAAAGATGCTACAAAGGATAGATTTAACCAATTCAATTCTACCTGCCATTGATAGTTGCCTTCCATTCCAAACTGAAAATTTTTTCTTCAACTACTTTATGTATAGTTAATAAACAATATCCGTGCATTTTGGTTATATCAATGAAGGACCTTAATGGTCTCTTTAAATGATTAATATGTCAAGAGTCTCTTATTGAAAACTAGTTAGCCCAGTTGTTTTGGTCATGCAGCATTTAAAATACCCTCAACTTAGATTAATTAAAGTATAGACAAACATAAGTCTCAAACATATGATTATACCAATTGTCCAACTAACAATTAACTTACTTCAAATTACATGGAATAGTTTAAGAATTTAGCTACCATAATAATGGATTTAGTTATCATAATTCATCCCAATATTGCAAAGAGGAAATTATGGATTTAGCTATCATAATATTATGTAATATAATACATACTATTGAATGAAGATCAGGTGGTTGGTACAATATTGAATAATGATAAAAATTAATAGGCAGGAAAGTCAATAAATATAAGTAACCTTCTCTAATGCTGAACCCGCCTTTTACTTCCTACATAATAAAGAAAAGAAAAATTTTCATTTAACCCCCAAAAAAGATGTCAAATTCTATTTAACCCCAAAAGTTTCCAAATGTCTCATCTACCAATCAAAATTTTTCCACCATTAATCAAAGAGACCCCACCCGTTAGTAGAGTCTCGTTAGTTGCAAATATTAGGACAATAAAGCCCTTATTCTAAAAATAAAAGATCATAATGCCCCCCAAAGTAAAAAAACACCTTTACTTACCAATTTTTCATCTTCTATAGTAAAAGTAAAAAAGAAAATGAAGAAATTTCATCTTCCCATATGTTTTCAAGTTTCTTTCTTCCTAAACCCTAGAAATCTGGAGATGAAGAGCAAAAAACAAGGGGATCCTCCTCTGATCCTTTCCTACGTTGGAGTTCAATATCTACAATTTTTTTTTTCTCTGAAGATACTTCGGTTAAAAGGGTTTTTGTTGCTCTATTTTTTTTTTTCTTCCAAGCAAGAAATGAAAGGGGATCTATATAGGGATTGAAAGAAGATTACGAGAGAAGAAATAGGGAGAAGAAATAGGGATTGAAAACTGAAAGGTAGCAGGAGAATAAATAGGGAGTGAGAAAATATTATGGGAGAAGTTACGAGAGAAGAAATAGGGATTGAAAACTGAATGGTAGTGGGAGAAGAAATAGGGAGTGAGATAAGATTACTGGAGAATTATTTGAATTTTCTTTAGGGGAAAGTAATTTGTGTACACTCATACACTGTTGATTTCTAATTGACAGTGATGAGTTCACTTCTTTTCTCTGTTCTATTTCTCACTTTTCTTTCCATTCATGATTTCCATCTGCTCTTAAATCATGTTTTTCCGTTGATGATGAAATTTGATCTGAAATATTCTGTCAAATTTCAGAGCTTTATAAATAAATTGTTGCTTGCGATGCAATCAATTATAATATTAGAACGAACATTTCATGATTTAAAGAACATCCCTTTAAAAAATAGATTTAGCAACTGAACAAGAATGCTAATAGATCAAGATCGGCTCTTACCAAAAAAAAAAAAAAAAAAAAAAAGGATCGGCCATGGCTAAAATCAATATGAATCGACCGATCAAGCTGATCTGATTTCTATAGTTCAAACTGTGGTTGGAATCTTTGTCGTTTTCCAGTTTTTTCTAGAAAACTGGGTCATTCTCATTAATGGAAGAACTTCATGAGATCTGGTCAGTAGGTGACGTTTCTTGAGTGTCCTTCAAGCTGGTTTAGGTGCGATGAAGCGTGGGAGAAGAGAAGGAAAAGCCGTAGAAGCAAGAGTGAGCAGAGGAGATAGAGAGAGAAAGAGAGATTTTCTTTCGAGTTTTATTGGTTTTGTTAGAGGAAGAAAGAGAAATGTGTGTTACAGACTTACAGTTGTACCAGAGAGACGATCGATAATTTTACTCCGTTCCTTCTTGGGAGAGAGATGATCGAAAATATTACATATTCCCCAATATTTGATTTGTGATTTTGATTGTTGATGGATTTTTAAATCTAATGTTTTAAAGAAAGTGACAAATTAGTAACTTTATCTCATTTTAATGTTTTAAAGTTTCAAATAGAAAGGGTATGAATGTCTACTCACATGCTCATGCTCAGTCAAGTCTGTTAGTTAACTGGGATCGATTAGAGTTTCTGGAAACCATTGGGTAGTAGATAGAATTTGGCATCTTTTTTGAGGGTTACATGAAAATTTTTCTAAAAAAAAAAGGAAAAAGATCTATACGCTAATGAGATATATATATTAGAATCTTATATGTAGCCGGGAAATGAGAGTACAAGAAGAACCTATCACTTGAAAAGAGAGAAAAAGAACCAAAATTTCAAAGAAGAGAGAGATAGAAATAGAAGTACACACCTTCCCTTTAAAGATTAACCCAATTAACTTTTACCTAAGTTACATATGTTGTTTGCCATTGTGTACCCACAAGATAATATCAGATATACTTCGAGAGCCTAAGTGAATGTTACGCTGTTAGCATTTCACTATGTGGTAACACTCTCCGTAAGTGATTCTATTGATTTCTTGTGCACCGGGATAAATTGTGAACATAATAGCAATGACATGCTAGTCTGTTTCTTCATTTACAGAGATCAGTTCCGGTACAAAAAGGGTCCTGAACTAAAAATAAATATAAAAAAAATTGTTTTTCATGTTCACAAACACTTTAGAATGAGGAAAAATACAATTCTCACACTGTTTGTCCCTCGTTCACTGTCAATCACCATTAGCCACAATTCGACGTCGTTTGTCACTACAATCATCGAAATCACTGCCATTGTTCGTCTATTCAACAATGGAATGCTGATCTATTGTATATAATTACTCTCTTCGAACAAAACCAAGGGGAAAAAATGCTTTATGCATCAATCGTACTATTTTGCGAGAATAGAATTGTTAATAAATGCAAATTTCAACCTGTCAAAAAAAATTAAATGCATCTTCCTTTGGAAATTTTTTTCCTAAGGTGCAGCGCATTAGGAATTTAAAGCTTGGGGACCCATGTTCTCTTCTTCGGGAAAGAGAAATTTCCCCACACATTTTTCCTTTACACTAATCGAGTATATTGGCACTTTAGTATTTTAAAGTCACTTTGGACTTCATAACGTACGAACTGTGAAATGAGTTTCTCTTCGCTGACAGGTTTCTGCAAAGTGAGCCAACCCCAACCCATAGGCCATATCAGAAACTCACATGGCAAGCGGTACAATTGCCTCCATCGATGGCGACATTTAGTACACAAGTTTTACAAAAATGTCCCTTAATCCATGCCAACCAAACTGTAGCCCACTGTTCAACTTGTAGGTGTGTCAAATCGATAAGTTGGGTCTGATTTTGATGGATGAAAATCTTCTCCCACGCATTTGTGAGCTGGCAAGAGTTGGATTTTAATCAGTTCACATATTCAAGTATTGATATGTAGACCGATTGAAATCCAGTCCTTCGATCAACTGCAAGACCCTCTTGCCATTAAGGGTGTCAAAACTGGGCCTGACCCGGTAGCACGGATCGAGCCAGCTCGATATAACCCGAACGCAATCCGGACCGAGCCTTAATGGACAGGTTTTGGTCTGAGCTTGTAAAGCCCGACACTGTTTCAGTCCAAACCGAAACCAAAGAAGACAGGTCCGTTAAAAAGCCCGAATTAGCCCAAACCGATAAAACCCAACCCGAACACCAGTAAGGTCCGTTCAGGCCCAATTTCTTAAATTTAATGGTTTTAAATTTTAATAGATTGTGTTACACTATTAGAATTCACTTCATGATCTAGAAGATTATGTGAATCTATAATTAAAAAGATTATGTTAATTGTTATAGTTTATTAAATTACATACATATGGAAAGAATAATACTAATTTTATAGATAAAAATAATAAAATAGGCTATATAGTTTACATATAAAAGGGGCCCGATAAACCCGATCTAGACCGAACCAACCCGAAATCACCTCAATAAACCCAGCTCGATATTAAACCGACACCAGACCAGCCTGTTAGTTATTGTGTCCAGCGCAACCCACCCCAGCCCGAACTCTTAATGGACATGTTTTGAGCTGGGTTTATAAAACCCGATATCGATTCAGCCCGGACCGAAACCGGCCTAGACCGGCCCGTTGACACCCTTACTTGCCACAGAAGAAGATTTGGTTCAAATTTTTATTTAGATTGATTCAGTTTCGATCCTATATACCACAGTCCGATTACAGTAAATCTGGGATTCTGAAGAACGATTTCACTGTCACTTTGCTGACTAGAATTAAGTTTCTGCTGATAGTAAGGTGGGATACTTAATTCCAGTTTAGTTTCTTTCTTGAGGCCGGCCTCCTCCAGTTGGCCATGTCGTAGCTGGGTTGTCCGGTTTTTGTCTTTCATTTTTTAATTCGGGAATTCTTGGACTACATATTTGTATATTCTTAAATTTTTTTCCTATTAATATATTCCTTTGCTAACCTTTAGCAAAAAATAATATTTATTTAATGGGTTTCATTAGGCCATTATCGGTTTGGTATTGGTTTTTTACATGTATATTTAATAAAATATTAGATTAATGAACTCTTATCGATTTACAATCGGATTGGTTCGATTTTGGTCCTATTAGTCCTCCGACCCAGTTTTTATTTTTTATCATGCTATAAAAACATAACCCAATTACTAGTCAATAAGTTTGGATTCGATCTGGATCAAATCGGGCTAGTTCGATTTTGATACCCCTGTCAGTTCTTTCAGGCTCTCAAGAACTGTAATTGCAAAAAATCATCAGGGGCTTCACAGGTAATAAGGCTTAAGACAATTACTGCTCTGTAAAAGACAGATGGCCGGAACGGAGGATCATTAAAAACAGTCCAACCACCATCCTTCACACGGTTTATTTAAGTCTCTTCACAACTCAGTAAGTCTCACTCTCGTCCCACCTTCACTGTTCCACCACTTCTAGCTACTCATTTCTACTATGGCTACCAAAAGCTTCTCCTTCCCTCTCCCTTCTTGTCTTCTTGTTGATAAGTTTTGTTTCAGGCCAAGATGATGGTAGCACTGATGGATCAACCCCAAGGGTAGATGGAGGAAGAAGAACAGAGCTGGTTCCAGCCATGTTCATATTTGGAGATTCCCTCATTGATAATGGCAATAACAACAACCTTCCTTCCTTTGCCAAGGCCAACTACTACCCTTATGGCATTGATTTCAATGGTGGCCCAACTGGTCGATTCTCTAATGGTTACACCATGGTCGATGAAATTGGTAAAACCACATTCAAACCCTAGTCATCTTTCTCAGTCTGTTATGTGTTTCTGTTTCTGATGTTCTTGTGGTGTTGCAGCTGAACTGCTGGGTCTTCCACTCATTCCAGCATTTTCTCAAGCATCTGGTGCTCAAATGCTTCATGGGGTTAACTATGCTTCGGCTGCAGCAGGAATACTTGATGTCACAGGGAGAAATTTTGTGAGTTTTAATTAGATTTACACATCATGAGTTATGAGTTAGGTCCATGACTCATGTCCTCATTTCTTCATGATGGTCTCATGCATGCATGCGCACCCTATGTGATTGTGTCCGTTCATATGTGGGTCCAATCCCAATCTTCTGCTTGTTGATAGGATAGTTAGAAAATCAGGTTTAGTGATTCTGACTAGTTAAGATTATCAGGGCGTATTACCAAAAAAAAAAAAAAAAAAGGATTATCAGGGCGAGTTTGGTCAAGACTCTTGACCGGTTTTACAAATTTTCAACTCGTATAAGGAAACTTCTCGAGTCAAACCTGGTTTTCCAATTAATCCATGAGGTCAAGGTAAATAGCTTCTGAGATAATCATGGCTGTCGGATCAGTATCTTTTAGTTTTAGAAGTAAGATTTTCTAAAAGATCCTCTTTCTGTTCTATCAAGTGGGAGGGATCTTGAAATTCAGTTCACCTGCATGTACTTAGATCTTCTTTGGGATCCCATCACCTTCTATATGTAGTGAATCCCACACCATATCGTCCATGGATGATGTGATTCCATGAAGGAAGGGGTACTTGTTCATGCACATGACCAAAATTTACATGCAGTAGTCCGTGTTAGATATGGTTAGGATTGTTAGACGAGAGTGACTTTGGTGGGCCCAGTTATTATATGTCTTTTCAAATTTCATTGTTTCTGGTTAACAGATGTATCAAATTGACTGTCGGTCTATAGCTGAAACCAATTGAACGAAGCTGACTTACCCCCCTGTATTTTTTATAAGATGTGCAGCCCTGGTGAAAGGGTCCCACCTAAGGAAACAAGGTTTTAAAACCGGAGTCGGACAAGGGTTTGGCTTCCATCAATTTGGATTCTCTGATCGAAATTGGACCATTACTTGGCCCATTTAATTGATCCATTAATTGGCTCAAATAAATGGATTTAAGAAGAGGAAATAAAAATTTTCAAATTTTTTGTATTTTTTATAGGATTTTTAATTCAAAAAGTCTTGTAGATCTAGAGTAGATAAGTTTGAGTTCAGATCAAGCACTGTATATACATGTACTTTCTATAGATACCATTACTATTAATATGATAGGGGACCCATCTTTAAAGTGTGGGATCCACTAGATATAGGACGATTATGCTGATGAACTATTCCGGATAAGTTTCATTGAATTTTTTTTTTCTATTTTATTCATTAAAAGAAAAATTAAATAAATATTGAAGTGCATTCATGATGATTACAAAATGAGTTTTGGGAATCTATGCTGTTTGTTGCACATCATCTCCTCCCAGTGATTTTGGGAGGACGCGGCAACCCATCTCGAATGGCTGTCACGTGGCTCTCGGTTGAATCTGAGACCCACGTCTGAGCCGACAACCCCTGTTGGCTCGGCTTGTCGACTGGGTGTCGATTCGAACGTGGGTCTTAGATTTACTGAGAGTCACGTGGCGACCATCCAGGGCAGGTTGCCACTGTCCTCCCAGAACCTCTGGGAGGACAGGATGCGGATCCGTTCCTAATCAATTTAGAAATCCATGCATGTTGGTAATGGTGACATTAGATGATAATTCAGTAATTCATGTTGATTACAATAAAATTACAAAAATACCCTTTGGGAAAATCTTAAAATGCAGTGATGCCTTTTTGGTCAGGTGGGACGCATACCCTTTGACCAACAGATACAGAACTTTGAGAACACTCTTGATCAGATAACGGGCAATCTTGGTGCGGACGATATGGCAAATGCAATCGCACGGTGTATATTCTTTGTTGGGATGGGCAGTAATGATTACCTCAACAACTACCTATTGCCCAACTACCCAACTCGGAATCAGTACAACGGTCAGCAGTACGCCAATCTATTAATTCAACAATACACTCGCCAACTCACTGTAAGTCGTCCTTGTGATTTATCTCAAAGTTCCGAGTTAAAAAGACTAACACCATGAGTCGACTCACACGGGAACTCGCCTGGCTGGTCTTGATCGGGCCTTGGGCCTAGAATTGAGTCCCAGAATCAGACGGGTAAATCTTCTATCAATCCGATCCGGCTCCAGCCAACCTTGTTTCTAGAGGTGTCAAAATTGAGTACAAACCAAAATTGATTGTAAAAAAAATTGGACTGATTTGGATAAATCTTATCAGGCCAGAATTGGGCTTGATGAGAAAACCTGAAACCAGATTGGACTGATAGAAGATTGACCCAATGGGCCAAAACTGAACCGGTGAAAAGCTAATAATACGGGTACATTAAGCCAATCTTTTAATAAAATATAAATGAAGAGAGACGCTGACTGAAGGTTTGGATACTCGTCGTTAGAAGAAAAGAAGAGACACTGACCGTAGCATTTCCCTGTGTCTTCTTACATGGGAGTGAAATGACCACATCATCCCTTGCCATTTTCCACCCCATGAGAGAGGGCACAGGGAAACGTTGTTGGGCAATGATCTTTTCCTGAATAAACATATAGCAAACTGAAGTCGAACTGATACAAATCAGATAAGGATTGATAAGAACTCATTAATCCAGTCTTTTAATTTTGTTATTTTAGTATGAACTAACTACTTATCTTTGTTGCAGAGCCTATACAATCTTGGAGCTCGAAAATTTGCAATATCAGGTGTTGGACTACTTGGCTGTGTACCAAGCATTCTAGCACAAAGTCCCAATAGCCGGTGCTCGGATTCAGTCAACCAGCTCGTTCTTCCCTTCAATGTCCACCTCAGGTCCACAATTGACAACCTCAATGCCAATCTCCCTGGTGCCAAATTTATATACCTTGATGCCTATCAGATGTTCAAGAACATAATCAACAACCCTACACCATATGGTATGTATCCGGTTTGACTGAATCCGGTCGACCCATTTCAAATCCTCCTTATAATCTTCGCAAATGCTATTCAAAATAACATTTGGTGGAGAACCATAGTGGTGGCTGCAAACTAGTGAGTTTGATGGACAAAATCTGCTGTTTTTTCTGTGGATTTGTAGGGTTTAGTGTAGTCGATCGCGGATGTTGTGGGATCGGGCGAAACAGTGGGCAGATCACATGTCTTCCGTTCCAGACGCCGTGCGTGAACAGAGATCAATATGTGTTTTGGGATGCTTTCCATCCAACAGCAGCAGTGAATATCATAATGGGAAGAGAGTCCTTCAATGGAAACACCAATGTCGCTTACCCCATGAACATCCAACAGCTTGCTAATCTTGATCTTACTTCTTAGAGAGATGCTATTGATCTTACTTCTTAGAGAGATGATGTCTCTGAATTGAGCTTTTGTAGGGGACTAAAATGATAATGATAATAGAACATGAGATATGAGTGCTGCAGTTGCATTGCTTTTGAGTATTAGATGTGTTAGTTTAGTAGTAGTGGTGATTAATTATGCATGAGTTTGAGTTGAGTTGGGCTGCTGGATCCAAGCTTCAAGTTATTGGTGTACCGGCTGACATCGAAACTGATCAGATACTGATACGGATTGGGGGTACAGCTAATAGGGTAATGACATGCAGTATATATGATTTAAATTATTAAAAATTGCTAAAAATAATTGGGTCAAGCATGGTATCCGATACCGATTACTAAATCCTTCGTATCCAATACTGATTACTAAATTCTTCGGTGGACTTTTATTGAATAATCTCTTAATTTAACGCCCATGTATGGCTCATATGGAACCTACTTTTCAAGTCAAGATATAGATGTTAGCTCATCCATCAGCTTGCAAATCTTGAAATTAAGGCAAACAAGATTTTGTAAATGTTGGTTCATGTTTCTATACATTTAACAGTTACTTCATTGATAATGTAAATGATGTGAACAAAAACTAAGGGAGGTAAATATGGGCCGTTCCTTGTGTAGCCCATTCGAACCTGGCCCAACATGGTTCACGAAAATAGCCTTGTTTAAACTGCACTAAAAAGCTAGATGAGTCAGATCAGATGAGGTACAAATTTTTGTCGACAGAAAAATCCATAGCTCATATGCTCAGATGTCAAGTTTCAGCTTGATCGGAATTTGCCAAATAGAAAAATAATGTCTTGAAAATCGTTACTATAGGACTGCCTACAATAGTGGGATTACTGTAGACATGTATAGATATACAAGATGATATTAGATTAAATTGAAAATTAACACATGGTTAATCCAAATTATATTATCTATCCGATTACCACATCATTTGCTGCATGGGTCAAAATGGAATACCATTTAGAAAGACCTTCCAAAGAGGATTCTGTAAAAGCAATTATCCCTTAATAGATTTATGTTACTGGGTTTGGCCCTGCAGCCAAGGTGCTCACTAAATGTGCCCACCTCTAAATAATGTACAAACCCCTCACCTGATTACGTGTTAAAAACCTGTCCAAACCCGTGTCAACATACATCCTTAAGCCTGTTGAAGTCGAGCTCATAACAACTTACCACATGATCATAGATGACAGGATCCAATGCGTGTGTATAAGAGAGAGAGAGAGAGAGAGAGAGAGAGAGAGAGAGAGTAAGTAGAATGATTAGTCTTAGAATCAAATGGGACCGTGATAAGGGGAATAAGTCATGATAGATCCTGTATGTACATCCGGATTAGCTATCATCTGTGGTTGGGTCGGCCACATGGCGTACATCCAAAG
>CM053271.1:85299326-85331110 GCA_028583415.1 Protea cynaroides
ATTCCACACTCATAGACAATTTCATACACATTCACGACACAGGATGTAACGTAGTTCACCAATCACTCACTGTGATGGCTAGTCCACGGGGTAATACCCTAACCAGGGTTTCGTATTATACCCGATACACAACTTTAATAGGTAGTCTTCAACTGCTACAACAGCAAGGTGCTACACCACCAGATAAGACAAGCTACAACTTGAATATGGGCTACTACCCACAAACCTATCAGGACTCAACTTGACAGGCTATACATATGAATCATTCAATAATTACAAACCCATCCCATTTATCACATTCATCATAAAAAAGGATTTGAGTGTGAAGTTACCTTCCGATCTTGCTCACAACTGATGTAAAGCTCACTGTTCAAGCTTATCGACCTCTTTACTGACTACACAAGTCATTCATCATCGCCATGACTCCATTGGACACTCAATGCTTTGTCCCAGCACTCTTCCTTAGCTTCAATGAAGCGTTAATGGCCACACAGAGAAGATTGGAGTCAGAACATAGCTCTTTGAAGCTTCAACGAGATGTTTGCCCTAAAATCGCCCTTCAGCTTCTTCTTCTCGAGCTCCAACTGGTTTGGAAGGCTTCTACTTCAAAAATCCTTCAGTTTGATATATTACACGCCCAAAACAGAGATCGAACGGCTGAGATATGGCCAGAAGAAGATCGGCCAATCAGAATATTCCAAAAGGAATCATCCGAGTTGATTCCATGCGGCGCGAATCACCGTAGCGCAGCCGCCGCTGACCGACTGTATGCCGTTTTTGAGTTCTTATTGGCTCACAGCGGAATCTTCATTCCGAGCCACTGGATCCGTCAGATCTACGCGGGAATTGATCTAGGCCTTACGATCGGCCTAATCACGTCAGACGAACTCGGAGATAGTCATGATCGTACGATTAGAATCATCTCCGCTGAAGCATCATGTTTGTGTCACACCGAATCAGTGTTGCGACTAAATGAAGCGTGGAGCATGAAATAAAACTGCATTTGACCAATCATATGCCTCGCGCAAGCATCTTGATGCGGATCCAGCAACACATAGGATCCCACCTTTTCGAAGTCCGTCAGCTCCGAATCTTGACGACATGGCTTGATCTGAGCCGTTGAGGTGGAACTTTCACTTTTTCTTTGACAAAAATGCCCCTCAACAAAGTGTGGTAATGCCCTGTAAATCCAAAATTTTCCAATAGGGTCTAGAGTCGGCTTTTCTTTGGGGAATTTCGTCGAACAGATGATGTGCATGCAGGGCATGCCTTGCGATGCGACGCGTGAGCGCAGCTAGGTTGCCTTGCGGGTCTTGCTGGCCTGCTCGAGGCTGGCTTGCTGTGCGTGGGGCCTTGCTGTTGTACGCATGGCATGTTGTGCGGGGCACGGCCTGCTGGCCTGGTGTTGCGACTGCTGGCCTGGGCTGGCTGCCATGCTGGCCTGGCCACCTCAGGTGGGACCCACTTGGTCCCCACTCACTCTCTCTCCTCTTTCTCTCTCTTCCTTCCTTCTCTCTCTTCTTTCTGATCTCCATTCTCTTTCTTCTGCTAGTGTGGCACCAACCCAGTCACCATGTCTGTCAGTGGGACTTCAGTAGAACCCACAGACACTCTCTCTCCTCCATATCACTCTGCTAAGATTGCCAACAATGACAACTCACTCTGTACTATCTGGGCAAGGTTCCAACAAAAAATTTGAAAGAAAGAGAGAAAATATAGATTGTGCGTTGATGATTGCTGAAATTAGAGATGAGAAGGGAGATTAAGAGAAAGAATAGGGAATAACGAGAGAAAATTGGGAGAGTGAGAGAGCTAGCGGAGAGAAAATAGGGAGTGAGAGAAAATATCTTGCCCACGATCTGCCTTATCTCTCATCGTTTCTCTGTTTTTAACACCTTTTTTTTTTTTTGGGTTTGATATCTCTGGATCTACACATATCGTTGGTCTTATGCAAATCCCCCTCCCCCGGTGATTTTCATTTGTCTAATTGAAAAAAAAAAAAATTAGAATCAAAATGTTTCTACAGTTTTATTGTTAGTTGCAGGAGGTTCAGTTTTAGCGGTGGTGAGGTTGGTTGAGAAAGAAAAACAAAAAAAAATAGAATTTATGTGAAAATGAGAAGGTTATAAACATCTCGACAAAATTTCAATTCTCTTCCGTCAGTTAATGGTTAAACATTTTGGAATTTTAGGTGATAGTTGATGTTTTTAGAAATCTTAAATAGTAGGTGATGTTTCTCAAAGTATTTGGGTAGTACTTGAAAATTTTCTTATATATATATATATATATATATATATATGCTTGACTCTTAACTGCTGCAAAAATCACTCGCTGGAATCTCTCATTTCTGAACTTAGTTATTTACATCTTTGTCAACCTCCAACTCTAAGGTATTACAACATAAGAACAATCTGCTTAGTTGCCAATCCTTTTCCATTCAAGAACTGAGCATATGCCATTGATTTTCACTTTTTAACTAGGAAGGTAGCACTTAAGGATTAGATGTCTGATATGTCTCAATTCATGATTAGGTAGCTGATATTTTCTCAAGGCATATGCCTGTTTTTTTCAGTTTCTTCGAAACAAGCTTGATCATAGTCCCTTTCGCTCGAGGGCCACATATAGAAGAATTCCACATATAGAAGAACATAATTCAAATTCTTCAAAATCATTGGAATCTCAATAGACTTGTGCCGCAACATAAAATCCACAACTATATCACGTACTAAACTTTCGAATTTTAATGTAGAAACCCAAGATAAATATAGGGAGGGGGTTTCTCAAATTGCCAGTGCAGGGATAACAATGGGGGTGCGGGAAACAGTATTGTTAACAAGGTGCCTACATTGTTAAGGAGAGGTGAGGGTGTGAGAAAAGAGACAGAAATATCAAGGATGTGAGAGTGAAGGAATGGATCCCCACATTGATATAGCAGGGGGATCCTTTATTTAGAACACTCTGGATAACATGAGAGCATATTACATCTATTTTAATTTTTTTCTTTTTTTTTTCAATAATTCAGCCAACGCAGTGACAGATGAGAGTGTCTTCTCCTAATTTACAAACACCTCCTTTATGTCCCTGCTTAGTACAAACTTCTTCGCATTGGGCTTGCGAGGTGCAACGTCCATTGTAGTTCTGCTCAACACTCTTGCTTATTTCTTTCACATTCCTTGATGAGTAGACTGAAGAATACAAAAGAACAAAAACGAACAAATAAGAGAGAGAGAGAGAGAGAGAGAGAGAGGAAAATGATGACCATTTGGTTACAATCAAGAAGCACTGCATACTGTTAGTTTGAAACCTAGAAATAAAGAAGAAACTGAAACACTTACCCATGGAAATGCAAGAGAGAACCAGAAGAGTAAGGAGACAAAGAAAAGGTAAAAGCTTGCGATCTGCCATTTCTGTGGATTATTAGTGAAAAATTATTAGTAGAACACACATTCTTCTAAAGAGTCTTGAGTAGATTTTATATGAAAAACCATCGATTGAGACTTCCTGACTTATCGTTTTCCCAATATAATAACGATACAACACTTTTCCTAAAATCATGCTTGTATGTATTCGTGGCTCTATGTCTGCAGCTAATGAATGCCTGTCACGTATTGTATTGAATAAAAAAAAAATCAGATCGGTACTTGTATATTGGTCTGAATCGTCCATATAGATCTGATCCAAAATTTTATGCTCCTAGGCACTAATAAAATGATTGAAGGGTGCTTGATTCTTGGCGGTACGGGGATTGGTCTGGAGATGATTCTTCGGGTGGCCAAATGGCAAAATATAATATCTGAACGTTTAAACAGCATGGAGTGGGGCGAGTATGCCAATAAAGGAACGGCTGACAAATACAGCAAAAGCATTGACACAATGACAGACATGGGATACTTTTGATTAAATTTAAATCTGAGACTTGGACAAATGACAAATCCCGGCCACCCTTAATATCTAATGACAAAAATTAGGAGATCATGCATCCATGTGAACAAATCCCGGCCACCATTAAAAATCTGATTTTACCTTTGATGTGAAAACTGCTTTAACTTTTTTAAATTGATTACAAACCCAATGTGAACTCTTTTTGGTGCTACGACCTTCCAACCAGCTAGAGGGCCTGACAAAGATTGGGATATGTTTCTCTTGCTGGATTCCATATTGGCTAAGCAGTCTTGTAAAACTCAAAAAGACAAAAGGTGATTTAAAAAGAAAAAGAATGAGATCTCCAAGGATTCGCTAGTTACACGAGAAAGGAAGAACCATACTTTGAGTAGGAAAAACTTGCGGACAAACTGGACTGATGGTACTACAGAATTAGAATTATTATGGGGTGGACAATGGAAAGCCATAATTAGAGTTATTATGGGGGTGGTTTTGTTTTTCCCACCTATTTTATGTGAAATCGGTTTATCTCGTTATACGATAGGGGGGGTGTTTCCAATACCTAAGGTCGAACCACTAAGTAAATAGATGTAACTCAATATACGGAGAAAGCAAGTTTCAATAGAGTGAGGTTTAAGCAATTTTAGAAAGAGAGAGAGAGAGTATTGAGTGTAAAAAGTGAAATCCGAGTGGAAAAAGATCATCTGTAACCCTCCCATGTAGCAATGCTGATTCTAACTATTGAAAGTGCATTGGTCATGTGTCCCGATGCACTCCCAAC
Source organism: Protea cynaroides (assembly GCA_028583415.1). Lineage (NCBI taxonomy): Eukaryota > Viridiplantae > Streptophyta > Magnoliopsida > Proteales > Proteaceae > Protea > Protea cynaroides. The sequence continues at coordinate 85,303,990 of CM053271.1, forward strand.
AATCAGGATCAGCACTGTTATAGAGCAGCACTACAGACGATTCTAGCCCAATCCGAGTACGTTCATTCCAAAGCATATTTATAGAATGGCATGAAGTGAAGCAATTGTAGACAAGATCCAAGTAGTTCCATGGACCTCGGGGCACGTTCTAAATCCTCCGCCAAGTTACATCGGTTGGATAAGGCATGTTGGTGCGTTTATCGGTTAATCCCTTGGGATCGAGATCGGGATCGTCTGTGAATATGAGTGCCTTTTGGCCGCCAGATGTTGATCTGATAGTGGTGCTTCTATAACTGTTCCTTAATCCGAGTTCGAGGGTTTCCATAATGATCAACATGTTGATCACAGGTTGACACTGAGAAGGGGCTGAATCAGTGTCTTCGAAAATTCTTTTCAGATTTCCTTGAAGATCAATGTTACCCAAAACTGGCATTCCACTCACTGACCACAACTACACTATCACAAAAGCAATCACGCACATGCACAACCACCTCAGAGTGGTCAGGTCTACCATGTTGTGCATACCCATCCTACAGACATGTACTTTAAAATATACAAAATATAGAAAATTCACACAACATCCATAATACAGACATTTGTGGTTCACCAACACAGTGTGTGATGGCTAGTTCATGGAGTAATGCCCTACGGGCTCCGTATATACTCAATACGCTTCTTTTAACTGTCTACACAGCAGGAAGTACATACACCCAGTTTACCCAGCATAAAATAAGGAGGACACGAATGTACCAATAATTTAGGTATCAAGTACCAGTGTTCAGCACACGTTGCATACATCATGTTTAACCCTCACCCACCGGAAGCAAACAGTTATAGTTTTGGGCTTATAACAATGCCCTACAATTTTAGCACGAGCTAGTTAGGTATTTATCATTCATCACTTACACTAACATATAATGAGTACATAAATTAAACAAAGCAACTCATACAAGGTTAGAAATCTTACAACCCTTGTCTAGCATTTCTTGGTACTCTGGGAAGACTCTAGGATGTCTCTGTGAAGTCTTGCATAGTCATCAAGTCCACTGGAATCTTCAATGGACAATTTTAACACTGAACCCTAGCTTCCCTTTCCATTCCACTTTCCTCTTTTCTTCAATGCAATAAATACATAATGGAACCCTTGATTTATCTTCTCTAAAGCTTTCCTAAGCTCTCACAATCACTACTAATGGCCAACCTTTCTTCAAAGTCTTCAATAGACTCAATGACATCTCACACAACCCATAGAATGTAAATGAGAGGAAGTAAACCTCAATACAAGACCAAACCGAAAACCCTAGCTTGGTATTTCGGTTAAAATTGGAATAGCTTCTTCTCTAAGCTTTATTTTCTTCCATTAATGGCTCATAGCCATTCTTGGATACAAGATGCTTTAATGGAGCTTTAACAAAACCATGGAAGTAAGGTAATAAAATTTAAACACTAAGAACACACCAAGCACCTTGAAGGAGAAGTTTTCACCCAAAACCAGAGCCTATACTCTGTTCTTCATACCCCAAATCATTCCCAATAGGTAGAGTATTCAAAAACAAAGAGAACCCAAATTGAACGGTTTAATTTGGACTCCGGATGAAAGAGATATGATCGATTGAAGTTAGGCCAATGAAATCAATTTAAAAGGAATCTTTTTATTCATTATCGTGCACCCCTGAAACACTATAACACTGTCGCACTGATCGGTCAGAGCTCGGTGTCGAGTTGTGGTTGGTCCATCAGAGAATCTCGACCACCAGTCGTTAGATTGAACAGAAATGGCAGGATTCGAATCTGGCCCTCAGATCGGCTTATCCAATGTTAGGCGTGATCGAGTTTGATAAGGACCTTTCGATCAGGATCTGTCTGCCACCACATCGAATAATGGGATTCACTACATATGACGTGAGCCATGCTATTATGCTGCATCCACCAAATCAGAAAGCTCACGGGAGAATTCTTTTTCGTCCGTCAAGCTACACATGATCTCGTATTTTTGTTAGCCGCCAGATCTGGATCTGAGCGATGTGGTTCCATTGAGACGGTCAATCGTGAATCTTCTTTTGTTGAGATGCCCAAAATGCCCTTTCCAATATAGAAAATGACCTCTGTAACCTGAACTTTGCAATGAGTATCAGTTCAGGGATTCCTCGGCAGTGAGTCGACTCTCTCTCCTGGCCTTTCGATAAACACTTGATGTGCGTGCTTGCAAGAGTGCCATGAGCATGCGGGAGGGCCAAGGGCCATGCACGCCTAGGCTTGCGATGTGTGTCTGCTTGAGCGCAAGCCTATGTGCATGCGAGCTGTGTTGCTGCCTACGAGCCTTGCGGCATGGCAGCTATGCTACTGGCCTGTGGGCCTTGCGGCATGGCAGCTGTGCTACTGGCCTGTGGCACGAGACATGGCTGCTGTGGTGGCTGGGCAGATGGCATGCCACCTCACCTCTTTCTCTCTCCTCTCTTCTCTCCCCACTTTTTCTCTCTTCTTTCTCTCTCCTCATTCTCTTGATTTTCTCTCTCTTCCTTCTTTCACAAAATCAAGCATTGGCCACCTCATCAGTGGGGCCTAGCCACTTTCTCTCTCCTCTACATCATCACATTTTCTCTCATTTTCTTTCTCCTCTACAAAGTTGTATACAACCTCTGCCATCTTACCAGATCAATTTAGAGTCATTGCCAACTCATTGTAAGCCTTCTCAATCACCCTATGGAGGTTGTAGAACACTGTAGAATATGCCCAAGGCTTCCTCAGCTCTACCACTTACATAAATACTATCTCTCCTACACAGACACTCTCTCTCCTCATTTCTCTGACTATAAGCTCATCCACACTGCCACATTAACCAGCAAGTTGCCAACAATGACAACACATGGCCAACACAACACATAGCCAACATGTGAGGCAACTTCTCTCTTGTGGTTATTCTAAGATCGGGGAATAACCTTCTTGTCAATTGTCTACTGAGGTGGCATCTGACACCTGGTTTTGGGATGAAGTCAAGTGTCTCGTTTAGATTGGCGACTTGTATTGGACACGTGTCCTTCTTTGATTGGTTGCTTTATTATCTCCCTAATAGTTGTCCTTTTCCCTTCTGAGTTTGTAAAATCGAGGGAGCATTATTGTCTTGAGTTTTGTTTCTAGCCGAGCTGAGGGCTTTTGCTGAGGAGGAGTTTAGGTCAGAACTTACCGAACTATAAATGGTTGTGATCATTGGATTTTTTTATTTTTCTTGGTTCATTTTCAAGCCACATTCAGGTAAGAAAATATCTTATATCTAACCATTGCTTTTCAAGATATTTTAGGAATATCTCACATGATCTTGTTGATCTCGGAGATTGTGGTTTCATTTAATGCAACAAGCTATCAGCTAATCATGTTTCGCCACCCGTAACTGTTAGCAAAGTTTGTCGAAGCATCAAATTGTATCTTTATTCAAATATTTACCACATGGCAGTACTAACTGGAGGAAAAAGAGAGGACGAGGCTCTCTTTATAATGACGCCTTTTTACTGATTGGATGGGTGAACCCATAAGGAAATGCCATGTGGTTAAATTCATCCAAATTTTGAAGAGACGGGTTTGTGTAATCATCATATTTGATACCTGCATAACCAACAGCCTCTGAAGTAATGCCACATGGTGGTAATTTTATAATCAAAGCATCGGAGCCGTTGGGGAGGACAAGGAGTGGGCTATATATACCCCTCCTTCATACTTTCGTCTTCAAAGTTTCAGTTTTTCCTTACCAAATGATCATCACTTTCTCGCATGTTGACTTTCTTTATTTTCCACTAGTAAGTTGTCTTTCTTCTTTTCCCTCACTATGAAAAAAATATTCGAGGCATGAGAAAATCTAAATTGGGGTAGGTCCAAGCTTCCTCCCCCGGTTCCTAGTCGTTCCCTAGGCTTGGAAATACATCTGGAGGTGGTGGCCATGGTGAGTACTCAAGGTTTAGTCCAGATAAGACTTCACAAAATCTTCGGGCTGCCCCTGTGCCTTTTCAACCCGTTAACATTAGGGATGCTGGTGAAACTGCGACCTTTAGATCAACGGCTCCTACACCTGAGATTGTTAATCAATCAATATTTTGGTTTTCTTGATCAGTGCCCAGTATGTTTAATCAAGTTGGGGTCAAGGCTCTTAGGAAACTATATTAGATCCCCGAAGTAATTAACCTTAGGGCTCCTCTTCCATTTGAGAGTTCTCGTACTACTTCCTTCATTGAATTGGTGGTGTACGAGGAGATGTTTATTTCTAGGTTTAGATTTCCAATTCATCGAGTGGCATTGGAAATTATGATGTATTATGCGATTGTATAATGGCTTTCCTTGTTTTCTTCCTTGAGATTGGTCGTCACCTGACCGTAAACCTTTTCCAAGAACATTTCATGTTCAACTCTCTGAAAGGGGAGAATCCAAAAAGCCCACTGAAAAGGTTGAGAAAGGGTACTACTTCTATGCCCGACCTACTGTCCAATCTAATGCTCTACTCAGGAGCATCAGCAAGTTTCCTTCCTCAGTACATGACTAAAAGGAGACATTCTTTTTTGCATCAGTTTGGAAAGGTATGCTACTTCGCAGAGAGAAAATGCTTCGAATGTCTAACATTTGAGGATCGCCTTTGGTGACTTAGTTGAATGTGTGACCTAAAATTTCCCTTAATGAGTTGACAATGCTAAGTTAAATGCACTTGAAGACCATGGTTGAATATCCGAGATTGAAGGATGGGAATTTCTTTAAACTTTTTATGTTTGGTGAGCTTTCAATATGATTGCTTTCCTTTTCATTTATTCCTAAATTGAACTATTTAATTCTCTTGATTTTCATTGTGGTTATAACTGATGAGTATGTGTTGGAGTTGTTCACAGATGAAGAGTCTGATGATGTTGCTCCTGAAGTTCCTGCCGACCCGACCTTGAAGTTGGTTGAAAATGATTTGGGTCCGGAGTCATCATGTAAGACCCACACTCCACTAACTCAGTTTAACCTGGTTAACATGTTATGACAGGTCTTCCCATCATAACCGGATCAAACAAACCAACCAGATGTCGAAACCACAAAGTCAGATATGAAAAACTTGAAGCTTGTCCGGTTGGACAAATAGATTTGTTCGGTTTGCGTATTAGGCGACTGGACAATTGACCGATCAAACTTAAAGTAGACTCCGAGAATAGAAAAGTTCTTAGTTTGGTCGGGAGAATCTCCTAATTGGGAGAACACTCCAATTAGGAGATTGTCCTCTATATAAGGGACGTTTCTCCACCTTCTCTCACTCTTTTGCTCAATCATAAACCCTAGAACTGAGAGAGAGTTGAGAAGAAGGTTTGAAGAAGAAGAAAGCTCTGGAGAAGGAAGAATGAGAGAAGGGAAAGAACTCACCGTCGATTTCCAGCAATCTTCATTGAGAGACCAACAGTAAGTTCCTAACCTCTATAACTGGATAGTATGTGTGTGAGGTTGGACTTACAGCCGTCAGAGGCGGTGATTTAATTTCACTATTATATGAAATGTATAATGAAAACCAACAAGGTTGTGGAGACCTAGGGTTGTAATGGAAGCTCTAACCCTAATGTGTTTTTAACCATAGAATGGTTTAGGGTAAACCCTAGAATGAGCCAAAGAATCGACTCTGAAGGAAGTCAGACTGAAAGACAGCCTAAAGGATGCTCTAAAGGTTGTCCGATCCGGGTTGTCCGAAAGCACCCAATGTGGGACTGGACAAGTTATCGAACCCTCTCGGGAATCATCTTAGGGTTGTCCAGTATGGCGTCGAGTCGGACATTATGCCATAACAGACAATGTCTGGCATGACTAATTGCCAGTCTGGACAGTGAATCTATTCACTGTAAAATTATCGAAACGAAATCCTAACTTAATCCTATTGATTGTCTAAGATTCATAATCAACTCAAGCTACTTCCAAGGTCTTGGAGAGAGTTAACATTACTCAATAGGTGAAGGACAAGACCCCAAACTAACTGGTTAATAATAAGCTACTCTGTCTGTGTGTTGATTTTCTTGTTTGTGCATATATAACATGTCATCCAATATCTATTGTTATCGTTCATGCATATTTGTTTTATTCTTATTAATTATGATGATTGAGGATAAGCATATGTTTTTGTATGGTTGGTGTGTTGAGTAGGGGAGAGGTTATAGCCTTAACCCGTTTACCATACTAACATCATTGTATCACTGCTACCTTAACATGCTTATTATGTCACAGGGTATCAGGGGGAGTGCTTGTGGTGTTGGCCATAGCCATACCATGGGACTCTAGCTCTATCTTCGTTCCGTATTGAAGGATGCTAGGGTAAGATCTTGGATACACTTTGATGATATCTAGGATTGGTTAGTGACGAACCTAGTTTACAAGTCCTCGCCAGTAGGGGCATACGGATTGGTACGGATAAAGTATCATGGGGGTGCAAATGGTTTGGTTGTAGCCTGCCATTAGGCTCTAGCTCTATCTCTATTTCATAGTGAGTGTTGTGGGGCGATGACTGTTTTGGTTAGAGCTTGACCATTGGGTGTGCATTCAATCATTTGGTATGGTTTAAGTTTACAATGTGCTATGGATGTGTGGTTGTAACATATCCTTACCATAGCACATTGTAAACTTAAACCATACCAAATGATTGAATGCCACATCATGCATATTGCTTGCTGCATGTTTTGTTTCTCACTGAGTTAAGTTGTGAGCTCACCCCATGATATTGTTTTCTTTTTAGTTGATGATGCAAGTACTACAATGGAACACTATATTAATGCGCCATTATATGGACACATGACAGCTATGGATGTGTAGTCAGTGGAGAACGAGCATGACTCATCATGCGAGTGCCACTACTGTGTTAACCTTTAGTTTTATTTCTGTATTTAGACCTATGAGGTTGTAATAGATATTTTAAATTATGTTTTGGTCATTGAATAACTGGATTAATATTTATCTATTATAGTAGTTCTCAATTCATTATTAATAAAGACTTTCGTTACTATTTATTATCGCTGATTGTGGTTGGATGTGATGGTTTGATTGATGGCACAGTCCTATGTGATCCTGGTTTGAGTTGTTGTTTCATTGACGGTTCTAATCACACTTTCGGTTCGACCAGAATTGGGGTGTGACACATCATCTGCAAAGACCTCGAAAGAGGCTACTTTTAAACGAACCCGAGTCCACTAAGGCTAATGATGGTATGAAACGTGTTTCAAATTGCTTTTTCTTTCTTCTTCCTTCTAGATTCAACTTTTCAATTTTCATGTTGTTTCATCACCGTTTCTCTGGCTCAGAAGATATTGTTGTGAGGATTGAGGAAACTTATCAAGTCCCCATGGGTGTTCTGATGAAGGATCTTTTATTGTCCAAGAAGACTCAAAGGACTTTGTTGCTGGAACTACCCCGACTAAGGACTCTTGGTCCAATAAGATGAGTCATAAATAGACTACTTCCGATATAACAACTGATCACAATGGGCAGAAGAAAAAGTCCAGCAGGTTGGAGAAAGGAAAACAAGGGAAAGGAACTGATGTGCTTGTCCCTTTGACTCTAACCTAGGATCTAACAGCTAGCAATTTTTCCATTGCCGAGGGGAATGTTGCTCAGGCCTTGGTTTTGGGTTCAGTTTTTTTGAAAGATGTTGATCGAACTATGAAGTGAAGGAATCTGAGTTCAAAATTGACTACTTTTCACACAAGGCTATTGTGAGTATCTATCACTGTATTCGTATTATTTTGTTATCCTTTTTGTGTTGATTTTTCTCTATATACAGGAGAATGCCTTCTCCTCGTTACTTTGGATGAAATATGAAAGCTTTATGGGTAACACATTCTGCCTATGTCGAGGCTCAAAGAGCTGCGGATCAACTCATTGAAGAGCACAACCAAAAGGTCATGGATTTGTTGGTTGAAGTTCAACAACTGATGGCTCAAGTTGTTGAAACCTATAAGCGAAAAGGTCAGCTTACTGAGGAACATGAGCGTCATGAAGGATGAAAGGTGGGCTTTCTATCTGCTGATGCCGACTTAAAGGGCAGACGCACTCAAGTTGATGACCTTTAGAAGAGTGTTGATGACTATTGGAAAGCTAACCAGCATGTTGCAAACTTAATGATGAAATAAGACTAGGGCCTAACAGGGTTTTATATGAGATTGGACAAAATCTCAAATCAGCTTAAGAACAAGAGTGAAAGACCTTTATTTGCACCTAAAAACAAAACCAGCAACTCATCAATGCATTAAACCTATTGCTTGGCACAAGCCACCTGCTGGCTAATACAAGCTTAAAATTGATTTGTGCCACCTGCTGGCTAGTACAAGCTTAAAATTGATTATGTTCCCTTGGTAATCCTAGTGATGCATGATTTAGTGGAGTATTTCGAAATAACAAAGGAAAAATCATTTATGCTTTTCCAATATTCATAAGCAGGACAAGTAACTATCAGGCAGAGCTTAGAGCTGCTTTGGTAGGTCTTAGAGAAACAATCAGGCTTGAGCTGAAGAAAATTTGGGTGGAGACTGACTCCAAAGCAATAGTGAACTGCTTCCAAGAAAAGAAGATACCTTGGTTTGCTGCATCAAAATGGAATCATCTATTATCTGAATTATCTAGAACTCAAGTAAGATTCTCACATTGTTACAGGGAAAGAAATGTAGTGACTGACGGCTTAGCAAAGAGAGTAGCTACAGAAATGACATCAGAGTCTTGGACTGCTATATGCCTAAACTTCATAGCCAGAGATGTAGTATGGGATGCTTCTGAGCTACTGAGATTTCAGTTTACTTAGTAGTTATGTTTTAACCAATGGTAGGGCTCCGCTGATGGCAATGCCGAAAGTGGAGTTTTTACTACCATTGTGTTTTTCTGTACTATTTTCTTTTCAATTAATACAAATCTGTTGACCATTAGCACAAGAGGAAAAAAAAAAAAAACCTCTTGAGTGATGCCATCCGGGAGCCAACAACCTGTCAACTGGTTGGAACTACGTTTGACCTAATTCTTCGAGGAGATACATAGGCAGCAGAAAGTAGTCGGTTTGCGCCTGGTCACACGTGCTTCCTTAGTCAAGGAAGTACTTCACACACGTGCAAATCTCCGCCCGAACTACGTTTGGTCTGATTTCTGCCGCATAGAGATACGTAGGCAACTTAAGATAGATCTCAAGCTCAGTCATCCATATCTTGAGCTCAGTCATCCTTGCTAGGATATCATAATCGTACAGTTCAAATTCACTTTTAGATGTATATCCCATTAATGTTCAATAAATAGCAATGCTCTAAGACTTGCTTTCATAGCATCTTTTTGTTGATTATTTGTGTTGTGTTTGTTCCTTTATGTAGATGTTCTTCCATTGAAATTCAAAACTCACTCTCTCTTCTTTGTAGAACAACTAAACTGAGTTGAACTCTTTCACTTACCTTCAACCAACTAAGTTATTTCATAACCAAAACCTCACTTTCTTTGACTAAGGCTCTCTTTGGTATGTATTATAGAATTAATAATGTAATAAATTATGACATATGTAGTTGTTTGGTATGTTTTATGGTACTTATCCATATTTAAAACAAATTGATATAATCTAAAATCTACAAATAGGTTAGAAGGTGTTTATCATTATTGTGATAATCTATTATTACTTCTTTACGTCTAGTTAAGGGTGTCAAAACTGGGCCCGGCCCGGTAGCACGGACCGAACCAGCCCGATATAACTCGAACCCAATCCGGACCGAGCCTTAATGGATAGGTTTTGGTCTGAGCTTGTAAAGCCCGACACCGTTTCAGCCTAAATCGAAACCAAACCGGACCGGTCCGTTAAGAAGCCCGAATTAGCCCAAACCGATAAAACCCAACCTGAACACCGGTAAGGTCCGTTCGGGTCCAATTTCTTAATTTTAATGGTTTTAAATTTTAATAGATTGTGTTACACTATTAGAGTTCACTTCATGATCTAGAAAATTATGTGAATCTATAGTTGAAAAGATTATGTTAATTGTTAAAGTTTATTAAATTACATACATATGGAAGGAATAATGCTAGTTTTATAGATAGAAATAATAAAATAGGCTATATAGTTTACATATAAAAGGGGCCCGATAAACCCGATAAGTTCGATCCGGACCAAACCAACCCGAAATCACCTCAATAAACCCAGCCCGATAACAAACCGACACCGGACCTGCCCATTACTTATTGTGTCTAGCGTAGCCCACCCCAGCCCGAACTCTTAATGGACATGTTTTGGGCTGGGCTTATAAAACCCGACACCGATTTAGCCCGGACCGAAACCAGCCCAGACCGGCCCGTTGACACCCTTACGTCTAGTGGTATTAAACAATTATTATTTATTCTCATAAATGATTTGTCATAATTAACTCATAAACATAAATATAAACTATACCAAAGAGAACCTAAGTTATGGGATCTATGAAAGGTCCATGGCTTTGAGCACCTTTTTTCCCAGTTTCTTCTGTTGTGCGTAAAGGTGTTTATAGGGAAAAAGATCTGGTCAAAGGGGAGAGAAAAATATCTCACAATAGCTACCTTTCGTTTATTTCAAATTTCAATATTTTCATTTCATTTCTCGCTGGGTTTTTCCCGATGCCTAGGATGATGCCACCTGTGATAGGAGATCAAAGGCACGCAATGAAGTTGTCAGGTTTAAGCCCGTGACCACTCTGATGCTTAAGTCAGTATAGAACCAGGACAAGCACATGGAATTTGGAAGTAAGATAACTGAATTCCTAGTAGAGAGGGGCTGAAGTACTTGGTTACGAAGAAAAGAACCATATGCAAATGCGAGCTTGAGGGTGAGTAAAGTGAGTGTTCAAGTAGAAGAATATAGCGTACCTTTCTCCTTCTTCCTTTCTTCTATTTATAGCCAAGGGGAAAAGGCTTAGTGTAACCTTTCTCTAGCTTCTTAGGCTACACGTAGTGATCAGACTGTTGCCCACATGTCCAGTTGGGAGTGGTTGGCCAGGTCGGCTGGTCATGTAGTAGAGATCGGCAGCCGAGCTACTCCACCCTACAGCTTAGGTGCAGTGGCTAGTTAGTGTGCTTAGGCTGCCAAGCAACTCCTTCCCCTACCCGGCCTCTTTGTCGCAACCTCCATTTGGATAAAGCGATGTGCCTTTTAACGTTATAGCCGCATGTCCTCATTTCATTGTTGATCGCACAGGTGGGCCTACTGATAGCCTTACCGTTCAGTCCTTGTACTCATTGTTTGCGACCAACCCCCTTATCTAATCAAGGTATGACACGTTTCTTCTTTTCATTGGCCCAGAGGTCGGCTGTTTCTTCCTTATTGGAGACCTGGCCAGCGCCGCAATGGTTGGCGTACTCCTCTTTTGATCGCCACGTGTTCCCTTTGGATGTAACGCCATGTGGCCGACCCCACTCCTCTTTTGATCGCCACGTGTTCCCTTTGGATGTACGCCATGTGGCCGACCCCACTCCTCTTTTGATCGCCACGTGTTCCCTTTGGATGTACGCCATGTCGCCAACCCCACCATATATGATAGCTAATCCGGATGTACATACAGGATCTATCATGACTTATCCCCTTATCACGGTCCCATTTGATTCTAAGACTAATCATTCTACTTACTCTCTCTCTCTCTCTCTCTCTCTCTCTCTCTCTCTCTCTCTCTTATACACACGCATTGGATCCTGTCATCTATGATCATGTGGTAAGTTGTTATGAGCTCGACTTCAACAGGCTTAAGGATGTATGTTGACACGGCCGGGTTTGGACAGGTTTTTAACACGTAATCAGGTGAGGGGTTTGTACATTATTTAGAGGTGGGCACATTTAGTGAGCACCTTGGCTGCAGGGCCAAACCCAGTAACATAAATCTATTAAGGGATAGTTGCTTTTACAAAATCCTCTTTGGAAGGTCTTTCTAAATGGTATTCCATTTTGACCCATGCAGCAAATGAAGTGGTAATCGGATAGATAATACAATTTGTATTAACCATGTGTTAATTTTCAATTTAATCTAATATCATCTTGTATATCTATACATGTCTACAGTAATCCGACTATTGTAGGCAGTCCTATAGTAACGATTTTCAAGACATTATTTTTCTATTTGGCAAATTCCGATCAAGCTGAAACTTGACATCTGAGCATATGAGCTATGGATTTTTCTGTTGACAAAAATTTGTGCCTTCTCTGATCTGACTCATCTAGCTTTTTAGTGCAGTTTAAACAAGGCTATTTTCGTGAACCATGTTGGGCCACGTTCGAATGGGCTACACAAGGAACGGCCCATATTTACCTCCCTTAGTTTTGTTCACATCATTTACATTATCAATGAAGTAACTGTTAAATGTATAGAAACATGAACCAACATTTACAAAATCTAGTTTGCCTTAATTTCAAGATTTGTAAGCTGATGGATTTGCTAACATCTATATCTTGACTTGAAAAGTAGGGTTCCATATGAGCCATACATGGGCGTTAAATTAAGAGATTATTCAATAAAAATCCACCAAAGAATTTAGTAATCAGTATTGGATACAAAGGATTTAGTAATCGGTATCGGACACCATGCTTGACCCAATTTTTTTTAGTAATTTTTAATAATTTAAATCATATATACTGCATGTCATTACCCTATTAGCTGTACCCCCAATCCGTATCAGTATCTGATCAGTTTCGATGTCAGCCGGTACACCAATAACTTGAAGCTTGGATCCAGCAGCCCAACTCAACTCAAACTCATGCATAATTAATCACCACTACTACTAAACTAACACATCTAATACTCAAGAAGCAATGCAACTGCAGCACTCATATCTCATGTTCTATTATCATTATCATTTTAGTCCCCTACAAAAGCTCAATTCAGAGACATCATCTCTCTAAGAAGTAAGATCAATAGCATCTCTCTAAGAAGTAAGATCAAGATTAGCAAGCTGTTGGATGTTCATGGGGTAAGCGACATTGGTGTTTCCATTGAAGGACTCTCTTCCCATTATGATATTCACTGCTGCTGTTGGATGGAAAGCATCCCAAAACACATATTGATCTCTGTTCACGCACGGCGTCTGGAACGGAAGACATGTGATCTGCCCGCTGTTTCGCCCGATCCCACAACATCCGCGATCGACTACACTAAACCCTACAAATCCACAGAAAAAACAGCAGATTTTGTCCATCAAACTCACTAGTTTGCAGCCACCACTATGGTTCTCCACCAAATGTTATTTTGAATAGCATTTGCCAAGATTATAAGGAGGATTTGAAATGGGTCGACCGGATTCAGTCAAACCGGATACATACCATATGGTGTAGGGTTGTTGATTATGTTCTTGAACATCTGATAGGCATCAAGGTATATAAATTTGGCACCAGGGAGATTGGCATTGAGGTTGTCAATTGTGGACCTGAGGTGGACATTGAAGGGAAGAACGAGCTGGTTGACTGAATCCGAGCACCGGCTATTGGGACTTTGTGCTAGAATGCTTGGTACACAGCCAAGTAGTCCAACACCTGATATTGCAAATTTTCGAGCTCCAAGATTGTATAGGCTCTGCAACAAAGATAAGTAGTTAGTTCATACTAAAATAACAAACTTAAAAGACTGGATTAATGAGTTCTTATCAATCATTATCTGATTTGTATCAGTTCGACTTCAGTTTGCTATATGTTTATTCAGGAAAAGATCATTGCCCAACAACGTTTCCCTGTGCCCTCTCTCATGGGGTGGAAAATGGCAAGGGATGATGTGGTCATTTCACTCCCATGTAAGAAGACACAGGGAAATGCTACGGTCAGTGTCTCTTTTTTTCTTCCAACGACGAGTATCCAAACCTTCAGCCAGCGTCTCTCTTCATTTATATTTTATTAAAAGATTGGCTTAATGTACTCGTATTATTAGCTTTTCACCGGTTCAGTTTTGGCCCATTGGGTTAATCTTCTATCAGTCCAATCGGGTTTCAGGTTCTCATCAAGCCCAATTCTGGTCTGATAAGATTTATCCAAATCAGTCCAATTTTTTTTTACAATCAATTTTGGTTTGGACTCAATTTTGACACCTCTAGAAACAAGGGTGGCTGGAGCCAGATCGGATTGATAGAAGATTTACTGGTCTGAATCTAGGACTCAATTCTAGGCCCAAGGCCCGATCAAGACCAGCCAGGCGAGTTCCCGTGTGAGTCGACTCATGGTGTTAGTCTTTTTAACTCGGAACTTTGAGATATCACAAGGACGACTTACAGTGAGTTGGCGAGTGTATTGTTGAATTAATAGATTGGCGTACTGTTGACCGTTGTACTGATTCCGAGTTGGGTAGTTGGGCAATAGGTAGTTGTTGAGGTAATCATTACTGCCCATCCCAACAAAGAATATACACCGTGCGATTGCATTTGCCATATCGTCCGCACCAAGATTGCCCGTTATCTGATCAAGAGTGTTCTCAAAGTTCTGTATCTGTTGGTCAAAGGGTATGCGTCCCACCTGATCAAAAAGGCATAACTGCATTTTAAGATTTTCCCAAAGGGTATTTTTGTAATTTTATTGTAATCAACAAGAATTACTGAATTATCATCTAATGTCACCATTACCAACATGCATGTATTTCAAAATTGATTAGGAACAAACAGCATAGATTCCCAAAACTCATTTTGTAATCATCATGAATATGCACTTCAATATTTATTTAATTTTTCTTTTAATGAATAAAATAGAAAAAAAAATTCAATGAAACTTATCCGGAATAGTTCATCAGCATAATCGTCTATATCTAGTGGATCCCACACTTTAAAGATGGGTCCCCTATCATATTAATAGTAATGGTATCTATAGAAAGTACATGTATATACAGTGCTTGATCTGAACTCAAACTTATCTACTCTAGATCTACAAGACTTTTTGAATTAAAAATCCTATAAAAAATACAAAAAATTTGAAAATTTTTATTTCCTCTTCTTAAATCCATTTATTTGAGCCAATTAATGGATCAATTAAATGGGCCAAGTAATGGTCCAATTTCGATCAGAGAATCCAAATTGATGGAAGCCAAACCCTTGTCCGACTCCGGTTTTAAAACCTTGTTTCCTTAGGTGGGACCCTTTCACCAGGGCTGCACATCTTATAAAAAATACAGGGGGGTAAGTCAGCTTCGTTCAATTGGTTTCAGCTATAGACCGACAGTCAATTTGATACATCTGTTAACCAGAAACAATGAAATTTGAAAAGACATATAATAACTGGGCCCACCAAAGTCACTCTCGTCTAACAATCCTAACCATATCTAACACGGACTACTGCATGTAAATTTTGGTCATGTGCATGAACAAGTACCCCTTCCTTCATGGAATCACATCATCCATGGACGATATGGTGTGGGATTCACTACAAATAGAAGGTGATGGGATCTCAAAGAAGATCTAAGTACATGCAGGTGAACTGAATTTCAAGATCCCTCCCACTTGATATCTTAGTTCTAAAACTAAAAGATACTGATCCGACAGCCATGATTATCTCAGAAGTTATTTACCTTGACCTCATGGATTAATTGGAAAACCAGGTTTGACTCGAGAAGTTGCCTTATACGAGTTGAAAATTTGTAAAACCGGTCAAGAGTCTTGACCAAACTCGCCCTGATAATCCTTTTTTTTTTTTTTTTTTTTTGGTAATACGCCCTGATAATCTTAACTAGTCAGAATCATTAAACCTGATTTTCTAACTATCCTATCAACAAGCAGAAGATTGGGATTGGACCCACATATGAACGGACACAATCACATAGGGTGCGCATGCATGCATGAGACCATCATGAAGAAATGAGGACATGAGTCATGGACCTAACTCATAACTCATGATGTGTAAATCTAATTAAAACTCACAAAATTTCTCCCTGTGACATCAAGTATTCCTGCTGCAGCCGAAGCATAGTTAACCCCATGAAGCATTTGAGCACCAGATGCTTGAGAAAATGCTGGAATGAGTGGAAGACCCAGCAGTTCAGCTGCAACACCACAAGAACATTAGAAACAGAAACACATAACAGACTGAGAAAGATGACTAGGGTTTGAATGTGGTTTACCAATTTCATCGACCATGGTGTAACCATTAGAGAATCGACCAGTTGGGCCACCATTGAAATCAATGCCATAAGGGTAGTAGTTGGCCTTGGCAAAGGAAGGAAGGTTGTTGTTATTGCCATTATCAATGAGGGAATCTCCAAATATGAACATGGCTGGAACCAGCTCTGTTCTTCTTCCTCCATCTACCCTTGGGGTTGATCCATCAGTGCTACCATCATCTTGGCCTGAAACAAAACTTATCAACAAGAAGACAAGAAGGGAGAGGAAGGAGAAGCTTTTGGTAGCCATAGTAGAAATGAGTAGCTAGAAGTGGTGGAACAGTGAAGGTGGGACGAGAGTGAGACTTACTGAGTTGTGAAGAGACTTAAATAAACCGTGTGAAGGATGGTGGTTGGACTGTTTTTAATGACCCTCCGTTCCGGCCATCTGTCTTTTACAGAGCAGTAATTGTCTTAAGCCTTATTACCTGTGAAGCCCCTGATGATTTTTTGCAATTACAGTTCTTGAGAGCCTGAAAGAACTGACAGGGGTATCAAAATCGAACTAGCCCGATTTGATCCAGATCGAATCCAAACTTATTGACTAGTAATTGGGTTATGTTTTTATAGCATGATAAAAAATAAAAACTGGGTCGGAGGACTAATAGGACCAAAATCGAACCAATCCGATTGTAAATCGATAAGAGTTTATTAATCTAATATTTTATTAAATATACATGTAGAAAACCAATACCAAATCGATAATGGCCTAATGAAACCCATTAAATAAATATTATTTTTTGCTAAAGGTTAGCAAAGGAATATATTAATAGGAAAAAAATTTAAGAATATACAAATATGTAGTCCAAGAATTCCCGAATTAAAAAATGAAAGACAAAAACCGGACAACCCAGCTACGACATGGCCAACTGGAGGAGGCCGGCCTCAAGAAAGAAACTAAACTGGAATTAAGTATCCCACCTTACTATCAGCAGAAACTTAATTCTAGTCAGCAAAGTGACAGTGAAATCGTTCTTCAGAATCCCAGATTTACTGTAATCGGACTGTCGTATATAGGATCGAAACTGAATCAATCTAAATCAAAATTTGAACCAAATCTTCTTCTGTGGCAAGTAAGGGTGTCAACGGGTCGGTTTGGGCCGGTTTTGGTCGGGGCTGAATCGGTATCAGGTTTTATAAACCCAGCCCAAAACATGTCCATTAAGAGTTCGGGCTGGGGTGGGCTGCGCTGGACACAATAACTAACGGGCTGGTCTGGTGTCGGTTTAATATCGGACTGGGTTTATTGAGGTGATTTCGGGTTGATTCGGTCTAGATCGGGCTTATCGGACCCCTTTTATATGTAAACTATATAGCCTATTTTATTATTTTTATCTATAAAATTAGCATTATTCTTTCCATATGTTTGTAATTTAATAAACTATAACAATTAGCATAATCTTTTCAACTATAGATTCACATAATCTTCTAGATCATGAAGTGAACTTTAATAGTGTAACACAATCTATTAAAATTTAAAACCATTAAAATTAAGAAATTGGGCCCGAACGGACCTTACCGGTGTTCGGGTTGGGTTTTATCGGTTTGGGCTAATTCGGACTTTTTAACGGACCGGTCCGGTTTGGTTTCGGTTTGAGCTGAAACAGTGTCGGGCTTTACAAGCTCAGACCAAAACTTGTCCATTAAGACTCGGTCTGAATTGGGTTCGGATTATATCAGGCTGACTCGGTCCATACTACCGGGCCGGGCCCAGTTTTGACACCCTTAATGGCAAGAGGGTCCTGTAGTTGATCGAAGGACTGGATTTCAATCGGTCTATATATCAATACTTGAATATGTGAACTGATTAAAATCCAACCCTTGCCAGCTCACAAATGCGTGGGAGAAGATTTTCATCCATCAAAATCAGACCCAACTTACCGATTTGACACACCTACAAGTTGAACAGTGGGCTACAGTTTGGTTTGGCATGGATTAAGGGACATTTTTGTAAAACTTGTGTACTAAATGTCGCCATCGATGGAGGCAATTGTACCGCTTGCCATGTGAGTTTCTGATATGGCCTATGGGTTGGGGTTGGCTCACTTTGCAGGAACCTGTCAGCGAAGAGAAACTCATTTCACAGTTCGTACGTTATGAAGTCCAAAGTGACTTTAAAATACTAAAGTGCCAATATACTCGATTAGTGTAAAGGAAAAATGTGTGGGGAAATTTCTCTTTCCCGAAGAAGAGAACATGGGTCCCCAAGCTTTAAATTCCTAATGCGCTGCACCTTAGGAAAAAAATTTCCAAAGGAAGATGCATTTAATTTTTTTTTGACAGGTAGAAATTTGCATTTATTAACAATTCTATTCTCACAAAATAGTACGATTGATGCATAAAGCATTTTTTTCCCTTGGTATTGTTCAAAGAGAGTAATTATATACAATAGATAAGCATTCCATTGTTGAATAGACGAACAATGAGAATTGTGGCTAATGGTGAATGACGGTGAACGAGCGACAAACGGTGTGAGAATTGTATTTTTTCTCGTTCTAAAGTGTTTGTGAACATGGAAAACAATTTTTTTTTCTTTTTTCTTTTTTATTTTTTTTTAGTTCTGGACCCTTTTTGTACCGGAACTGATCTCTGTAAATGAAGAAACAGACTAGCATGTCATTGCTATTATGTTCACAATTTATCCCAGTGCACAAGAAATCAATAGAATCACTTACGGAGAGTGTTACCAAATAGTGAAATGCTAACATTCACTTAGGCTCTCAAAGTATATCTGATATTATCTTGTGGGTACACAATGGCAAACAACATATGTAACTTAGGTAAAAGTTAATTGGGTTAATCTTTAAAGGGAAGGTATGTACTTCTATTTCTATCTCTCTCTTCTTTTAAATTTTGGTTCCTGTTCTCTCTCTTCAAGTGATAGGTTCTTCTTGTACTCTCATCCCTGCTACATATAAGATTCTAATATATATCTCATTAGTATATAGATCTTTTTCCCATTTTTTTTAGAAAAATTTTCATGTAACCCCCAAAAAAGATGCCAAATTCTATCTACTACCCAATGGTTTCCAGAAACTCTAATCGATCTCAGTTAACTGACAGACTTGACTGAACATGTGAGTAGACATTCATACCCTTTCTATTTGAAACTTTAAAACATTAAAATGAGATAAAGTTACTAATTTATCCTTTTCTTTAAAACATTAGATTCAGAATTCCATCAGCAATCAAAATCACAAATCAAATATTGGGGAAAATACAATATTTTCGATCATCTCTCTCCCAAGAAAGAACGGAGTAAAATTATCGATCGTCTCTCTGGTACAACTGTAAGTCTGTACACACATTTCTCTTTCTCCCTCTAACAAAACCAATAAAACTCGAAAGAAAATCTCTCTTTCTCTCTCTATCTCCTCTGCTCACTCTTGCTTCTACGGCTTTTCCTTCTCTTCTCCCACGCTTCATCGCACCTAAACCAGCTTGAAAGACACTCAAGAAACGTCACCTACTGACCAGATCTCATGAAGTTCTTCCATTAATGAGAATGACCCAGTTTTCTAGAAAAACTGGAAAACGACGAAGATTCCAACCACAGTTTGAACTATAGAAATCAGATCAGCTTGATCTGTCGATTCATATTGATTTTAGCCATGGCCGATCCTTTTTTTTTTTTTTTTTTTTGGTAAGAGCCGATCTTGATCTATTAGCATTCTTGCTCAGTTGCTACATCTATTTTTTAAAGGGATGTTCTTTAAATCATGAAATGTTCGTTCTAGTATTATAATTGATTGCATCGCAAGCAACAATTTATTTTATAAAGCTCTGAAATTTGACGGAATATTTCAGATCAAATTTCATCATCAACGGGAAAACATGATTTAAGAGTAGATGGAAATCATGAATGGAAAGGAAAGTGAGAAATAGAACAGAGAAAGGAAGTGAACTCATCACTGTCAATTAGAAATCAACAGTGTATGAGTGTACACAAATTACTTTCCCCTAAAGAAAATTCAAATAATTCTCCAGTAATCTTATCTCACTCCCTATTTCTTCTCCCGTAATCTTCTCTCACTCCCTATTTCTTCTCCCGCTACCATTCAGTTTTCAATCCCTATTTCTTCTCTCGTAACTTCTCCCATAATCTTTTCTCACTCCCTATTTATTCTCCTGCTGCCTTTCAGTTTTCAATCCCTATTTCTTCTCCCTATTTCTTCTCCCGTAATCTTCTTTCAATCCCTATATAGATCCCATTTCATTTCTTGCTTGGAAAAAAAAATAGAGCAACAAAAACCCTTTTAACCGAAGTATCTTCAGAGAAAAAAAAATTGTAGATATTGAACTCCAACGTAGGAAAGGATCAGAGGAGGATCCCCTTGTTTTTTGCTCTTCATCTCCAGATTTCTAGGGTTTAGGAAGAAAGAAACTTGAAAACATATGGGAAGATGAAATTTCTTCATTTTCTTTTTTACTTTTACTATAGAAGATGAAAAATTGGTAAGTAAAGGTGTTTTTTACTTTGGGGGGCATTATGGTCTTTTATTTTTAGAATAAGGGCTTTATTGTCCTAATATTTGCAACTAACGGGACTCTACTAACGGGTGGGGTCTCTTTGATTAATGGTGGAAAAATTTTGATTGGTAGATGAGACATTTGGAAAGTTTTGGGTGGTATATGAGACATTTGGAAACTTTTGGGGTTAAATAGAATTTGACATCTTTTTTGGGGGTTAGATGAAAATTTTTCTTTTCTTTATTATGTAGGAAGTAAAAGGCGGGTTCAGCATTAGAGAAGGTTACTTATATTTATTGACTTTCCTGCCTATTAATTTTTATCATTTATTCAATATTGTACCAACCACCTGATCTTCATTCAATAGTATGTATTATATTACATAATATTATGATAGCTAAATCCATAATTTCCTCTTTGCAATATTGGGATGAATTATGATAACTAAATCCATTATTATGGTAGCTAAATTCTTAAACTATTCCATGTAATTTGAAGTAAGTTAATTGTTAGTTGGACAATTGGTATAATCATATGTTTGAGACTTATGTTTGTCTATACTTTAATTAATCTAAGTTGAGGGTATTTTAAATGCTGCATGACCAAAACAACTGGGCTAACTAGTTTTCAATATGAAACTCTTGACATATTAATCATTTAAAGAGACCATTAAGGTCCTTCAATGATATAACCAAAATGCACGGATATTGTTTATTAACCATACATAAAGTAGTTGAAGAAAAAATTTTCAGTTTGGAATGGAAGGCAACTATCAATGGCAGGTAGAATTGAGTTGGTTAAATCTATCCTTTGTAGCATCTTTATTGATTAATTTGCAACATACTCATGGCCTAAAGGTGTAATCAAAGTAGCTGAAACTTGGATACAAAGTTTTATATGGAGTGGTGACTTCAATAAAAGAAAAGACATAGTGGTTAAATGGAAGGTGGCTTGCAAACCGAAATGTGAAGGGGGCCTTGGATTAAAAAATCTACAAGAGGTGAATGAAGCTATCTTAACCAAAATGGCATGGAATGTAAAGACAAGTAATTCCCTATTTGCAAAGTTTATGAGAAATAGATATATGCTGCCGAATGGTATGCCTAAAAGAACATCTAACTGCTCACTAGTTTGGAGGAGTATACATGTGGTATGGGAGTGGATAGCGAACAGAATAAAAAGATTAGTTGGAGATGGTACCTCCATTAATTTTTGGAATGATGTTTGGTTGGGATCCATACACCCTAACCGACAAGTTGAACATCTCTACTCAGGTTAATGAATCCCTTTATGCCAAAGTTGGTGATTTCATTTCAAATGGTGTATGGCGTCTGCCATTAGTTGAATCTCCATATCTTAAACATTTTTTTGAACAAGCAACAAATATTCCTCTGGTTAAACAAAGAAAGGATGCTTTTATTTGGACCGAATCAGTTAATGGAATATATTCAGTTAGATCAGCATAGAATGCAAGAAGGTTAGTGCATGATAAACCAGTTTGGGCAAGTAGCTTATAGAAGAAATATATCCCTCCAAAAACTTCAGTCTTTGGATGGAAATGGCACTTAGGGAAGCTGTAAGACCCACACTGCACCAATCCGGTTTAACCGTGTTGTGCTAGATCTTCCCATCATAATCGATTCAAGCGAATCAACCGTATGAAGAAACAACAAAGCCAGGTAAGAAACCAGTCTCTCATAGGTTGTCCGATCAGTAGTGTTAGATTGTCCGGTCCTTGTGTTGGGCGACCGGTAAGTGGACCAGTCAAGCCTAGAATCTGACTCCGAGATTAAAATAATTTTCTAATTTGAGGAGGTTACTCTCCTAATTGAGAGATGACTCTATATGAAGACTTTCTCTCTATAGAGATGATGTCCCTCTACCTTCTCTCACTCTTTTGATTAGTCTCATACCTTAGAATTGAGAGGAAGAGAGGAGAAGAAGGAGAGGAAGGCTTGGAGAGGAAGGAAGCTTGAAGAAAGGAGAAGAAGCTCTGTAGAAAAGGGGGTTGTGCCATTGAGTTTCCAACCTACCACGTCAAGGATCCACGGTAAGTACCTTGCCTTTATAGAAGGTTAAACTACATTAGATTTAGGATTTGAGATCACAGTGTGTGAGATCAGATTTAATCCAATACCATGATTTCGATCTTAAGGTTTTCAAAATAAATCTATAGTAGTCATAGTTGTTAGGGTTACAATGGGTGATTGAAACCAATGGTTAAAGGCCATAGAATGACCCTAGGATGGATTATAAGACCCGCACGCCACGAACCCGGTCTAACCTTACTTTTTCGTGTCGTGACCGGTCTTCCCATCATAATCGGCTTAAGTAAATCAATTATATGAAGAAACCACAAGATGAGGTAAGTCACAAGTCAAATTTAGTTGTTGTGGTTGACTGATTAAGTTTGTATAGAAGCAAACAGTCAAAAACTAAAAACCAATGAATTTTGGACCTATGGTGGCATGTTTGGGTGCTACGGTCGCACCTATGGTCGAACGTAGTAAGACCGTAGGTGCTATGGTCGCATGTCTTGGTGGTACGGTCGACGGTTTATGCGACCGTATGATCGACTGTAGGAACCCAGAACCGACTCCGTGTTTAGGAAACTCTCATAATTTGAGGAGGACTCTTTCCTAATTGAAAGAGGACTCTATATGGAGGTTTTCCCTCTATATAAGGGACGTTCCTTAGCCTCTCTCACTCTTTTAGAACCCAAATTGAAACTCTAAACCTAAGAGAGAAAGAGAGAGAGGAAGAGAAGGCCGGAGAAGGAGATTTGAAGAAGAAGGCTGAGAGGAAGGTTTACAGAGAAGAGTTCTATCTTTCTACAACAAGCTTAAGGTATGGACTTGACTCTATAGGATATATTAGATAGGATATGTTCCTTTCCATCAAGTTGATGTGTTGAATCTAATGTAATGATTTTGGTTATAGAATTTCAAAGCAAAACCATAAAGAATAGGTTAGGGTTAATGGATGAGGGATAAACTAAGAATATTGGCCTTAGAATGATCATTAGGGAGGACCCCATTGATGATCCAAGAGGAGGAACTCATGTGAGAAGTAAAAATCAACCAACTACATATGGTCGCATCTATGGTCGACCATAGGATGAGAAAGTATCGACCATAGCCATTTGGAAAGAATTCAGGAAATATACGGTCGTAGCTACGGTCGCATGTAATGCGACCATAGGGTATCGACCGTAGGTCCTACGGTGGCATATACCATAGAATCGACCATAGCATCGACCGTAGGAAAACAGCAACATATTTTAAGACAAACAAGGTTTTTGACTATTGTAACTTGGTAAACTTGAACCCTAACTTACATACATTAATTATTTAGGTTCCTAATAGATTCAAAGTGACTTTAAAAAGCTTGGGAGAGGAACAAGGGGAGGAACAAACATCGATCAAAGGTGAGGGAACAAGACCTAAACTAATTGGTTAATAACAAACTGTTATTTTTATTGAGTCCAATGCCATGATTGATTCTATGCTTGTATGCTTGTAATGTACATCTCACATGTCATCCAATATTTCTGCTATTATTGTTCATGCATATTTAATTCCATTTATTTATAACATGATGATGATGATGATGCTAGGAATAGGCATGTGAATGTATGTGTGTGGTCTCTGACTCTACCGGGAGGCCTTAGCTCTATCTCTATGGACGTATTGAGGGATGCTAGGGTGAGGCCTTGGATACACTGTTTGGCATTAGGATTAGTTAGTTGCGAGCCCAGTTTGCAAGCCCTCGTCAATAGGGGCTTACGTGTTGGTATGGGTAGGGCATTAGGGGAAATATTGGCGGTGTTTGATCCAGACACTTTAGCTCTATCTCTATTCCATGATGGGTGCATGTGGGATGGCAATGGTATTTGATCCATTGGGCGGATTCACATACTTGTATATAGAGGTGCGGCGGTCATCAAACCTTTCTGTAGCACATTGCAAACTTATAAACTAGACCAAAGATATGAATTGAATGCATGCATATGTTTGTTGCATTGTTTTGTTTACTCACTGAGCTCAAGTTGGAGAGCTGACCCTCGCGCGTGTAATTCTTTTTCGTTTCTGATGTTGCAGGTATTACGATTGAAGATTATGTCGACACGCCAACATATGAACAGGTGGCGGCTATGGATGAGCAAGCTGTGGAGGAATATTATGATTCGTTAGGCGAGCGTTTCAACTATGGATACGCTTAGTGTTTAACTTTCTTATTTGGATATTTGTAATATGTATTAAATTATGTTTTGGTTACTTGGAGATAACTTGAATATTAATTATTTATCATGATTAGACTTCCGTTCATTATTAATAAGACTTTTGCTATTTACTTTATTATCCCTGATTAAAGTGGAATGTGTTTTGGTTTAACATGGTTGGCATAGTCTGTACGAGATCCTGGTTGAACTGTTGATTTATTGAAGGTTCATCATACCATTTTGGTTAGTCTAGAATTGGGGTGTGACAACTTGGTATCAGAGCTCTCAGGCCTTGCCCATCAAACTTGAATACTTCCACTAGAGTCCATGAACTGAGTTAGGATAAATTAAAAGTTTTATTACAATCACACTATAAGAACCTATATTGGTTGAGACAGAACTTAAACAAGACAATAATATATAAAAGGTGGAACCATATATATACGCAGACAGAAAAAGAAAATCTAAATGTATCATGATAAACAAATAATATAGGGTACGATCTATAAGTTGGGCAATTGTCTAAGTATATAAAGGATACAGTACAGTAGCAAGAAGGGAGCATCTGTAAAGCAGAAAATTAGAATACCGAGTTGGTACTCACAAGATGTGAAACTCGATGTATGATAGAGGAAGAAGAAAAATGGCTAGTAACGCCTAAATCCATGTAGAGGTAAAGGAAAAGATCTTGGGCTAAATCCAATAGAGATAGGAGAACAATGACCATACACAAAAAATGAGAGTAACTATAAAGGAAGATAAAGCTATACTCCTGGGTGACGTGGAAACTCAGAGTGAAATCCACCACATGCTGATCCATTGCCCACAGAGCATTAAGAAGAGGTTACAACTTGACCCCACCACTATCTGGGTCGAGAACGGGTAGTGAAAACTCATCTGAGCAGATGCTAAATAATGATAATCAGATTGGAACAAATCAAAGGAGGTAAACAACCGAGCCACTCCCAGCCAATCTACCTAGACTACCAAGTGCCTTGGCTACGATTGTAATAAAGTTAGCCTGACAAAATGCAATAACAACAACAGATGAGACCGACTATGCAAGCTACCATGGGAAGCACTACCCAAGTTGCCAATACTACACCAATACCTCTAGGTCAGACCATGTACAGTACCAATTGGTAGCAAAACCGGACTCCAAAGATTCGTTAGCTATAACACGGTGCCTACCATACCGTAGGTCCCGTAATGCACACCGGTAGAAGCTTGGTCACAACAAGCGTGTATCAAGGTGGTTACCCTTATCAACCATCGATGTATGGGATAGCCGCATCATGGCGGCGAATGATCGACAAGGATTGAAGAATATTTTACGAAGATGAGCCTCAAAGCGTTTCAGCAAAGGATCAAATCTATTATGGCCATATAACTAGATAGGTTTATATAGGATGCAATGCATTATTGACTTACTCTTATGATTATAGAGGGATGCACATACCCGATTTTAATTTTTCGTACCTTCACGAGAATACCTTCTTGATTCAACTCGTCAATTGGAGTTATAGATGTTATTTCCTTAGAATTATTCCCGATTATACCAATCTAAGATACTTCCCAGATTTACTCTTGTAGTGCCTTGACCAACGGCATTATATACTAGATAGAACCTGTAACCATGAGGCTAAGAGCTGTAAAATCTCTACTTCCATGTATTTGGACCATCGTGCAACCGAACGACCTTTGGATGCCAATTGGATTACCATAGATTTATTCATGATCCTTTAAAGCTAGGTTCACTAGATAGAACAAGTGTTATTCATCATTCTGAATTCGAAAGAAGGAAATGAATTACTTTTGGATAAACATTTTGATTCTTATATTCCTTGACATCCGTTGATAGAGATACTTAGTTAATACTTGAAATTATTGGAGGGAAGACGATTGAATTGATTAGATTCTATAACCAAGAAAACCTTAGATGAAGTAAGGAGAATCTATTCGAGATTCGTGAATGGATGGATTTGAGTCATGGTTCGTTAAGAGTGCATAAACAAGAAGTAAGAATTTCCAAGAGTAGCAGGTGAAGGAGTAGATAGAGCTCTTATTGCAAACTAAAGATGACTATATCAAGATGAATTTTGACAAGGTGAAGGATTTGCTAAAAGCATGAAGTAAAAAATCGTGACATTGATAGTACTTGAATTAGTATAGTTACTATTGAGTTATTTCTAATAATGAATAGAGGATTGAGTAAAGACCAAAAGTAAATTTATTGGAATTAATAAGAATATAAGCATATGCACCTAATGCTTATAGGTAACCTGGAGATATGAAGTGAATAACAATCACAAGATACTTTTTCGAGGTCTATGAAAGAGAGATC
>CM053271.1:85331610-85349351 GCA_028583415.1 Protea cynaroides
GAGAGGGGGGTGAATCAGTGTCTTCAAAAATTCTTCTAAATAATCCTTTGAAGACAGACGCTGCCTTGAGCTGATGCTTTACTCACTACGCACGACTACACAATCACTGAAGCACTACCACACATAGTCGTATGCACAACCACCTCACTACTACAAAGTGGCTAGGTCTACCATGTTGTGCATACCCATCCTGCAGGCCATTCCACGCACTTCACAATATACAGATAATCACATTTACAAGGCATCCACAACACAGAGGTATACGTGGTTCACCACCACAGTATGTGATGGCTAGTCCACGGAGTAATGCCCTACGGGCTCCTTATATACTCAATACTCAATTTTTAGCTGACTACACAGCAGGGAGTACATACACCCAGTTTACCCAGCATAAAACCAGGAGGGCACAGATGTGCCAATAATTCAAGTACCGAAGTACCAGTGCACTCGCTGCACACACAACACTTAACCCGCACCCACGGGAAGCAGACAATATAGTTTTTAGGCTTATATCAATGCCCTACAATTTAATCCCCACTAGCTAGGCATTCATGATTTATCACCTATAGCTAGCATACATCGAGTACAAGAAATAAACAATTAATTCATACAAGGTTAAGAAGCTTACAACCCTTGTCTGGCATTTTCTAGTACTTTGGGAGGACTCTGGGATGTCTCTGTAAAGCCTGGCATACACCTCAGGTCCACTGGAATCTTTGATGAACAATTCTAACACCAAACCCTAGCCTCCCTTTCCATTTCACTTCCCCCTTTTCTTCAAAACATCAATACACCATTCAGTACTTCCAACGGCTCACTGCAGTCTCCATTTTCTTCCTTGGCATTTTAACAAACACTTTGAGTGCATGCTTTTCCTTCTTTTTCACCCTTTGGGTTTTCACAAACTCAACATGGCCTTCTGGCTTTTCATAGGCAAATTCAAGCTCTCACAGCTCCTGTTTGATTGCATACTTTCACTCCAAGCTTTCATTCATAGCAAATGCCATTGTAGCTCTCATTGAAGCTTCAAACAACAATTATTTCTCCGAAACCCTTATACAAGATCTTCAATACAGCTTAATAGAGTCCAGTTGAATCCATGGAAGGTTAGTAATAAAAAAAACAAGCATTAAACACTCACATACCTTCAAGAGAAGGTTTTCCCCCAAAAACCCAAGCCTCCACACTGTTCCTCATCGTTTTTCTCTGGTTTTTCGTTCTCATTAGATAGGAAATTCGAACACGAGCTCGGAGCACTTTGGATCGTCCGATTTGGACTCCGGATGGCCGAGATATGGCCGTTACAGTTTCGGCCAGTGAAAATATAAGAAATGGAATCTTTTGGAGAACATTTCGTGCACCGCGCTACACAATAGCGCCGCTGTCGTGCGTTGTCGAGTTATGATTGGGCGGAGGGAGAATCTTCTATATCGGCCTTGGATCAATCTGAAAAAGGCGGGATTCAATATAGGCCTTCCGATTAGCACAATCTGCGTCAGTTTTGATCGGCGCTGATGAGGACCATTGGATAGAGATCTGAGCCGCCGTCGTACCCTGAGCGCATCTCACCTGATCAGAATAACTCTTTCATGCGACGCGGTCTACGGCTTTAACTTACATCCAGCGACTCAGGGGAGCCGCGATAGAATCTTGACGCAACCGACGATGTACACCTGATCCCGCATCTTTATTGACCATCCGATGAGGATCTTGATGGTGTGGCTCCATCCTGGCCATGGATCAAGAATATTCTTCTTATAATATGCCCAAAATACCCCTCTAATGTCCAGTGAGCTCACTCTCTCTCCTAAAATTTTGTCGAGCAACTGGCGGGCACCACCGATGCTTGTGCGAGGCCTGTGCTCGCGGCTGCGGGCCTGTGGCATGGGGAGCTTGCGGGTGCTGGCTGGTGGCATGGCATGCTGCCTGCTGCGGGCCTGCTGGCTTGCGGCAAGGCATGCCATTGCGAGCCAGCATGCTGCCTGCTGCGGGCCTGCTGGCTTGCGGCAAGGCATGCCATTGCGAGCCAGCATGCGCGACGAGCATGCCTGGCCTTCTTGCGTGGGTGGGCTGCCTTGCTGCGGCTTGCTGCTGCGGCTGGCTGCTGTGCTTGCATATGGCTTGGCCCTGGTGGCCATGGTGCTGTGGTGCCATGCGGCTGGCCTGCTGGCTGGCTGCCTTGGCCCTCGGCCAGGCTGGCTGCCTTGGCCCTCGGCCAGGCTGGCTGCCATGGTGCTCGGCCAGGCTGGCTGCCATGGTGGCATGCCACCTAGGTACAGTGGGTCTCACCCACAGTTTTCTCTCTCCTCTTTCTTTCTCTTCTGATTCTCTCTCTTCCTTCTCTCTCTTCTGATTCTCTCTATTCTTCATGCTTCAGAAGGTGTCCAAACGACATGATTAACACTTGTCACATCATGTAACTTTGTCACATCGCTGTATCGGCGCCATATCGCTGTATCACAGTCGGCTTGCATGTGGGATCCACACTCTCTCTCTTCTTGCTGAACCAAGAATGGGACCCACTGTGGGACCAATACGTTCTCTCCATTTTCTCTCTCCTCTTTCTATCAGTATGTTGTCTATGTGGGTACTGTCCACATCACCAGTGGGGCCCACACACATTCTGTCACTGTCAGCTAGCTTGTTGCCCGGTCGACTCAATGCATACCCTTACCAATCACTCTCAGAAGCTATAGAATCTTTGTAGAACATGCCAAAGGCTTCCTCGGCTCTGCAACTTGCACAAACACTATCTCTCCTCATTTCTCTCACTGTAAGCTCGTCAACACTGCCCACACAGCCAAGTTGCCAACAATGACAATACATGGCCAACAATCTCCCCCTTTGGAATTGTTGGCAACTCACTTTTCACAATGAAGCTCTCTCCCCCTTTGACAACAAGTACAAAGGGGTCGACCACATAGGAATGCCCACTGCATCTTTCCAATCCTATGGGCTCTCTACAAACACCATCTCTACACCACATCACAACACATCATCTCGTCTTAGCAGAAAGACAATGTCACACCCCAATTCTGATCCAACCAGAACGGTGTGAGTGAACCGTCATTGAACCAACGGCTCACACCAGGATCTCGAATAGGCCGTGTCCACCCATACAAACCAATTACACATAACCACAATCGGAATATAAATATACGGCGGAAGACTTTAAATAGAATGAGCGAGTATCTATTGATAATTTAAATAAATATCCCATTATTCAAATTCAAAGATAAAATAATAATCTTTTATATCTCTTAATAACAAACAAAAATAACTGAAACAAATAAATAAAACACATCACAGGTACACGCATTATGCATGAGTAACAATCAATTTTATCTTTGTGGTCGGTTTTAAGTTTGCAATGTGCTATAGAAAGGTTTGGTGGCCCCGCACCTCTATGCAGGTGTGTGGCATCGCCACGATAATCACACTACCACCAACCCACATGCACCCATCATGGAATAGAGATAGAGCTAAGGTATACCCGCACCTCCCACGATACTCTACCCATACCAGTACCTAAGCCCCTGCGGCGGGCTGCAACTAACCAATCCTATATGTCAACAATGTATGCTCTATCCCCAGACGGCCGTCTACGACATAGAGATAGAGCTAGGCGTGCGGCCGGGTCGCGGACCACCAAACCTCACCTCCCCCGATACCCTATCCGCAACTAACCCACTAGGATAGAAACAATACGCGGGTAGACCCCATCCCAACATAACTCCCTACGGCATAGAGATAGAGCTAAAGCATCGTGGACAAGCCGGCGTCGACTCGGAATCCTCGGTACCACCCAACGATGGCCGGGACAACATCAATATCGGAGACCACCGTACCACGATCTTTCCTTGATACCCCACCCGTACCAAGCATGTTAAGATAGAATACTACAAAAAGGTGCCCGGTGTGAAGAAGCGATCCGGGGCCCATGCCCAGCTCCACACACCAACGAAAACAATCACATGCCTAACAATCACATCCTATGAATGCATGAACAATAATAATAAGCGAAAGTAAAGGATGACATGTGAATATGCACAAACATCACATCATAGATATTGATGATTAACAACGATTTCTTGTCCATTAATTATTAGGTTTAGGTCGGATTCCCTTACGGCGGCTCGTTCGATTACTTGCTCCGCGTCGCAAGATCCAAGCGACAAGTCACGGCGTCTACATAATATTAGGGTTTCATTAGAATATATTATTTAGGGTTTCATGTTGGTCGGAAACCAACAGAGATCACAAACTACCCTCAGAGCTGACCGGTGGCATGTATCGGTCGCGGCTCGTAGGGAAAGGCTGGCGACCCGGTATGGTCAGCCGGTCCCCACAAACAACCTCCCGAGAGGTAGCGGTCGCAACATACCGGTCGCACTATGTGCAACCCGGTATAGTCGACCGGTATGTCTCGGAAGACCATACATGGGTTCTTCGATTTGCCGTCGATCATCCTCCATGGATTTTCGGGGTTTCTCCTATCCATTCTAAGTCTAGGCTTTGAGTTAGAGCTATCCCCAACTCATTCAAGTCTCGTTTCGATGAATATCATCTCGAAACTTCGAATCCTAGGGTTTGCGGCAACTTAGGGTTTATTGGCCAATTTAGGGTTTTAGATCAATACCCACTTTGCATGGTATTGATCCACCCACACAACTAACATAGGGTAAGAAGATGGATTCAAACACTTACCGTTGGAGGGCGTAGCGAGAGCTTCGTCCAAAGCGGTAATGGCGGCACCTCCTTCTTCTTCCCAGCTCCTTCTCCTTTCCAAGCTCTTTCTCTCCTTTAGGGTTTGTGAGAGACAATGGAAAGGATTTGGGGGTTTAAGGGTGTATTTATAGGCTAGAAATAGGGTTTAGTAACCCTACTAGGATTAGGGAAACTTCTAGGATTCGAAATCGGGAAAGCGGGACCCGCAGGACCAATTTCCAAATTCCCGCACATATTTGTGCAGGCCATACCGGTCGACCGGTACCATAATCCGGTACCATCGACCGGTATACCTAAAATCAGGTATAATTGGTCGACTTCGGTCCGATTTCGTACCTGTTTGTTATCCGCTTGCCCCGTCTGGCTCGGTGATGATCGGAAGACCTGTCACAATACAAAACCAAGGTTAAACCGGGTTTTCAGAGTGTGGGTCTTACAGACAACCAATGACTCCCCCTGAGTCCATGCATCTCAACTCATTCTCCATTCCAAAGATGAAAAATCATCCTGTGTACCACAACCATAGAGTGCACATATCTATAATTTTTGTGATCTCCCCTATCACAAAGCTTCTTTCCAACATCAATAACACAAATACTATAATCAATAATAACAATTGATGAACACAAGTCGTCACTTGTATGAATCTCATCTCTTTGACAATAGTAGCAAGAAGGTAACATGAATTCCATCTAAGTCCATGCTATCACTCTTCAAACAAATGATTTAACAAATCAATCACATAAGAGAATAACAGATAACCATTGCAATACCTATTGCATAAGTTCTTATCACACATTACCAGTCAATTTTCTTTCTTTCCCATGCATTCAGACATAAGGTGTACCATCATAGAAAATAATGCATACTTAACCAAGATATTCTGATGCAAACAAAAATAGCTTGTTGCAGTGTATCCAACCAGGTTCATCATTGTATGACGCATCAAACTTACTCTCCCTTTAGCTCAACAATATCCTCTCATTTGCAATCCACCTAAGGCTTGACATATAATGGACTCCCCCACCACGAGCATCTCTATGCTTGGTGAGAAACACCATGAAGGAACTTCAACACTCTGTCAAAGTCTATACATTTTTCGAGGATCTGCGACCGAAGCTACCAACTTGCCATTTCCAATTTTTCTGATCTCACATTACGTACTATAGAAGGTCACTTCATGCTCCTTGTCACACTGCTTCATCTCTTGAGCAATCTCTCCCAATGTGGGATACAAGCACCTATAGGAGTGCCCATACGCATCTTCCCAATCCTATAAGTGTGAGTATTCAAACTACATAGAAATGCCAATATGCATCTTCCCGGTCCTATGAGTTGAAAACTCAATTGCTCCACTAATCCTCATCCATCCATCATTGCTAATGCTACACAATGAATATCTCAAGGGATATGTCCCAAACAAATATCAACAACATTCAACTGTGATTACACATTAGCTATCAGGTGCTACTCCTTTGCAGTCAAATAAGAACAATACAACTCCCCATATCATCAGTGCAAAGAGAACTACACTTTGAAACTATCATGCATGACTATACCAACTATCTCGATAACATCTTGAGGCGAGAGAGATATCTTTAGCTGCCATACTCACACAACTGTACAACTTCCGGTGTCATCTCCGACTACTCGTCCTCAAACCGACATAACACTACTCATTTGTGGACTGCTCAACTAAAATACATCAACACAAGGGATAATATAGTATTACACCTGATGATTCCAAGCACTAATATGAAGGACTATTTTGCCATCAACAAAGTCCATCTGAGGGGCAAAAATAAACATATAGTAAGCTCCCCCTCTCCATGTGCACCTCAGTGCACCTAGTGCCAAGGAGGTGTGCTCCCTCTCACACCCAACTTGGGTGATGTAGGGGTGGTGGGTATGACTGCACACTCCTCAATGTGCTTTTCTCTCCATACTACATGACCAATTACCTTGGTCCTCTGTTTGGGCTTTCTATAACTTGCTCTCTTACGGGAATGCCTATCAATGAGCTCAACCACTGTCCTTTGCCTCTGTCCATCCACACTAGCGAAGACTTCTCTGTTGTCTTCTTTCTCCACACAGATATACAAGGCCACATGAGCCGACCATTGAATTGAGATCGCTTCCTAACCCGCTTTCGAAGCGGCTTCTTGAACATCTCCTTTTTCTGATTCTAGAGAATTGGTAGTCTCTCTGCTGAGCAAGTGGGGGGTGAGCACTTTGCCTTACATCGCTTGGCCCAATGCCCAAGTGTATGGCATCCGAGACACTCAACTGGCCTCATTCGGGGTAACATAAATGTTTTCTTTGCATAACCACTAACACAAAATCTGGATGTGCGGTTTATACTCCTATGCCCATACTCATTGCCCCGTGACAATATCCATGAAAATGTGGACTGTCTTATAAGGGAATGTCCGTCTAACCCTGGGTGTGGGTCCATGCCTCATGGTGTGTACTCCTGTCTCTGTTTGGAGAACCTGCTGCTCGTGCCTCTGGTGACTGGAATTACTAAATCTGCTCTCGCTCAATTGGTCTCGTTGGTAAATGCCATCAACCCTATCACTCCGCATACTGTCTATGTTCCATGTCCGAGCTCTCGTTGGGGAACACCTTTACACTTGTCTCGGTGTCTTTGGATGTCTTGCATCATTGTGCCTTTGCACTTTCTTCTTCTGTCTTCTACTTTGGGTCTTGACCTCTGCTCTACTTGGACTCTGTCTTTGTGGTATACTCATATTTGCCTCTATAGTCCTCCTAAATGACTCACCCTGCTCAAAGGTAGTAGTAGAACAAATGGTGAATGGCCTCTGATAATCTCCACTCTGAACTGTATATCTGGTGATCTCCTCAACCACAGGTGGGGTGCAAACCTGACTCATCTGTTCCTCTGTTAATTGTGCTCTAAGTGTAGTGATCTCTCTCTCAAAAGATCTACACATCTCATCTCTCGCTAATGACTGAGCCTTTAAGGGCTGTAATGACAAAGCTGGAGTCCTTCACTTGTGTCTTCAAAGTTGAAATAGTTTCATTTGCACTATGAAGTTCACATGATGCCACTGTAAGTCTCTCCCTCTCAAGTCTCAACTCATCCTGAGCTGCTCTTAGCTCTCCAGTCAAGTCAACTTCTGGAACATGATCCTCTAATCCGACAGTAGAGCACTCATCTGAACTCCCACTATCTACCTCTGAAGTGGAATCAATGTCTGGTGATGCATGAGCCTTAAAGGCAGACTCATCTCCATATAGAGTCAGTAATCTGTCCCATAGTGTCATCGCTGTCTCGCATCCACCGACTCCGACTCTCACACTATCTCGCTAATCCATCCGTAATTGCCATTTTAGGCCGTAGAGTCATCTCGGGTATCCACCTTCCCGATCTTATCGCTTGCCACACATCAAAACCAAGAGACCCCAAAAAACTTTATATCCTCCACTTCCAGAACACAAATTCATTTCCATCAAAAAGTGGGGGTTTGCAAAAACCATCACCTAGTGCCATGACTGTCCTCTGATCACTCAGCTGCTAATTAAGTTGTCACTGAGCCTAGTGCTCTGATACCAATTGTTGATCACAGGTTGACACTGAGAGGGGGGGTGAATCAGTGTCTTCAAAAATTCTTTTAAATAATCCTTTGAAGACAGACGCTGGCTTGAGCTGATGCTTTCACTCACGCACGACGACCACACAATCAACTGAAGCACTACCACACACAGTCGTATGCACAACCACCTCACTACCACAAAGTGGCTAGGTCTACCATGTTGTGCATACCCATCCTGCAGGCCATTCCACGCACTCACAATATAACAGATAATCACATTTACAAGGCATCCACAACACAGAGGTATACGTGGTTCACCACCACAGTATGTGATGGCTAGTCCACGGAGTAATGCCCTACGGGCTCCGTATATACTCAATACTCAACTTTTAGCTGACTACAGGCGGGGAGTATATACACCCAGTTTACCCAGCATAAAACCAGGAGGGCACAGATGTGCCAATAATTCAGGTACCGAAGTACCAGTGCACTCGCTGCACACACAACACTTAACCCGCACCCACGGGAAGCAGACAATATAGTTTTTGGGCTTATATCAATGCCCTACAATTTAATCCCCACTAGCTAGGCATTCATGATTTATCACCTATAGCTAGCATACATCGAGTACAAGAAATAAACAATTAATTCATACAAGGTTAAGAAGCTTACAACCCTTGTCTGGCATTTTCTAGTACTTTGGGAGGACTCTGGGATGTCTCTGTAAAGCCTGGCATACACCTCAGGTCCACTGGAATCTTTGATGAACAATTCTAACACCAAACCCTAGCCTCCCTTTCCATTTCACTTCCCCCTTTTCTTCAAAACATCAATACACCATTCAGTACTTCCAACGGCTCACTGCAGTCTCCATTTTCTTCCTTGGCATTTTAACAAACACTTTGAGTGCATGCTTTTCCTTCTTTTTCACCCTTTGGGTTTTCACAAACTCAACATGGCCTTTCGGCTTTTTCATAGGCAAATTCAAGCTCTCACGACTCCCGTTTGATTGCATACTTTCACTCCAAGCTTTCATTCATAGCAAATGCCATTGTAGCTCTCATTGAAGCTTCAAACAACAATTATTTCTCCGAAACCCTCATACAAGATCTTCAATACAGCTTAATAGAGTCCAGTTGAATCCATGGAAGGTTAATAATAAAAAAAACAAGCATTAAACACTCACATACCTTCAAGAGAAGGTTTTCCCCCGTCGGTTTGATCGGCGATGATGAGGACCATTGGATAGAGATCCGAGCCGCCGTCGTACCCGAGCGCATCTCACCCGATCGAATAACTCTTTCGCGCGACGCAGCTTCACGGCTTTAACTTACATCCAGCGACTCAGGGGACCCGCGATAGAATCTTGACACAACCGACGATGTACACCTGATCTCGCATCTTTATTGACCATCCGATGAGGATCTTGATGGTGTGGCTCCATCCTGGCCATGGATTAAGAATATTCTTCTTATAATATGCCCAAAATACCCCTCTAATGTTCAGTGAGCTCACTCTCTCCTCCCGAAATTTTGTCGAGCAACCGACGGGCACCACCGATGCTTGTGCGAGGCCGTCACGTGCGCTGCGGGCCCGTGGCATGGGGAGCTTGGCGGGTCTGCTGCGGTGGCATGGCATGCCGCTCGCCGCGGGCTGGCGGCTGCGGCAAGGCATGCCATTGCGAGCCGACATGCCGCCTCGCCGCGGGCTCGCGGCTCTGCGGCAAGGCATGCCATTGCGAGCCGACATGCGCGACGAGCATGCCCGGCCTTCTTGCGTGGGTGGGCTGCCTTTGACGCGCTTTGCCGCCGCGCGGCTGGCCGTGCTTGCATATGGCTTGGCCCTGGTGGCCATGGTGCCGTGGTGTCATGCGGCTGGCTCTCTGGCCGGGCTCGCCATGGTGCCGGCCCGGTGGCTGCCATGGTGGCATGCCACCTAGGTACGATGGGTCCCACCCACGTTTTCTCTCTCCTCTTTCTCTCTCCTCTTTCTCTCTCTTCCGATTCTCTCTCTTCCTTCTCTCTTCGATTCTCTCTATTCTTCATGCTTCGGAAGGTGTCCAACCCAATGATTAACACTGTCACATCACCTGTACAAACTTGTCACATCGCTGTATATCGCGCCATATCGTCTGTATCACTGTCAGCTTGCATGTGGGGTCCACACTCTCTCTCTTATTGCTAAACCAAGAATGGGACCCACTTTGGGACCAATACTTTCTCTCCATTTTCTCTCTCCTCTTTCTATCAGTATGTTGTCTATGTGGGTACTATCCACATCACCAGTGGGGCCCACACACATTCTGTAACCTGTCGAAACTGCTGTTGCCCAGTCAACTCAATGCATACCTTCTCAATCACTCTCTAGAAGCTATAGAATACTGTAGAACATGCCAAAGGCTTCCTCGGCTCTGCCACTTGCACAAACACTATCTCTCCTCATTTCTCTCACTGTAAGCTCGTCAACACTGCCCACACAGCCAAGTTGCCAACAATGATAACACATGGCCAACAGGATGAAGTGGAGAGGTGCGTCTGGAGTGTTGTGTGATCGGTGTATTCCTTTAAAACTTAAAAAAAAATTTATAGGACAATCATTCGATCAACTATGATGTATGGTGCAGAATGTTGGGCAATTAAGAAGCATCATATAGATAAACTTAGTGTAGCTGAGATGAGGATATTGAGATGGATGTGTGACAACACTAGGAAGGATAAGGTAAGGAATGATCGTATTAGAGCTGATTTGGGAGTAGCGTCGATACATGATAAACTACGAGAAATTCGTTTGAGATGGTATGACCATGTTCTACAGAGGCCGTTAGATGCTCCTATAATGTGGAGTGATTTGATCCAGATTGAAGGACAATCATTCAATCAACTATGATGTATGGTGCAGAATATTGGGCAATTAAGAAGCATCATATAGATAAACTTAGTGTAGCTGAGATGAGGATGCTGAGATGGATGTGTGGCAACACTAGGAAGGATAAGGTAAGGAATGATCGTATTAGAGCTGATTTGGGAGTAGTGTTAATACATGATAAACTACAAGAAATTCGTTTGAGATGGTATGGCCATATTCTACAGAGGCCGTTAGATGCTCCTATAACGTGGAGTGATTTGATCCAGATTGAAGGATCTAAAAGAGCCAAGGGCAGACCTAAGATGATTTTAAGAGAGGTAGTGAAGAAAGACATGCATAGCTTAGGCCTTGCTTCAAATATGACATCGAACAGAGCTGATTGGAGAAAAATCTATGTAGCCGACCCCATTTAGTTGGGATAAGGCTTTATTGTTGTTATTGTATCACACTCATTCTTCTATTTATTTATAAACATTTTATCTTCAATGCCTCCTATCAACACCAAGAGAAATATATATATATATATATATATGGCATCAGCTACAAACTTCATAACACCTTTTGTGTTTTTATGTTTTCCAAGTCCATCTCCCTGGAAAATCCTGAAAGGTAACCTCACCTCGAGGCTTATGAATAGAGAATCAGAAAACTACACAATGACAGAAGATCTAATCTAAAAATACCCTTATGAGCCTTCCACTTTAATGTTCATACTCAATAAAATCAATTGGCCATTTGATTATTGAATAAATCCTCAATTTTATCTTGATTACCAAATAATAGTACTATATATACCGATTGTTTAACAGAGCACACAGACATAGTCGAATAAAAAACCCAAAAAAAAAAAAGGGTAACAAAGTTTGTTCTATACAGAAGAAAATAAATCAGGATATAGAGATCCAGAATAAAAATAATATAGAAATAGTGATAAATCAAAGAAATAATTCGATTAAAAATATGAATCAGTGGAAGATCAAATCAACGCGAACCAAATCAACAAATCAAGAAGAAAGATGACAACTTACTGAAACCGTTGTCAACAAGGTAATTAAAGGTGTGGTTATCGCAGTTGTAGGTGAACTTGTTATTGCTCGCAGGCAGCTTTTGAAGACATTGAGATGCGATGCTGGTGTAATTCCCACTAAATTCTGTGTATTCAGCAATGATAACCGTTCCTCGAGCAACGAAGCTGTAAATCAAAGATTGCTGCCCCATCTTAGGAACCCTAACACTAATCCAAGGAGTAGCAGAGACGTAAAGAGAGACTCAGGGAAAGGAAGGAGAGAAAAGAGAGAAGAGAAAGAGAAGCCAGGACGACGATTTTTTTTTTTTTTTTTTTTTTTTGGGTGACAAGAACGACGAGTTAGTTTTTCGGTTTATCTTGGAGAAACATCCGGCGACAATACTGGATTAAAGTATGGTAATTAGTTCACACGCTGCCGGTGTGGGAAATATCTCATGGCCCATCAATCGCCATCGGTATGAATATGGTTAACGAGACACAAAGAAATGAGAGAACGTGAGAAGTCGATCGCCTAATTTGTTGAAATACCCTCGTCTTGCGAAGATAATATCGAAACTGCCATTATTATGAATTTACCTCTCTCTTAAATTTTGTTATAAATCGGACAGTAGAAAAATTCCAACTTCTTAATTGTGGGTCACATGATATTACCCTTATTTGTGCAAAGACCCCTCGATTCACTACCGAAATTTTCCTTTTATCTTTTCTCTCCATGGAAATCCATTCTTTTTTTATCTCTCCTCCAAAATCCCCTCCTTTCTTATCTCTCCATCCAATTCCTCTTGCAAACTATGTTATTGCTTGTTTAAAATGTTAATAATTTACATCTTTTTGAAATCCTAACAAACGGAACCTTGTTTCCCGGCCCCAATACCTTTTTTAGTTATATGTACTACTAATATCACCTATCACCCAGTATTTTTTGACAATTATACCCGTTCCTATTAATTGACGGTAGAAACTCAAAAAATTGAAAGACAGTTATACCTTTATGTTTTGAAGTTAAAAAAATGAAAATTACTATTTTAACCTTTTATTGAAAACAAAAACCTAATTTTTCTAAAATTTTTGGTTGAGTTTGTAACCATTGGGTTCATCAATTCTACTTCAATAGTATCTAGTTTCTTTATTCAAGTATTCCAGAGGTTTTCCAATCAATTTAAGAGGTTTCAGATCGTAATCTTGGATGCCAACTTTCGTTCCTAACTGAGATTTTGCTATTGGTGTAAAAGATGCTAATCTCTCTGGTTACTTCGTAGTGGGAATTATGGTTTGTGGATGTTGCTGCACGAACTAGTTTGCTTTAAGCTCGTAAAGATCTACACACAATAAAGAAGAACGACAAAGGTGGAGGGCGGGTTATTTAACCCTTTGACCACTCTGATGCCTAAGTCAATCGTGAACAAGTAATATGGAATAGATACAAACGTGGCTGCTTCTTTCTTTAGGTGGGGATAGCTAGTCACCTTAAGCAAGATAGTAGCTTTGAGAGTAGAATTGAGTGTATCTTTACCTTTGTTGGTCTTGGATTTATAGGCATGGAGTTATAAGGTGTAGAATCTACCCATTAAGGTAGGAGGGCAGCATGAAGGGCGTAGATCTTGCCCTGAGTGATGAGAATTGGTTGGATTCCTTTGATTAAGTCATAGCATGAATCACAAGATCCGTTTTCCTCCATATCCATCATCCGAGATTAACCTCGGATCCAGTAAGGATATGGGCTTTCCTTATCGGACTCAGCAGATGCCTTCGTGAGGTCCTCCGAGGATAAAGTTTGTGGTTTGTCTTACGTCAGCTTG
Organism: Protea cynaroides; assembly: GCA_028583415.1. Classification (NCBI taxonomy): domain Eukaryota; kingdom Viridiplantae; phylum Streptophyta; class Magnoliopsida; order Proteales; family Proteaceae; genus Protea; species Protea cynaroides. The sequence continues at coordinate 85,345,587 of CM053271.1, forward strand.
CCGAGCTCGGGCTCGACACTTGAACACGTAGCATTGTATTATTAGAGGGGGAATATATCTTCATAAATGTTACCCCTTGCTCTTCTATGATTTCTAAACATGGGAGAGCAATTCGAGATCAGCACCTCTCTTCCTTCTTTAGAATGATTCTGATTTCTTGAAACGTTGCATGATGACTCAGCTCCATGTATCTACCAAAATCGAAGCGTTATCTGGCTCTTCGATCTCTTTAATATTGATGGACATGACGGGGCAGCCGCAACCCTAAGTAGGTGCTGATGCGTGCTGAGTGCAACCAAATATTAATTACTCTACTCACACTGGATAGTAACGGCAAGCAAAGGTCGATCCACAGAGACTAATTAATCAGATTTATACATTGGATAGTAACGGTAAGCAAAGGTCGATCCACATAGACTAATTAATCAGATTTATGAATTAACATCTCAGAAAATTAACAAGAACGAGGGGGGCTTAAAGTTTCTTATCTTCAAATTAACTATCCTAATCATACATTACTAAGAACCGAGTTTAGTCACAAAAATTCAATTGACAACAATATCAACTCAAGGAGAAGTATTTTCGGTTGCAAAATTGATCATTGACTGCATATAGATACGTCACTCTCTATTCCAATATTTAACTAAATTCTATAAAAAAAACATGGTAATCTTCAACCTCCATTATAAATTAATATGGGTTAAGAACCCAATTAATTCTTATCAATAGACCAGTTAGTATTAAGCAATCCTCATGAATCTAGTGATAGCATTACACTCTCGAAAGGAGTTAAAGATGAATAATAACCTAACAAACGTCATATTATTTACCTCATTTTATATTCTTTTAAGCAAGTAATAGAAACTTGGATCATAACCGTTATGCTTATTTGCTACTTTTCTTGAATACCATAACAATTATGGATTATGGATTTAGGTTAGCTATAAACCACACAACTCAATCTATTAATAGACCTCTTAATAAATTGAATCATGCAATTATTCACACGAAGAACCAAGAAACACAGATACTCGAGTAAGAAAATAATTAGATTAATAATTAGAGTCTCACAACTTTGTTAATTGGATTGAACTCCCCTTGAATCGACATGATATCTTAATCTTCCATGGAAAATCAATAAAGCTTCTTCTCCAAAAGAGTTCTTCACAAAAATACTTTTAAAGCTAAAACTCAAAACTGAAAAGAAACTAAAAAGAAGAAGAGAGAGTACCTTTTTCTAATGGACATTATACCTTTTATAGCATAAGGGGGACGTCCTTAATGGGGCTGGGTTATATTTAGTTTCTTTGTACAAATCTTTCCCATTTTAGAAACAAATAGTTAATTAAGGAAACCAAATAAGAATCTCTATATTCAGTTACACTTAGATTTTTTTTTTTTTTATTCTTTCTTTATTCTTTCCTTCTAAGGCCACCTCTTGTACTGTTGTCCCAAATCGATCTCAATTGGTTATCGTAACATGAACTTTATTTGTCTTGGGCGCCAATGTCTTGTACAATAGAATTCGAAACAAGTGAGTGCCATAAGATATGAAATCTGCTAAATAGAGTGAATGTAGAGAAGATAAATGTGTAAAATTATGAAACACGCGTAAAATTAATACTAAGCAAACTTTTCTCACTTTCATCTCAATAGCATTCAAGGAACACGCGTACCATGAATCAAAAAGCAATTCAAACAATCAAGAGACACAAATGTCTTAGTTAAAGGTCAATTGGCAAAAATAAGCAAAAAAATTAACATAATAGTCTTATTCAAAAGTGAACATGCTAATGTGTAGTAGATTTCCTTACGGTGATCTCTCTACTCACTCAAGAATTCAAGGTTTAACTATTTTACTCAAGATCTTACTATGAAGATGCACTATCATAGGCTTGCTTATTCACCAAAATCTCCACTACTTAGAAAACATGCATACATGAATCAAAATGTTTTTATCAAGGTTGTAATGGGGCTAGGGTTTAAGGTAATGATAAGAAAAATGTACTGACTTTAAAACCCAAGAAACTAATAGAGTATTAAGTCAAAAATGGAGTAATCAAAATGATAAGTTTTCATTAGTAACGCTCTTCAACAAAACATCCCAAAACTCCAGTTTCTTTTCTTTCATTCTTTTTTTTTTTTTTTTTTTTTGTGTATAGAAGAGCATGCTATTTCAAACATAACAAGGACCATTTACTCCCATTACATCCCATTTCTTAAGATACAACCATTACATTTGACAATAGTTCCCCCTACACTTATTTAATACATACTTTTCTCTTAAAACCCATTAGATAATTCTCAATGCTCTATTAGTACAAAGGTTGGTAAAACATGAGAAAAAACAAATAGTTAAAGGTTCATAGTTTAGGGTTCAATGAAGAATAGAGTTTAAAAGCTCAAAGTGGATCCACTAAAGGTAGAAAAAAATATATAAGGTTGGCCATTTAAACTAAGTGGTTATAAAATCCTATTTCCCTTTATCATTTTCATGCATGAACATATCAATGTAATCTCAAAATGATTTATAGCAAGTTCTAGAGATACAAAGACATAGCAGAATATCATTCTTAAAAAATAATAAATAAAGGCCTACATGGATGTCTTAATCTATTTTTGACTCAAAAGCTCTCCAATTAGGTGGATTCCATCTACTAAACATGCATGCTTTACCTCTAAATGTAACTATCAATGTTATTCAAAGCTCATATAGTAAATTATTTCAACTAATTCATGCATGCAACTTTTCATTCTCAAGTAGTTCCAACCCATGGCATACATACTCTCTTAGTCAATTGAAGTGAAAATTTTAAGAAATTCAGCTTTTGAAAAATGTTTGCTCTTTGAAAAATATGCACCCAACTCATAAAAATTCAGCTTTTGAAATTAGAAGCCTAAAAAAAATAGTATAAAAAGAAGTCCGTCCTAATTCCTCCCCCCACACTTAAATCTGACATTGTCCCCAATGGAAGTAAATAATTCAAAGGAAAGTAATTAAAAGCGATAAAAAAACAAATCTGATTTCTTGGATTGCCTCCCAAGTAGCGCTTGTGTTTAACGTCGTCAGCTTGACTCAACACTCCTTAATTGGAATAAACGGGAACCCCTAATTGCACTTTATAAGTAGTATGCTCTTGAAAATCTTCATAGAACGTCTTGAGTTGATGCCCATTAACCTTGAAAACCTTGTTAGTTTTGAACTTCAAACTTCAACCGCACCATAAGGAAACACATTAGTAACGTCAAATGGTCAATCCAATAAGAACGTAACTTACCAAGCATCAATTTAAGTCTCGAATTGTAAGGCAAGACTTTTTGTCCAACTACAAATTGCTTCCTCACAATCCTCTTGTCATGAAACGCCTTAGTTTTGTCCTTGTATATGCCTGAGTTCTCATAAGCCTTATGTCGTATCTCCTCTAATTCTTGCAATTGCAGTTTCCTTTGCTTACCAGCATCATCCATCTCCATGTTGCAGCTCTTGATTGCCCAATAAGCCTTATGTTCCAATTCTACAGGAAGGTGACATAACTAAACAAAAACTAACTGATAGGGAGACATCCTAATAGGCATTTTGTATGCTATTCGGTAAGCCCATAATGCATCATCAAGTCGAAGGCTCCAATCCTTTCTGTTTGGTTTCACAATCTTTTCCAAGATGGATTTGACTTCTTTATTAGATACTTTGGCTTGTCCATTTGTCTGAGGGTGATAGGGTATAGATGTTTTATGAAAAATATCATACTTCTTTAGAAATGCCTC
>CM053271.1:85349851-85418677 GCA_028583415.1 Protea cynaroides
AGCATGACGCTTCATGCGAGTGCCCTTTCGCGTGTACCGTTGATGGATTTTATTTATTTATTTCAGTTATTTTTGTTTGTTATTAAGAGATGTAAAAGATTATTATAACATGTTTGAATTTGAATAATGGGATATTTATTTAAATTATCATTAGACACTCAGTTCATTCTATTTAAAGTCTTCCGCTGTATATTTATATTCTGATTGTGGTTATGTGTAATTGGTTTGTATGGGTGGACACGGCCTATTCGAGATCCTGGTGTGAACCGTTGGTTCAATGACGGTTCACTCACACCGTTCTGGTTGGATCAGAATTGGGGTGTGACAATAGTGTCGATCAGAGGCTCATGCTCTATCTCAAAGTTTTGGGAGGATCTACAGAAAACAATGGGAACAAAGTTGAAGTTTAGTATCGTATTTTACCTTAAACCGACGGACAGTCGGAGCGGACTATACAGATCCTAAGAGATATGTCCTGAGCTTATGAAATTGGTTTCAAGGAGAGTGAGTTGAGAAGTTACCGCGGATTGAATTTTCTACCAAGCTACCATGAAGATGTCACCTATGAAGCATGGTACGGTAGAAATGTCGAATTCCTTTATTTTGGAACGAAGTCGGAGAATAACGAATTGTAAGACCTGAGTCTATTGAAGAAACCTGTCGAGTGGCAGACAAGATCAAAGAAAAGGGCCAAGATGGTTCAAGTTTGTTAAAAGAGACACCAAGAGCTCGAGTTCGCCTTAAATGACAAAGTATTCTTGAATATATCACTTATGTATGGATTGAAATGATTCGACAAGAAGGGAAAGTTATATCCTATATATGTTTTGGACCTCATAAAAATTTTGGACAGACATAGAAAAGTTGCATATCAACTAGCATTACCACTGTCCATGTCTAGTGTGCACAACGGATTTCACGTGTCTCTATTGAAGAAGTACGTTGGAGATCCATCACGGGCATTGATCGTGGATCTACCGGATTAGATTGAAGATTTAACTTTTGAAGTGGTACCAACCTAGATCACCAGTTGGAAGGTAAAACATCTCCAAAGTTGGGATATTTATTATGTGAAAGTAACATGGCAAAGCTACAATAGGAAGGAGATTACATGGGAAGAAAAGATGCAATGCGGAAGCAGTATTCCCACCTATTCGACTTCGAAGTACATTCAAATTTTGAGGATGAAATTTATATAAGAGGGGGGAGTTGTAAGATCCATACGTGTAAATTTCGAGGACGAAATTTCTTTTAAGGGTGGTGGAGTTGTAAGACCCGCATGCCACGAACCCAGTCTAACATTATGTTCTCGTTTTACAACTGATCTTTCCATCATAATTGGCTCAAGTGAACCAATTGTATGAAGAACCACAAGATAAGGTAAGCAACAAGTCAAATTTAATTAGCGTGGTTGACTGGTTAAGTTTGTGTGGAAGAAACCAGTCAAAAATTAAAAACTAGTAAATTTTGGACGTGTGGTGGTAGTTTTCAGGGGAGGTGGTCTCGGACCATGTGGTCTCTGACTCTGTCGGGGGGCCTTAGCTCTATCTCTATGGACGTATTGAGGGATGCTGGGGTGAGGCCTTGGATACACTGTTTGGCATTAGGATTGATTAGTTGCGAACCCAATTTGCAAGCCCTTGCCAATAGGGGCTTACGTGTTGGTATGGGTAGGGCATCAGGGGAAGTGTTGGCAGTGTTTGATCCGAACACTTTAGCTATATCCCTATTCCATGGTGGGTGCATGTGGGATGGTAATGGTGTTTGATCCATTGGGTGGATTCACACACTCATGTATAGAGGTGTGGGGCCACCAAACTTTTCTATAGCACATTGCAAACTTAAAAATCAGACCAAAGATATGAATTGAATGCATGCATATGTTTGTTTCATTGTTTTGTTTACTCACTGAGCTCAAGTTGGAGAGCTGACCCTCGTGCGTGCAATTCTTTTTAGTTTCTGATGTTGCAGATGTTACGATTGAAGATTATATGAATACGCCAACGTGTGGACATGCAGCGGCTATGGATGTGCAAGCTGTGGAGGACAAATATGGATCGTCAAGCTAGTGTTTCAACTATGTTTATGCTTAGTGGTTAACTTTCATATTGTGATACTTGTAATCAGTACTAATTATGTTTTGATTATTTGAAGATAACTTGTTAAATATTTAATTATCACTGTAGACTCTCAGTTCATTATTAATAAGACTTTCATTATTTATTTATTTACTCTGATTATTATTGTGGAATGTGCTTTGATTTAACATGGTTGGCATAACCTATACGAGATCCTAGTTTAAACTGTTGGTTCTCATGACGGTTAATCACACCACTGATTAGTCCAAAATTAGGGTGTGACAACGGGTCTTACATACAAGGCTTGGAAAGAGCTCGAGTATTGTTAAAAGGTGAGAGAACAAGACCTAAACTAATTAGATAATAACAAACTATGTTTATTTTATTTTGTCAAATGTCATGAATGATTCTATGCTTGTGTGCTTGTAATGTGCATCTCACATGTCATCCAATATAATTGTTATTCCTGTTTATGCATATTTACTTTATTGTTACTACCATGTTGATTGATGATGATAGGAATAGGCATGTGTTTGTGAGTGTGGTTATTGTGTGGTGCGGGGAAGGGTGTTTGATCCCTAAACCATGCTTTACATTGACATCGTCGTATCATCATTACCTTAACAGAACTATTACTTCGTAGGGCATCTGGGGAGGTGGTCTCAGATTGTGTAGTCCCGGACTCTGTCGGGGGGCCTTAGCTCTATCTCTATAGACGTATTGAGGGATACTGAGGTGAGGCCTTGGATACACTGGATGACATTTAGGATTGCAAGCCCAGTTTGCAAGCCCTCACCAATAGGGGCTTATGTGTTGGTATGGGTAGAGCATCAGGGAAAGTGTTGGCGGTGTTTGATCCGAACACTTTAGCTCTATCTCTATTCTATGGTGGGTGCATGTGGGACGGCAATGGTGTTTGATCCATTAGGTGGATTCACATACTCGTGTATAGAGGTGCGGTGGCCGCCAATCCTTTCTATAGCATATTGCAAACTTAAAAACCAGACCAAAGATATGAATTGAATGTATGCATATGTCTGTTGCATTATTTTGTTTGCTCATTGAGCCGCGATGTGTGCTCACCCTTTTCGACGTCGAATATTTTTAGTTGATGATTCGAGACCTACTGTAGAAGATTTCGTGAATGCGTCATCGTATGGACACATGGCAGCTATGGATGTAGAAGCTGTGGAAGATCCGCATGATCTGTTATGCTAGTGCAATCAGTGTATCTTTGATTAGTTTAGCTATTTTGATTATCGGACATGTAATTGATTATTTTATTTTATGTCTTGAGATATTTGGAGATAACTGGATTAAATTTTTATTTTATCATTGTTAGATACTCAGTTCACTATTTATAAAGACTTTTGCTTATTTGTTTATTATCTCTGATTGTTACCGTGGAATGTATGTATGGTTTGATATGGTGGATACGACCTATACGAGATTCTGGTTGAACCGTTGATTTATTGACGGTTCATCACACTACTCTGGTTAGTCCAGAATTGGGGTGTGACACCTACCCTTTGAGAAAGCTTGCAAGACGTCCTTTACCTAGATAGTGGTCTACGAGGAGATGTTCATTTATGAGTTTAGGTTTCCTACTCACCCTGTGGCCATTGACATCTTAAAATATTATGGGATTGTTACTGCCTAGCTTGCCTCCAACAGATGGGGATGTAGAATGGTCTTTCTGGTCTTTTTTTATAGAAATGGGCTGCTTGCCATCTGTCAATCTTTTCCAGGAGTTTTTATGTTCAACTCTTTAAAAACTGTACACCTTAAAAAGCCAAGGGAGAAACTTGAGAACGACTATTACCTTTTCAATGCCCGTCCTATCATACGAGGAGTTGTCCTGCCAAAGACAAAAACCCTTAATGAGGGTTTTGGTTCTCTATTTATAATAAAAGAGGAGAGAGAGTGTCAACCAGTAGCTGAGCCAACAACAAGCAGCCAGTTGGTCTATCTGTCGGCTCCATTCCTACGGTAGGGCAAAAAGGATAGTCCTTTGTGAATTTTTTTTGGGCCTAATGTATTGGTGCGTATAGTGAGCCCACCTAAGGCCTGTTCTACAGTGATTACAGGTTCGGTTGGGATTCTTTACCTAGGATCTGGATATCTCCATCAGGTCTGCATCAGGTCCATTTGTTGTAGATGTGGGAAGACCTGGCATAAGAGAACCCCAATCAGTAGGGGATTTTGGGTGCAGGTCTTACACCCAGTCCTCTAGGGGTTCAGGGCTTGGCAATTGGTGAAGACTGTAAGACCCATATCAAACTAACCTGGTCTTATCACCTTGAACCAGGTTTACCCATCATGGTTGAGTCAAATGGACCAAGGGCGTGAAGGAGATCATGATCCCAGGTATCAAATCGACCCTAAAACACTCAATTCAAGGGGAGGGTCGCATACCCAGCAAAGGAGGGTCGGACCCCCCAAGACAGAAAGTCAGACCCTCAGTTTTATAGGGAGGGTCGGACACCTTAAGAACCCTAGGGTCGACGGGATCATCGACCCTCCCATCGACCCTCAGTTGCCGTCGAAACTGAAATTAGGAAATTTCATAATTTTCGATTTGGATTCTTTCCTAATCTCAAAGGGACTTATTTTAGGATGTTTCTACTCTATTTAAAGGACGTCCCTAAGCCTCTTTCACTCCTTTTACAACCCTAATTGAATTGAGAGAAAGAGAAGAGAAGGATAAGGAGAAGAAGAGAAGCATGGAAAAGAAGATAGCAAAAAGGAGAAGAGTTTCAGAGAAGGAGTAATCTTCTCAGGTATGGACTAATTCCATGAGTTTCTACAGACCTTAGGCTAGATAATGATGAGAGTATGATCTCAGAGAAACCCAAACCATCAACCCGTGGTTAGGTTTTCATAGAAAACTATGGGAGATTACATGAAAGCTATCTAGGTGGATGATTCATGGTTTTAGACCATGTAATGAATGTTGAATGGACTGTAGGAGAAAGCCATAGGACCCCAAACACGAAGGATGGACTAAAAGGAGGGAAATTGACCAAAATCCACCGAGGGTCGCACAGAGGGTCGATGACCATCCGACCCTATGTGATCCTGAGGATCGACCCTCAAGTGTTCGGGAAGTCCAGATTGGGGAGGGTCGCACTCAGGGTCGATCATGACTCCGACCCTACCTCCGACCCTCAGTTAACAGAATGGTTTTTAAATTCTAATTAAATTTTATCGGCTTTGTTAGGTCTTCTAGCAATATAATAACATTATAAAGGTGATTCTAAAGCTTGGAAGAGTATCTATTAGCAAGCTAAGGTGAGGGAACAAGACCTACACTAACTGGTTAATAATAAACTGTTTTAATTCTTGAGTCCAATACCATATTGATTCTATACGTGTATGCTTGTATGTGCATTCAACATGCCATCCAATATTTTTATTAATTGTTCATGCATATTTACTTTACTGTTTATAACATGATGATGATGATGATGATGATAGGAATATGCATGTGAATGTTTGTGTTTGGCCAGTGTATATGGTGAGGGTAGAGATGGTATCAACAGGTACAACCATGACCGTTCTTCATAGGGTGTATATTGTGCCATGGTCTACTTAAGTCATGTCCACCGATGTCGTCGTATCGCCATTACCTTAGCAGAACTATTATGTCGTAGAGCATCGGGGAGGTGGTCTTGGTCCTTGTAGTCTCTGACTCTACCGGAGAGCCTTAGCTCTATCTCTATGGATGTTCTGAGGGATGCTGGGGTGAGGCCTTGGATACATTGTTTGGCATTAAGATTGGTTAGTTGCGAGCCCAGTTTGCAACCCTAGCCAGCAGGGGTTAATTTATTGGTATGGTATCAACCGGTACAGCCATGCCGTTTTCATGGGGTGTATAATGTGTCATTTTGGGTGATGTGGGCGACAGTGCAGGAGTCATTGAGCGTATCCACACACTTGTGTATAGAGGTGCGGTGGCCACCTATCCTTTCTATAGCACAGTGCAAACTTTAAACCGGACCAAAGAGATGAATTGATTGCATGCATATGTATTGTTGCATTGTTTTATTTGCTCACTGAGCCATGATGTATGCTCACCCTTCGACGTCGAATATTTTTAGTTGATGATGCAGGTTTAACCGTTGAAGACTATATAAATGCTCTAGAGTACGGGAACGTTGCAGCGATGGTAGTTGAAGATGAAGTGGATACACATGACATCTCTTGCGAGTGCAACTCATGTATATTCGATTAGATTTTTAGTTTTATTTATTTGGATTATTAAAGACATGTATTTGATATTTATTTATTTATGTCTTAGTGGATATAGAATAATTTGTTATTTAAATATTGATATCACAATAGATTCTGAGTTCATTTTATTATAAGACTTCTGCTATTTGTTTTATTTACTCTGATTATTTATGTGGATGTATGGAGTTTATATAACACGGATATAGCCTACTCGAGATCCTGGTTGAACCGTTGGTTTGTTAGCGGTTCATCACACCATTCTGAATAGTACGGAATTAGGGTGTGACAAAGACGCTATCTCATGTGAGCGATATATTGTTATCTTTTTCTTTCTTGGTTTTGGGAAGGAATGACAAAAGGATGAATGTGGCGCTAAGGTTTCAGGCAGTGGGCGTCAAATTTTTGATGTCGTACGGCACCCGCCTTCTTCCCCAATGCTTTGATACTGCAAGGAGGAAGAAAATAGTTCATGTGGAGGGGTTTGGTGACCCAATGCTCAAGTCAATATGGGATAAGACAATTGAGAAATTGGAATGCTGTGTGTGAGAGAGAGAGAGAGAGAGAGAGAGAGAGAGAGAGAGAGAGAGAGGGTTGTTTCTTAACTATAAAGGAGAAAGGATTCTTACAGAGGGGATGTGTCCAACCCCTGCGATTTAAACTGATCCTTATATATAGCCGCATACGTGGTTTGATTTGGAGATTGATCTTTTTATTGCGGTTGAGGTGGCACATCTTTGTGGCAGATGTGTCACCGACGTGGTGTTAAAGTTGCCATTGGTGTGGATACGTTGTGCATGAATTGTACACAATGTGCATATGTGGCCTTGGAATTTGTTCAGCATCTCGACACGCTTTGAGATTAGCTTATGGCTTGGACAGGTGTCTCCTTAATGCTCGATTAAACATGCAAAATACTGCTACGATGGCGTATTTAGCTGCCTATAATAAGCTTAGGCACATGGGATAACTTGTGGGACAGTATCCTTTGTCATGAGTGCGTCTGCTCAATGGTAACTCACGCACGCTTAAGTGGTCAAGCATTTCCCTTACCGACTGCATGCATTTCGTCAATACTCTTCACTCGGGTCTGCCAGGTGTTGTTGTTAGTGCCGAGTCCAAAGATGTTGAGTGTGTAGTTGGTCGCCGTAGTTGGCCTGTCGGGGGTGTGGAGTACGGTCGGACATTCTCATTCATTGCTTGTGATCAATCGGATTTGTACCATGCATCGCCATATCCCATATAGTTATTTGTATTCCCATCAATACCCCTCTCCTAATGTGATCCTTTGATATTTCTACTACCTCTAGGAGAGAAACTCTCCCCTTCGCTTTAATTTAAAGCGCAAAAAAGATATTAAAAGACCATAATTTTCATGTGAAATATTATTTGCATTGAAAATAGGAACTTATCTTAATACCTCTTGTTCTTATATTTATTTATTTTTTTGGGTTTGCCTGTTCATTTAAGTTCTGTTTTTTGGTAAAACATTTAGGTTTTGTTTGATCATGTATAAAATATTGAAAACAGAAAGTTTACACGTAAAATAAGTTTTTTCAGTTAAAATGCAGAAAAAGATGGAGAAAGATCCTCTGTGGAGAGGCGATCTTGAGCATTGAGAGGGCATTGGTCGTATTTCGACGCCTTTCGAATGCTCAGGATCAAATCTACTACACAGGAATGAAGCAGACGATGCCGATCCGAAAAAGACATTGAAATGGTAAGAAAATTTTATATAAAAAAAAAAGCGGAGATTTTTTTGATCCGGAAATCAGACAAATCCGACAGGGTATATGGTTGTGGGCCTGGGGGACGTGGCATGTGAGGGAAGGGATATAATCTACTTACCAAAAAAAAAAAAAAAAAAAAAAAAAACTTCGGGTCGGTGGAATACAGTTGCCCACCAAATGTTTTCTGATATATAACTGTCAATAAAAAAAAATTCAAAAAAAATTAACGTAAAATATCATTTACACAAAAAAACTTAAAAAAAAAAAAGACAAAAAACAAACAGAGCTTTACTTGTTCGTTTTGCTCTTCTTCAAAAATCAGTTTCGAAGAAAGATCTGTTCCTGTACGTAGTCGGAGCGCTCTCTCTCTCTCTCTCTCTCTTCCGTAAGAAAAGTGTCTGCGAAACCGAAGCGAACTGATGGCGAGGAGACCGGACGAAGAGTACGATTACCTCTTCAAGGTCGTATTAATAGGAGATTCTGGCGTTGGCAAATCCAATATCCTCTCCAGATTCACCAGAAACGAGTTTTGCTTGGAGTCTAAATCCACCATTGGCGTCGAATTCGCCACCCGAACCGTTCAGGTATCATTTTTAATACTTATCTATCTCTCTCTTTCTTCATATTAGTCCTTTTAAGTAGTTCGATTTGGAGTTTATAGTTGGGAGATGTTTGACATTTCTGGTTGGATTTGGTATCATTGTGGTTTTTTTTATTGAATCACTTAATGTTTGCGAATTGTTATGTGAAATGTGGCGACTGGATCTAGTCTAGTGGGTTCACTGTTTTTAGATATTACTTCGAGGTTTTCCTCTAGTGTTTTCTTTTAGATTTTAGATCTGAACCGAATATTCCCTTGTCAATATCGAGATCCATTTTATTTTATCTAATTTTTTGTTTTAACTTGGGGAGACTGTTTTAATTGATTCCCCAACCTCCCCGACGCCCGCCCGCCCAAAAAAAAAAAAAAAAAAAATCCCAAATAGGCAATTGACAACTTTTATTAAGCTTTTAAAGGAGAAAAGAAATATATTAATTGTGTATAGACACTTTCCTAAGTGTAACATAATTACTTAAAATACACTTATGTGCTATAAATACCCCAAACCATGATTTTTATTTTTATTTTGTGTGTGTGTGTGTGTGTGTGTGTGTGTGAGATAATGGTGCATCTATCCCTGCTAATCCTTGGGAACGGTTGTTCCTTTGAAAGGCTCTTGTATTCCTTTTTCCAAATGCACCCCAGCACACCGCAAAATGCAATGCTCTCCAAAGACTTCATTGCTTGCCATAATTTCAATCTCTCTTTAACGTCATTCTGGCTGAAGCTTCCACCCTTGGTGTTATTGTTTTACCCAAATCATTTTCGGGGTTTAACGAGAGCTATCTTATTTGTGCTTCTCGGAAATCTGACATTACTCATGTTTTTCTGATCCTGACACATTTATTCAAGTTGGATGGGAAATGGAACAGGAGAATAATTCTAGCTTCCATGCATCTATGGTGGTGACCTCTTAAAAGGAGACTGGGATTTGAGTTGGAACATTACCAAATAGTATAAGCTGAAAAAGATACTGAAAATAGTGAAATTTTTTGAAGCCCTGGTTTTAAATCATTTCTATGGTTAGATTGAAATAGCTCAACTAAAAAGAGGTTAATTTCAAAGTTCCCAAAAGAGCAAATTCTGTAGAAATCGAACTCTATACAAGATGCAGAAAAGTAAAATGAAATAGGAAGAGACAATCACACAATCCAAATATTAACGTGGTTTAGCACGATTTCCTTTCCTACGTCCATGGTGAGATGATAACTTCTTCACTATCAATAGAGAATAGGGTTATAGCCTCTCATCTTACAGAGAATTCCCTCGCTATCAATTTATAGCGAATCCAATATAGGTACGTTTACTAAAATACCCATAGAACCCTAAAATAATTTTCTCATGGCATCAAGCCCTTGAGTCCTTTGGGCTCAACGGGATTTTAACGGCCCTTAGGAATTAACCCACAAACTCATGAAATAGAATACAAGACATCCTATTCCAAACAAATGCAGAGATAGCTTTTTGTGTCACATCTTTTGATGAACCAATGGATTTTACTGATTCAAATTTTAAAGAACAGCAGTAGAAAGTACAGTACCTGTAATTGATTGTCTAAGTTTTAAGGGGGGGAGAGAGAGAGAGATCTACTAACAAGATTATTTCTTGTCATTGCAATTCTTTTTCATAGATCCACATATGAGCTTCTATTAGATAACTATATTCTGTCAACTTTTGATTCTTTTAGACATCTAATAATCACAGAATAATTAACTTAGTGATAGTTTTAAAGAAACTGCTAAAACTCTCAGAAACGTGTGAACAGAAATGTAATCTGATTAGTCTCTTTAACTAAACCTTTAAACCAAACTAAAATAAACATTGCAATTACCCTTACAAATGAACTCTTCAATGAATTAATATATAACAACAACAACAAAGCCTTAATTAAATGGGGTTGGTTACATGGATTCTTGTCCTCCAATCAGCTCTGTTTGATGTCATACTTGAAATAAGTTCTAAGCTATATATGTCTTTCCTCACCACCTTCCCTAAAGTCATCATAGGTGTGCCCCTAGCTCTTTTAGATTCTTCTATTTGAAATTAATCACTCCTTCGTACTGGAGCATCTAACGGCCTCCGTTGAACATGGCCATACCATCTCAAATGACTTTCTCATAGTTTATCATGTATCGACGTTAGTCTCAAATCAGCTATAATACGACCATTCCTTACCTTGTCTTTCCTAGTTTTGCCACACATCCATCTCAACATCCTCATCTCAGCTATACTAAGTTTATTTATGTGATGCTTCTTAACTGCCCAACATTGTACATCATACATTATAACCGGTCGAATAACTGTGCTATAAAATTTTGTTTTAAAGGAATACGCCGATTACATAACACTCCAGACGCACCTCTCTACTTATTCCATTCTATTTTAATCCTCTGTGAAACATTATCCTCTTTATCAATTTCTTCATTTATGATTGAACCTAGATTCCTAAAATAATCACTGTACTGTATTTCCCTCTCATCAACTTTCACCACCTCATTGTCCATTATTGTATGACTAAAGTTATACACCATATATTCCGTTTTTGCTCTACTTGTCTTAAAACCTTTTGATTCCAATGTTGATCTCTATAGTTCCAACTTGGCGTTAATCCTTGTTTTTTTTTCTCATGCACGAAAGCAATATCATCAGCAAAATGCATGCACCAAGGAACTTTATTTGAATGTCTCTGGTTAAATCATCCATAATGAAGGCAAACAAATAAAGGCTTAAAGCTGATCCTTGATGTAACCCAATTGTAATATAAATTACCATTAATTTTCCAATCTTAAAATCTTCTTCTGTGCAACCCAATGGCAGTATAGTAATTCAAGTTTCAAACACCAAAGAAATAGTGTCATACAATTAAGAAGGAAGCAAAATTAATCCCTTTCATAAATCAAAGGGTAACAATTATCACTAGAGGTTACTTATCCTTTTGTATCTTTTTTTTGTTTTTCAATTTCCATTCATGTATTTATTAGAACTGTATTAGTATGAGTTACAACATAAATATATGTTCTCCAATTTTTAGAAGCTTTCAGAAAAAATAAATGTCTATACAACTATTGTTCCACCAGCATCAAAAGAAGTTCCTGTGACCCCCATGGACTTTGATTTTATATAGGCCTGATCAACAAAAAATTTCATCTCTCTCCAATGTTCAACAAGTGGGTCCTTTTCCACTGTGGATGTTAGGGACCAAATCGAATTTCAGGGCAGTAAGGAAGCCATGCTTCAGTTTCCTTTGGTGTCACCCAGTCTACATGGCACAATCAGATAAAATAACTCAATATGATGCTTGTCACTTCTTGACAAAATTAGCCACCACCCCAAAAGGGCCTTCTCCTCTAAACTCTCGAGAGAGTGCAAAAACTCCATATTAGAGATGAAGGGATTTTCATTGATGTTGGGGGCATCTTGAGCAGTTTAATTGTAAATCTATCTTCTTTATGTGAGGGGAACGGATGCAGATAAATCACAAAGGTCTTGTTTTATTGGAAATATGCCTTTTATTGGGCCTTTGGTCCAAGGTAAGTTTATTTATTTAATTTAATTTAATTAAATTTTTTTTTTTTTTTGGTTTTTGGGGTGGGGTGGGGTGGGGGGAGGGGGGAGGGCACTAGTAGGCCACTTAAATGAGTCTAATATATGGATACGAGGTAGGAATATGGGATTTATTAGTTAGTTAAGTTGGGCTTCTTAGTGTTTATTTTCTTTTAAATTTGTTATTATTTTTTTATCTTATTTTGGCTGGTTTTTGTAAGATGTTAAATTTTCAGCTTTATCTTAATTTCTAGTGGCAATCCTCTGAAGTGTTTGGTAACAGCAAATCTTCTCACCAGTTCTTTACTTTTGGTTGGGGAGGATTTCTTTTATGCCAAAGTAGGCTCACCACAGTGGTGGCTAGGAGGGGAAGGTAGGCTTCTGATGGGGCCGCCTGGGGGGGAAGGAGTGTTTGGTGTGATGTAGGGCTATACTGCAGCCTCTGGCTACCCAGCACCCAACCGCCAAGCTGCTAAACTGTTGAACTAGATAAACTGTTGTACTAGATAAAGCCCACAGGGGGAGGGACATAACTTAGCCAGAATGATTTAGAATGATGAAAAGCAGGTGTTGATGGAAGAATTAAACATATTGAATATGTTTTCAGCACATGCATATACATGTCAACTAATACCTTATTGTTATGGTAGTGTCTGGAATCTGGATATCAAGATTGCTATGCAGGCAGGCAGTAAAATTTTAGTAAATAATAATAGAGATCATAATGATAATGATAGAACCATAATAGCTAGAAAAAGGCTGGTCTTTTAATTTCTTTCATCCATAATTTGGTCCACCCTAAACCCTATCTTATTTGGGTTGGCTCACATTATAAATAGATGTAAAGGCCACAAGGCCTCCCAACAATAGCAAGTAATATATTGGTTCAGTTTTCTGAAAATTCGGCTGTTGTGAATTTAGTAGTCGGTGGATTCAAAGTGAAGGCTAATGTAGATTCCTTTGTTGATTCTTGTCATGGATTCTCTTCACGGGTTTGGTGAATTTTTATCGTGTTCTCTCAGTTCTTTATTTTCTATTTTATTTCTTCCATTCCTAAATCTGGTTTTGTATTCTGTTTTGTTAGTTCCATATCCCTTATTCCCTGTTCTATGATCCTATTTCTACTTTGTACTCTTCTCCAGCTTGAATTTTATGGTTTGGAATTAGTTTATGTTAGGAATGGGTCTCTTGTTTGTATTATTAAATGCCTGGACTGGTTTAGGTCAGACATCTTACACAACCAGAGTGTGGAGACCTGTAACTGGTTCATGCCAGAAACCTCATCCAACCTTGGTGAACATGTCAACTCCTTTGGTAAAAAATATTCTTCGGCCAAGGTAGTAGTCAACTAGACATTGTCTGGTTTTTGTCAGGAAAAAGACACCTAGATGAACATGCACCCATAGTGGTTAAGGTTAGTAGCAGCATTGTCATAAGGTGATGCAAACATTAAAGTACATGGTGATTCCGAGGAGTTTTGGGCAAGTTATGGTCATTCATTGATAGGGTGTTAAGCATTGATGAGATTTAGATTTGGGTATTCGAATTTAATGAGGACTACAATCTGGGTTTGACTTAATATTTTTCTTGTTTTATGGAGTCAGGCAGTTATAAGAGTTTATAAAGCTTGTAATTGGAGTCATGTTATAAGTTTCACTTTGCTTGAGAGTTTAAGTTTGACTTTAAATAGGGGTAGTAATTAAATAAGGTTTGGTAAATGGCTGTATGTTGTAAACTGCAGACTTCCACCCACCAAAAAGGGGGCTCTCTTTTGGCAGATATCATTCTCTAATTCTCCTGGGTCTATCCAAGTTGTTTAATAGTTGCTAATTCTATTGTTATGCTGCTGATTTACGGTAGATTTATTTCTTGGTTCTTTTTATAAGATCTGGGTTTGTTCTGGCCTGTTTTGTTACTTTATTGAAGTTCTTTATCTGTTATTTAAGATTCTATCTAATTCTTGATCTTCTTTCCTACGATCATGGATCACTGGTCTTTAATTTAATATTTTGAAAATTCTGTTAAATAACATAAATCTTGAAGTTTTTCCTGTGGAAATTGGCTGCTGCTTTTGTACCATTTGGAATTTATGTTTATCTTTGGATTTTGGCAAACATTTCAGTGGATTTATTTTCTATGTTGATACAAAGATCCAAGGATTGATTCCTTGCTGTTTTTTTCGATTTATTGTTGGTTCTTGTCCTGTTGTTCTGGATTGTATGCAATCTTAATGACCTCTTACACCTGTGGTAATGTAGTAAATCAACTAGCTGGTTTCATTCTATAAAATTCATGTCGAGCACAATCACCTATCCATCTTGGTGGCTTTTTCCCTTAATTATCATGCTGCCAACTGCCCGTAAGCCTCAATCTGTTCTGGTTGGTTTCATAAAATTAAGAAAAACCAGTACCATTCTCTACACCGCTCATAACAAAGAGAAATAAGTAGTTCTCCATTCTTCAACCAGATAACTTAAATACACCAAAAATCACTATTCAATTTATTGAAGTTTGATAATCATTGTATGATTGTATCATTTTCTGTAAACTCTAATGCGAATTGTATGGAATAAAACTACAGAATGCTGAATGGTAATTCTCTAGAATCAACACTGAAGCTACTATGGGAAATGTTGGAATCAAATAACATCTTCAGAACTGTAATTGAGTTGAAACTAGGGGTTCCGATCCTATGACCTATGGGCATTATTTTGATAATGTGAGGATCTTTCTCAGCCTCAGGTTCTACTAAAAAAAAAGCAAACCATGATCTAATAAAGACTATAAGTATAATGTTATCATTTTACGCAACAGAAGATATTTAGTAAGAGAGGAAAGAGAGGATTATACAAAAGGAGGAAAACCGTAGCTAGTATAGCCATTCCATGATTACCCTGACCACTGCAATGAACAGACCCAAATGCAATTGACAAATGATTAATGCAACAACACATTAAAGGCCCACAAACACCAAGTGCTGCCACCATTCAGCAACACCAAAAACCCAAACTGCTACCAGTAACTGTGCTGCCTCACATCCCAGGATATAAGAATTCACCACACTGATAAGGCAGATAATTAGATTATGGAGGGGCTCATTCCTTTAGATCTTGTGACAGATTTCAAGCTTAAGTGATTCTCCCTTCCCAAGTAATCTGAAGAGCTATCTTACTTTCCAAGGACGTGTCTTCCAGCCTCTTTTTTTATTTAAAAAAAAAAATCCATTGATTTCTGAATAAAAATGTATTGATGAAGAGATAAATGTGAAGATACCACAACAAAATACTTGGTTGAAAACACCACTCTCATCCTCTGCCATTGGCATGCTGAAACAAAGAAGAAAAAGAAAAAAAAGATGAATAGGCAAAGAAAAGACAAAGTTAACAATCTCATAGAGAAGACTATCCCCAAAACAACTCTTGGCCAAATCACTCCTCAAAAAATCTCATCAGCCTTCCCATTCGACTCTCTTGAACTCCATAAGAATAAGACATTTGCATGAGATGCCAAGTGAATAATATGCTTGAGAAAAAGAGTGAATGAGTGAACCTCCTCAACATTTTGGCCCCCCTTTCCAGTATTTAAAAGAACTTACCGGACCCCTTGGAAATATTTAGCCAGTTTTATCCACTGGCAGTGCCTTCAAAACTGCCTCTTCTGCTAGGGACTTACTAGATGTCAAAGCCACCACCTCATGAATGCTGACATTTTGCAGAGAGATGTTTGCTAAACATTATATGAAGTTGCAAAGAGAATACGACTAGGCATGGAGATGAATTCCAAGTAAATTTAGCTTAATTTCAACTTGGTATTTGTGATTTATTTTGCTTTATTAACAATTCTTGATCTTTTTACCTTTTTTTTTCTTCAATCTTCAAATTTAGTGGCTGTTTAGCAAGCCTGCTTTTGATTCTTTGTTTATCCTTGTTTTTGCAATGTATGATTTTCTTCATATTCATCAAATGGAATTTGGTCTTTTCTGTGAAATTTTGAGTAGGTTTTTTTTTTTTTTTTTGGGAAAATTCTCACTATGTTTCTAGGGAGTAGGTTGTTGTCCTTAGGACAAATGAATGCTGTGACCAAGGTCTGTCTTATAGTAGAAGATCATAGCTTTTATGTAGCATGGGTTATTTTCAGACAGTGCATCTATGGATAGTGATTAATTCAAATTTGGTGTGGGGTTGCAGCTACTCTGGGCCCAATCTTGATCAACCTAATATCAAGCCTAATCTGGTCTGCCTTATAGGAGGGGGAGGGCAGGGGATTGCAGGAAAATCTTTGCAGGATAGTGGGAGGTGAATGGAGTGGACCCTGTTTCCATGGAAGGAAATGACATGGAAGGCGGAAGGCCCCCTTTTGGGGGGGGGAGAGAGAGAGAGAGAGAGAGAGAGCTTATAGATGTAGATATAATCAAGAAATTTCAACTGCTGAAGCTTCTCGTGGCCATGAATCGATTAATCTGTAGGTAATGAAGTAATTTATAGAGTGTTTTTTTCTCAATTACTATTGTGAGTGAATATCAATTTAGAGGAGTAAGGGAATGAGAATTGATTAAGAAACGCATAGGTCTATTAATAGGTTGTAGTATCCTAACAGAATTATTCTATCATATCAGGATAATAGGATCACAGGGTTAGGGATATAGGACAGAAACAGAGGAATCTCAGCAGTTAGTGCTAAACAGATCAGAATAGGATCAAACTTCTGTCGATGGATTTGTTTTATTTACAGAACTGGTCTGCAATTCATGTCACAGAATAGTAAGTTCTTGAAGAATCCTATTGCTAGAAGGAATCCTGCTGAAGAGTGAAGAGAACCAGAACTGCAATAATTGACTGGCAGGTTCAGAAGTTCAGAATTAGAATTGAAGTAGAATGAAATCTGAAGTTACTGAAGTTAACTCAATCTGACAGAATATAGTAGAGCAAATAAACAGTAGCAAGCTTGAGAAATAAAAGAGAACAGCACAACCACACGATAGTGGAAGTGTTCAGATCTGACCTGCAACCTTGATTGAGATAGAAGAATAGAAGATAACAATAGAAATCCACCTAAGCCTCACCCAGAATCTGGTAGGTACACTGCTGAATCCTGAGTAGCTCCCTTGAATTCACAGCAGTTTAAGCTCAGAAAATTATGAACTTGTAATTACTCAAAATTGATGGATAGTCTGAAGGCCTTACATGTATTTATAGTAATTGATAATTCATATTTGAGAATAAAAATTATAACATAAACAAATCCTGACTCTATCTCTTCTAATTGACCAGCTAAGAAAGAGTCCCAATCTGGCCTAGGAAATCTTTAAATAATGGAGAATATATGAACAAAAAGGCTGGAATTAAATAACCTAATCCTGCTGTCATGGCTGTCATATCTGCTGGTAGATTTTCTGGACTTTTTCCTCTGGAACTGCTGCTGGCAAATTTTCTTATCTAAAATCCACATTTGTGAAAACCTTGGGTCTTCAGTCTTGTCTTGTAATGGCTGAGAACCAAGAGAAAAAGAAGGGGGAGAGGGAGAATAGTTAAAGTGGGGGAGAACTCAAAACAAGAGATAATAACCCGACATGTTGAGCATGGGAAAACCCAACCTACTAGAGATCAGCTGGTGACAAAGAGGGTTAAAAGCAAGTCAAATTAACAAACCCTCTTTGCTACAGGATCTTAATTCAGTCCAATACAAAAAATCTGCAGAGAAAAGTAATGAAGAAAACCACTTATCTTGAAATCTAATCGTCAGAATTAGATGAAACTTGGTATGGATGATCTTTGTAATGATTGTGAACACCCTTGCAAATTTGAAGAGGATCTAATGAGAGTTGAAGGAGCTACGAGCTCCAAAAACTGGCTGTACCTGGTACCGCCCAGATTTGGAGTAGTATTCAGCTGAGACTTGATGTTTTGTATTAAATCAGCAAAGGAATGATATAGTTTTGCAGGAGAGCAATGTCGCCAGCCAAGGTATGGTGTTTGTAAATCAAAACAGAAAATAGAATCTCAAAGGAAAAAAAAGAACAAGTGGTTGAGTCTCACAACCTTGGAGACTCAACCAGAAAATAGGAATTCAATCTCTTAATTTTCTGGAAAACTCTAAGAGCTACCGCCAGCTTTTATTCCTCTTATTTATAATGAGAATCCTTACAATTAAAATAGGAAAGAGAGAAAACTACTAAAACTAAACCTCCTTATAACATGGGAAGGTTTTAATATAATGGAAAGAAAACTTTCTAAATCTGAAAATAGGAAAGTAAATACTTGGTCTCCAAGTAATTGACACCTACTATCAATCTATCCTAAATATTAGGAAACAAACTAAACAATGAAATTAGGAAACCAACTTTTAGGAAAGAACTAACAAAAGAGTGAAAAATTCTGTTGCTGGTACTGTTCACGTGAATAGTACCACGTGAACACTGTTCACGTGAACAGTGTGGGTTGGTCAGCCAATTGGGCCTGGCCCAATTTTGGAGGGTTCTTCTTTCGGCCCCTTCTGGAGTAGACTTGGACTGCATCAGCTCCCCTCGGCTTAGAAACATTCGTCTCCGACGAATGGAGGAAAGACATGTAGCGATCAAAAAAATCAGGGTCGATGCGCTTGAAGTCATCTTCATGTATCCACGTGCTGTCACTACGTGGGTGCCCTTTCCACTTGATTAAGAATGACTGGTAACCTCCACCATTGCGAGTCATAGTATACTTGGAGTCAAGAACATCTTCAATTTGTTCAGCGGAAGGAACAGCAAACTGTGGAAGACGTAAAGTATGTTCCATATCTCTTTCGTCAGAATGATGACCCGTGTAGAGAGTTCAATTTTGCATACCAGGACTAGATCCTCTGTGATGGAAGGGTAAGCAAAACCTAAACCCCCCCCCCCCCACACACACACACAAAAACAAAACAAAACAAAAAAAAAAAAAATGAAAAAAGAAAAGGGCATGTCGGGTCAATCCCTAAATATTGTAACCTCATATATATATATATATATATATATATTTTTTTTTCCTTGGTATGCCAACCAACAGTAACCTCTTATATTTGGACCAGGACAGGTTACCATCCCATGCTGCTAAATGCTGTCTGCTATATTGTTTCTTGATCTACTGATAATTTGCTGTATTTCAATTTTGGATAACGTCTCCTGTTGAATAAGGATAAATTATTATCAGATTTATGGCAGAGAAAGGTTCAATCATGATATTGGAGGAATTTCGTCTGAGAAATGTCTCTGTTTTGATTCTCAAGTACAGTCTCCTGCTGAGTTGGGAAAAATAAAACCGAAAAGTTAGGTTCTTTTAATTGGTCGATGAAATATAAGGTAGATTTACATCTTTGTTTTCTGACAGATGTGAGTTAGTGCAAAATTTGTGCAACCAAAATGTCTGTCTTCTCTATCCCTTGAGTGATAAAACCAAAATGTGATGTTCTTTTAATTCAGACAATTCGTCGGTGAATTATAAGGTAGATATACATCTTTGTTATCTGACTGATGTGGGTTATTGCAAAATGTGTGCAACCAAAATGTCTATGTTTTCTCTACCCCTTGATTGAAACAAAACTTTGATTTACAGGGTAGACTGATTTCCTTAAACGATCGGATGTCTATGCTATCCTTTTTTATTTGTCTATGCTTTTTATTTTTTTTTTTTCTTTTTTTTCACTGTTTTAGTATTATGGATTCAAGGAAGATAAGTCCTGAATGTTCCAAAAAAACATTGGGAATAAAGATTAGCTTATCCCATCAAACTTTTAATGGGAACATGCGGGTTCATTCAGTTTTTTCAGTGGATCAGGAAAATGATCCACATCCAGTTCAGATCCTCTGCTCCCAATCTCTTAAACCTTGTTAGGTGTCTCAACAGATTATTTTTGAGAGTCCTTGCTAGCAAAACTAGCATCCTGTCAAACTTGCTATATTTATGTTACTTGTTCCTTATCTTGACCCTTCTGTTAATTTTGTTTCAAGCTAATCTAATCTCAATTTCTGTTATGGAGAAACTGCCTTCTTAGATTTCCTGTTATCGTTCTGAGTAGGTTGAGGGGAAGACAATAAAAGCACAGATATGGGACACAGCAGGGCAAGAGCGCTACAGAGCAATTACCAGTGCCTACTACCGGGGTGCACTTGGAGCTCTTCTGGTATATGATGTGACGAAACCAACGACATTTGAAAATGTTAGCCGATGGTTGAAGGAGCTGCGGGACCATGCCGACTCGAATATTGTAATCATGCTCGTCGGTAATAAGACTGATCTCAAGCATCTCCGAGCGGTGGCCACTGAGGATGCTCAAAGCTTTGCTGAGAAAGAAGGCTTGTCATTCATTGAGACTTCTGCACTTGAAGCTATCAATGTTGAGAAGGCTTTCCAGACCATCCTCGCAGAAATATACCGCATAATAAGTAAGAAGAATCTCTCTTCAGGCGAGCCTGCACCTGCAAACATTAAAGAAGGGCAGACAATTGATGTCTCAGGATCAGAGGCAAACATGAAGAAGTCATGCTGCTCTTCATCTTAGGGGTGAGTTATATTTTTTGTATTTTTTTTGGGGTGGCAGTTTATTGTTCAAATTTCTAGTCTAGACTGCTGTTGATTGTCTATTATCTTGTTTGTTCTTATAGGAGTTTGCTTGGGGTATTTCGTTTTGTTTTTTGGATTTCAGTGTATTTTGCTTCATGATGTCAGAAACAGATGGACGAATTCAGATTTTAGTAAATGAGCTCAATATTCTTATAAACGTGATGGGATATTCACAATCGAGCTAGTCACTATGCCCTTCTCAAGGCATTACTCTTCTAATTTTCTGCAGAAAAATCAACTTGCTTGCTTGGATAGTCTGTACTATAGGAAGGAATCAACCACCAATGTGATCCACCGAAAGATGATAGTTGGTTTTTATGCTTCCAAGACAGGATGATCCATCATTTTAATTTGAGATAGATCTATCTATTTTTGGTTACACATTTCTTACCTGCTATTGTCAAGCAGTGTAGTATATGGTGTTGTGCTTTTCAATGTAGTTTACCTCTCAACAAATGTCCTCTGATTTGTGTTCTGATAATTCTGATTCTTTTAAACGTGACTGGCTTGACACTGACAATGTTTGAAGTATTTGCACCCGTGATCCTGCATGAACACTAAAGGTGAGCAGGGATGTTGGGAGATTCATGTTATATGACGATCCAAATTTTTTGATGTATGCATTTTTATTGGAATGAATATGGTTAAGTAGTTGGCTTTGTTTATCCAAAAAAAAAAAAAAAAAAAAAAAGTAGTTAGCTTTGCTCAGTTCATTCCTAAGCTTGGTTTGCTTGAGCAAGCTCAGATTAACTAGGGCTTAGTGCATGATTGTAGTAATCGGTATTGGCCACATTATTGTTCCTGGCCAATCCCAATACCGAACACGGAATCGACTCAACCCAATACAAATCGACTAATGCAATACCAATATTTAAAACAGTAGTTTAGTGGCCTATTCTTTTAGGCTCCGATTGCTTGGAAATAAAAGGGCAAGGGGGTTTGCTTAGGGTTTGTGGAACCTATTTCATATTGGACAAGAAAGGTACTGATTGCACAGGCAATGGCACGGCAGGCTTGGGAAGAGGGCAGTTTAAGGTTTATGTAACTTTTTTTTTTTTTGGTAAAAAGGTTTATGTAACTTGATAGTTTATGTATTGGTTCTATTTCTTAATATGGGAAAATGTATACCTAACTTGTGTAATGGAATCTTATATGCTAGCACCTTTTTAATCATTGGATCTCTGCATTTCAGCTAGTTAATCCATCCATTGCAGTTGCAACACCCCTCTCTCTCTACGACCCACCGCTCCATGCATCTCACCCTCTATCACATCGCTGTTGCAACCCCCTCTTTCTCTCATATCGATAAGAGGAATTACATCTGATTCGAACTACAAAGGAAATCTCCCTGCAAGTTGTTGTTGCATGAACCAGTTTGCCTTGAACTCATTGAAATCTGCAAACAAGTGAATAGAACAAAGGTGGATGTCAGGTTGGATAACACTGTGACCACTCCGATGCCTAAGTAAGTCCGTGAACAAGCAGTGGAACAGACACAGAATGTGACTGTTCCTTTTGTATCGGTGGGGACAGACAGTCGGCTTTAAGCATGATGAATTCTGAGAGTAAAGTCGTGGATCCGTTTACCTTCGCTTGCTCTTGGTTTATAGGCCTAGAGTGATCAAGTGGATATGGGTAGAGGCTACCAATTAAGGCAAGAGATCGGCTCAAAAGGCATAAATCTCTCCTCGTACGCTGGATTCTTTCGCATATATGCCAAAGTGGATCACGAGATCCGTTCTCTCCATATTTGTCTTTCGAGAGGTCAACCCTCGGATCTCAGGAACATACAAACTTTTCTTATTGAGGTCGGATCTTCCTTATGGGAGGATCCCAGTGGATAAAGCTTCCTTGCATGGATTAATTGTCTGCTTCTAGACAGCTCACCGAGCCTTAAGCTCAGCATGGATTATGGGATTCTCTTGTACACATCCCGATCTTTCCTTCTATGGCCTTCGGTGTAATTAAGAGAGAGATCAACCAATGACACCACGTGTCATTCTATCAATGGCTGGGGGTGTAACCCCATAACAGTTGCCCCTTGCTCTTCTAGGCCTGTGAGGTGTGGGAAAGCAATGTTTCTTCTATCTTTGCCTCGCATTGATCCTTGTCTAGGCCTCGGTATTGACCTATGTCTAGCTTCGTCTGGACTGTTGTGGTTGTTACAACTTTGCTTGATCTCATGAAACGTCACATGGTTGGATCAGTTCAAGCACTCGTTGAGAACTCGTAGATAGGCATATAAGCTATAAACTCATCTCGTGATGCCACCTGTCCCTCGTCAAGCTTTGGGGACTGGAACGGCTACTTAGAAGGTCGTTTCGTCTTCTTTGCACGTATCTCCTCTTTTCGAGGCTTCGCAACAACTGATGGCTGGCGACTCAGGGATCGCCATGCATGTCTATCAGAAGCACAATATACAAGATTCCATCATTGTGAATCCTTTTAAATTTGTCTATAAATACTCTTTGGCCTTCTTCGTTATCCTTTACTTCGATCATAGTATCATTACTCTGCCAAATGTTTCCCAACTTTCGCACTTAGCCGCTACTGTAATTCTTTCCATCATCTCCTACATTTCGACTTCCAGCTTTTTGAGTTCCTTCTTAGCTTACCTCAGTTAAAAGTAAGTCCTCCTTCCTTGATTCTAGTTTCTTTTCTTTTAAAAGTAAAATGTCAGACAGTGACTTTGAAAACCCTGGTAGTATGGCTAGTTGGGATACGGATAGTGAGGAAACTGACTCCTCCAAGAACCGCCGGCGGTGCAAGGCCAAAAAGAAGGCCAAGCGCAGGAGGAGTGGGGAGGAGACTGAGGAGTCCTACCTCCATACTGTTAGGATTCTTCCTCCCGAAACTTCGGCAATAGTGGGCAATGGTTCAATGGCGAAGTCATCGGCCCTGCCCCTACCAAGAAAAAATCTGTTCCTTCTCTGACTTAGGTTACTGCTCCAACGAAACCTAAGCCAAAGCCTTTGAAGCCCAAGGTGGGTAAGGCTGTTTCCTCTCCTGCTTTGAGCTCTTCCCAGTTCCGTGCTGACTTGATAGAGGGTTCTCTAAAATGACCCTCGGTCCATCTCTTCAAGGAGATGTATTTCATTCGTCACCCTTTTTCTGCTAGGGCTCCCTGTCGTGGGGAACACACCTATATCCTGCAGAATCGGAACTCTACATATATGAGGACATGTTCTAGACAGGGTTCTAGTTCCCGATTCACTCCGTAATAGTGGAGATTTTCCACTACTACAGAGTTGCCCCTACTCAAGTCGCCTCCAACGGGTACTTGGCCATTACTACCTTCATTCTCTTCTTCTCCCAGCTCAAGAGGGTACCAACCCTGAACTTGTTTCATCAGCTGCATGTTTTGAGTCATTCTACTGATGAGGGCAAGGGAGACACAAGGTGGTACTACTTTTCCCAAGGCCCAACATTGGGAAACCTATTGTGACCGACAAGCTATCTAAGGTTCCCTCATGGAAGGAGAGGAAGGAGAGATTCTTCTTTGTCTCTTCCAACAATAGCCTGTACTCGTTGCCAGTAACCAACCACTAGTAGATGGTGAACACGAAGGCCCTTAGCAGGCGTCCCATCTTGTCCGACGATGAGACCGAGGCCTTTGGTTTGTTGGAGGGTGGAACACCGGTATCTGCTCTGGAGATGAAGGATAATAACAACCTTCGGCAATGCTGTCTTCTAGTTGAGTCCTCATATTTAGTTACATCTTTTTTATTTTGTCTTCATGTGCTTGACATCTAACATGCTCTGTTGTTTACTTTTGCTTGGTAGTGAACTTCCATTTAGACAACCTCAATCTAGACGATCTGCTAGAGATTGGTTTTGCACCCCCAGAGGCTTCTAGCGCACCACTCTTAGTGAACGAGCCTATTCTTATTGCTACTCTGACTTCAGCTACCCGCAAGGAGAAAGGTAAGTCATGGAAAGGACCGGAGGCTGAAAGTTCTCAAGGCTTGCTAAAGAGATCTACTAAGGTTCACGATGACGACCAACTCCTCGCCCCCCACAAGCACCTTCTTTCTCGATCCCTAGTGGAGTGCAAGAAGCACAAAAACCCGGGGAAAAAGAAGTGCAAGCACTGTCCGTAGAGGCAGACAAGGAAGTTGTGACAATAGGTGCTTAGGACAAGGTGCACCTTAACTCAAAAGCTTGATACCAGAGATAGTGATCTTGGATTCTCCTGACGTAGAGGAGGGGGCCGAGGGCCGAGGGCCGAGGGCCAAGGTCTGTCTTTAGCGGTCGCAGAGGCGATGTTTCCCCAGGAGGTGAAAGTAGAAACTACTGGGGGGAAGCATCCCTTTGGGGGAATTGATGACAACGAGAGCTAAAGACATCCTAATTGAGGCTGATGTGGCAGTCCAGGATGCCATAGACAGGGCAACTCTGCCCGCTGTCGATTCCATAGCTGCCGTCATAGAGACCGAGTCAGCTTGCCCTCACCGAGCGGCCAAGTGTAAAGGAGTTGCAGTAGACAGGCCTACAGTGAAGTTTGTCCTAGAGTGGAGGTTGATAATGGATGACTCAGTGTTGGCGGATCCCTCGCTGGCGTCAAAGTTTGCTTATAGGTCCATCTTGACAAGGGACGCTTAGGTGAAGAGGGGCCTGTTTAATGACATCTTTAAGGAATAGGGGCGTACGTACACTACTCTGGTAAGTCCTTTTTGTTTATCTTTCCTTTTCTTGTGAGTGCTTTTGCAATTGTTTGTTCAAGCCTGATGTTCTTAATAATTCTTCACGCAGAGTTCCTTCTTCTCTACGGAGAAGCTTGATAGCTTGGAGGGGGCTTATAGAAAGGAGGCAGAATGCAGGGCCGAGGCGGAGAGGTTGTTTGCTTAGCAATCTCAGTCAGCTGTCTACATGTGAGCCAAGGTGGAGGTCGAGAAGGCTCGAAACGAGATGGCCACGGCCTTGGACGTGCTGGAGGCTTACTGATCTAAGGAGGTCGGAACGCTATGGTCCAAGGCCAAAGAGGCAGAGAAGACGAGGGATAATTTGCAAGCCGAGCTTCTTTAGACCAGATTGGTGTCGAAGTCTAGGGTTATCTGTGTGTCTGAGTTGGAAGAACTTCGCAATGGGACTAATTTTCTTTGGAAGAAGGCGGAAGACAAGTTGGGAGTCTGCGAAGAGAAGTTGAGAGTTTGCCAAGACCAACTATTTTCTACTGAAGTGGCTCTTCGAGTGAACTGAGAGCGAGCCCAAAAGGTAGAGGCCGATTGGACCAGTGTGAATGCTAAGGTCACTGCTCTTCGAAGGAACCAAGCCAGGTCTAAGGACGAAATCATCATGGAGTACCGGAATTCGTTCGAGATGAATACATATTATTTGGCTTTTTCTTAGGAGATAGTCCACCAAGCAATCATGAGGTGTTGTCAGGAGGTGCTTGTAATCGATCCAACTCTTGATCTTATTTGCAGTACTGCTGTAATGTGGGCAATTTAGGTAACCAGGGTAATTGAGGCTCAACAAGTTGCTTCCGAAGCTTCTATGGCCCCCTTCCCGCTAAGCGAAGGTACTTCTATAGTTCCGCCTGAAGCTTATGCTGAGGCCCAGAATGATGTTCCTCCTCCTGGTGATGTTCCTCTGACCGCAAAAGAGGTTCCAGGTTCGGGCATTGAGGGAGTTATCCCTCTTCCTTTGGATCTTCTTAAGGGGATACTTCCCAGCCTGGCACCAAGGTCTCTCCCCCGAACATTGAAGGGCTTCCTCCTACTCTTCCGAACAAAGACACTCCTCTAGAGACTGATCTCATGGTGGAAGATTTTGCGATTCCGCATAAGAAAGAATTTTAGCTTGAAATTTTTTCCCATTTTTTTTTTGTAAGGTCAAATTTAGCCCTTGTATCTACAATTTATGAATATAAATTTTCTTATTTAATGATTTTCGATTGTCTAAGTAGTGAATTTTTAAAAAAATTGCACCTCTTTCTCTTGTTATGTTCTTGGTCGTCGCACTTGTTTATTGTCATGCTTTCCACCCTTTGAGCTTCGGTACTGTTCGTGTAGTGCGCCTTGTCGAAGGTTAAACTATACTTTTCCTCGAGCTTTAGTACTTACGATAAAATCATTGTTCTCGGCTTTGAGGATAAATCCACCCTTCAAGCTTCAATGCTGTCGGGGTATCCGAGGGTATTAAAGATTAACTATTTTCTTGAGGCTTTGTTGATGGAATCGACCCTTCGAGATTCAGTATTTTCAACGAAGTCATTGGAGCTAAAGATGAAATGGTCCTCAGCTTTGAGGATACATCCACCCTCCGAGCTTCAATGCTGTCGAGGTAGCCAAGGGTATTGAAGATTAACTCTTCTCTTGAGGCTTTGTTGATGGAATCGACCCTGCAAGCTTTAGTGCTTTCTATAGAGTCGTTGGTGCTGAAGATGAATTGTCTTCGACTTTGAGGATAAATCCACCTTCTAAGGTTCAATGCTTTCAGGGTAGCCGAAGGTATTGAGGATTAACTTCCATTCATTACACAGAGGTATTCTTGTAACCGAGCATCTTTATTGATTTTACTTCAATTACAACAAATTCCTATGAGTAATATCTTCGTAGATCCAACGAATTCCATGTCCTCAGTATCAGTTTTCCGTCCATCTTTTATAGGTAGTAAGGGCCGAGTTTGGTCATCTTGACTACCTTGTAAGGTCCCTCCCGATTTGGAATCAACTTTCCTTGCTTGGTTGGTTCAGAGGCTGAGCTCTTTTGCAAGACAAGGTCGCTGACTTGGAAGATCCTTTCTTTCACCTTTTAGTCATAATGGTGTGTTGCCTAAGCTTGGTATGCGGCATTTTGGAGATGTGCTACCTCTCTGACTTCCTCTAATATATCCATGTTTACAAGCATATTTTTTCAGTTTTCTGTCTTCATCGAAGTTTGCTCTCTGAAATGTGCGGTGAACGACTTCTACCTGAATTATGGCTTCAGCTCTGTGGCTGAGCATGAATGGTGTCTCCCCAGTTGGTGTTCGACTGGTTGTCCTATAGTACCAGACTACATTGGGGAGTTCTTTTACCCATTTCTTTCTTTCTTCCTCTAGTTTTTTCTTCAAATCGTCGAGGATAGTTCTGTTGGTGACCTCGACTTGTCCATTTGACCTCGAGTGGTACACCGAAGTGAAATGCTATGCAATGTGATATTGAGTACAAAAGTATCTGAATTTGGTCGAGTTGAACTATTTTCCATTATTGGTTACCACAGCCTATGGGATCTCGTACCTATATATCATTGACTGCTTGAAGAACTTTACCACCCTTGGTGTCGTTATCTTTAGTACAGGCTATATTTTTATCCATTTAGTGAAGTAGTCAGTTGCTACTATTAGGTATTTGCTCTGGTGGAAACCTTGGAGGAAAGGTCTGAGGATATTCATGCCCCAGATTGCGAATGGTATTGGGCTTGCCATTGATTGTAAGGGTACTGCCTACTAGTATGGGATGTTGGCGTGTTTCTGGCACTATTCACATTTCTCGACATAATCTATGTACTGTTGAGGTATCTCAGGCCAATAATACCCTTATCAGATCAATTTCTGAGTGAGGGTCCAACCTGCTTGGTGGCTTCTGCAGAAACCTTCATGCACATCTTCTATTGCTCCTGCAGCCTCGAAGGGTCATAGACACCTGAGTAGTGGTAGTAAGAATGCTCTTTTGTATAGCACATCGTTATAGACAACATACCATTTGGGCTTGGTTTGGATCTTCTATGCTTTTTTACGATCTCCAGGCATTATTTTATCCTTTAAATATAATAGTATCAGGTTGATCCAGTAGGGTTCGTCTAAGATCATGTTGATGTTGACCTCAAGAGTGATGCTCAGCTACAAAAGTTTATTAATGTATATCAAGCTATAGAAGTGAGACAGGTCGGTACTCAGTAACTTGGATAAGTGATCGGCTTCTGTATTATCTTCCCTATCGATGTTATGAATGTTGAACTTCTTGAAGGCTGAGCTGAGCTCTCGTACCTTTCCCAGGTATGCCTTCATATTGGTTACCTTGGCCTCGTAGTTGCTTGTAACCTACATTACGACTACCTAGGGGTCATTGTATGTTGTCAGGTGCGTGACCATCAAGCTTTTAGCCAGTTGCAAGCCTACTTCAGTGTCTCATATTCAGCCTCATTGTTTGTTACTGTAAAGCTGAACTTGATGGCACTTGGAATCTTAAACACCTCGGGGCTCGTCAGTATCACCCCTGTCCCTACTTGGGTTTCACTAGATGCCCCATCTATATACAGAGTCTAAGAGGGAGGCGTTGCCTCAGGCGGTGGTGTTGGAGGTCGAATCTGGATTGTTGTGTTGGGATTGTCAGGGTCATTTACTAGTATACTCTCCAAATTGTCCATGGTTTGTATTGGATGTTGAACTCCCCGAGCTCTACAACGCAATTCACTATTCTGCTTGAGACATCATTTTTGGCCAATATCTTCTTCAGCGGCTTGTTTGTAAGTACTACGATGATAGAGGCCTAGAAGTACGGCCAAAGCTTGCGCGCTGTTGTTATGAATGCGAGTACGTGTTTCTCAATTGCATGGTATCTAGTCTCGGCATCCAGTATTACCTTGCTGACATACTAAAAGGGTCTCTGTGTCTTGTTTACCTCTTTTACTAGCACCAAACTCACTATTGCAGGGGAGGCTATTAGGTAGAGTTGAAGCTCGTCTCAAGGATCAGGTTTCACCAGGATTGGTGGTGTTGATAGGTACTTTCTTAGCTCGATGAATGCCTGATGACACTTGGGCATCTATTTAAACTTTTTATTTCCCTTGAGTGTTTTGAAGAAGGGCAAGCACCTAACTTCCAACATGGACATTAATCATCTGAGGGCAGCAATTCTTCCTATTAACTCTTTAAACATCTTTTTGGTACTAAGACATGTTCTGTATAGCCAATATTTTGGCCGGGTTGGCCTCTATCCCCCTTTGGGATACCATAAAGCCGAGGAACTTTCCTGATAATACTCCGAACGCGCACTTGATAGGGTTTAGCTTCATATTGTGCTGTCTAAGTATTGTGAATGCCTCTTTCAGGTCGTCTATGTGGGTCCGAGCCTTCATGCTCTTGACTAAAAAAACAGTCTACGTACAACTCCATGTTCTTACAGATCTGCTTTTCGAAGACCTTGTTCACGAGTCATTGTTAGGTTATCCTGGCATTTTTCAGTTCTAAGGGCATAACCTTGTAGCAGAAAGTGTCCTAGCTCATGATGAAGCTCGTGCTTTCCTCATCTTCTTTGCACAATGGAATCTGGTTATATCCGGAGTATGCATCCATAAAAAGTAAGAGTTCGTGGCCTGAGATGGCATTTATTACTTGGTCTATTCGAGTCAGGGGTAGCTATCTTTTGGACAAACTTTATTAAGGTCTGTAAAATCGATATGAATTCTCCACCGACCTCCCAACTTGGGGACCATTACAACATTCGACAACCATTTTGGGTAGTCGACTTCGTGTATAAATCCGGCTTGCAGCAGCTTGTCCACTTCTTCATTAATGATAGTCTGTGTCTTACCCCAATTCCGTACAATTCAGAATGGTGTGATAAACCGCTAATTAACCAACGGTTCAACCAGAATCTCAAATAGACTGTGTCCGTTTGCTTAAACCATACATATCTACAACCATAATCAGAGTAAATAAACAATAGCGGAAGTCTTATATATTAAAGGAACTGAGAGTCTAACTGTGATAGAGTAAATAAATTATCCAATTATCTCCAAAAGGACTAAGACACAAATTAAAATAATTAAATCAATTACATTGTCTATAAAACTCAAACAAAATCTAATAAAAAATACAGGAGTTGCACTTGCATGATGAATCATGCGACTCCATCATAACTTCAGCGTTCATTGCCGCCGCATGTCCATACATCAGAGCATTCATGTAGTCTTCAACCGTGGTACCTGCATCATCAACTAAAAGCATTCGACGTCGAAAGGGTGAGCACACATCACGGCTCAGTGAGCAAACAAAATAATGCAACAAACATATGCATGCATACAATTCATATATTTGGTCTGGTTCATAAGTTTGCAATGTGCTATAGAAAGGTTCGATGGCCGCCTCACCTCTATACACAGGGTGTATAAGCCCACCCAACGGATCAAACACCATTGTCGTCCACATCCACCCCACCATGGAATAGAGATAGAGCTAAAGTGTCCGGATCAAACACCGCATAACACTTCCCCTGATGCCCTACCCATACCAACACGTAAGCCCCTGTTGGCGAGGGTTTGCAAACTGGGCTCGCAACTAACCAATCCTAATGTCAAACAGTGTATCCAAGGCCTCACCCCAACATCCCTCAATACGTCCATAGAGATAGAGCTAAGGCCCCTCGGCAGAGTCAGAGAGTACACGGTCCGAGACCACCTCCCCTAATGCCCTATGACGTAATAGTTATGCTAAGGTAATGGCGATATGGCGATGTTAGTGGACAAGACTTGAGTAGAGATAGGGCTAAAGTGTCTGGTTCAAACACCGCATAACGCTTCCCCTGATGCCCCACTTGCATCAAGTAACACTAACCACACACAAACATTCACATGCCTATTCCTAGCATCATCATCATCATCATCATCATGTTATAAATAAACAAAATTAAATATGCATGAACAATATTAGCAGGAATATTGGATGATATGTGATATGCACATTACAATCATACAATCAGGGAATCATTCATGGTGTTGGACTCAATAAACAAAACAGTTTGTTATTAGTCAGGGTCGGTTACCCAATCGACCCTAGGGTGTAGGGTCGGACGTGGGGTCGGTTATCAATCGACCCTACGTGCGATCGACCCTACGTCCGACCACACCCTCCCTGGGACTTCCCGAGGGCATGTGATCGTTTTTGTGGTCTCGTAGGTCCATTCTAAGATTATTCTATGGCTCATAACTATGATTTTTACACACTTTCCATTGCCTACGATGATTACTTCCATGGATTCCTTTGAAACTCATCCATGGATAGATGATTTGGGTTTCTTCTAATCCTAACTTCTTCATATTCCATTCTAGGCTCTTAATTTATGAAGGGAATTAAACTCATACCTAAAGTTGGCTGAAATTCAGAGGTTTCTCTGAAGTTCCTCCTCTTCCTTAGTTTTTTCTTCAATTTTCCTTCTCTTCTTCTCTTCCTTCTCTTTCTCTTTCTCTCACTTTCAATTATGGTTCTAAAAGGAGTGAAAGAGGCTAAGGGATGTCCTATTTATAGAGAAAAACCCTTCAAAATAAGTCCCATCAAGTTTAGGAAAGAACCCCTTTAAATTAGGAAAGTTTCTTAATTTACGGTTTCTGTCTGTCATCGTAGGGTCGCAGGATCCGTCGGCCCTACGTTTTTCTAGTCATGCGACCCTACGACTAGAAAATCATAGGTTGGACTTCTGTTGAGGTGGGGTCGACCCTACCTGTTTAGGCATGCGACCCTACCCTCATATTTACTGTTTTTGGGTTAAATTCATACCTGGTCTTGTGATTTCCTTCACGCACTTGGTCCACTTGGCTCGACCATGATAGGTAGACCTAGTACAAGGTGGTAAGACCGGTTAGTTTGATACGGGTCTTACAACTTCCCCCTTCTTATTAAAAATTTCATCCTCGAAATTGGTACATACCTTCCGAGTAAAAAAGGTGAGGATATTGCTTCCACATTGCATTCTCTTCTTCCCATGTGATCACTTCTATATCTCGGCTTCTCCAGGTGACTTTAACATAGTATATGTCATGGTTGCGTAGACGTTGAACCTTTCGACTAGTGATCTCAGTTGGTGATACTTCGAATGTCAAATCATCAGTTAAATCTGGTGGATTTGCTGTCAAAACGTGCGTTGGATCTCTGACGTTCTTCTTTAATAAGGAGATATGAAATATCTCATGCACACTTGACATAGATGGTGGTAGGGCTAACTGATAAGCTACTTTTCCACGTTCGACTAGAATCTCATATGGCCCGACATATCTCAGACTTAGCTTCCCTTTTTGTTCGAATTGTTTTAAACCCCGCATAGGTGATACTTTCAGGAATACCTTATCACCTATGACAAATTCAAGGTCTCGGCGTCGAGTATCTGCGTACTGTTTCTGACGATTCTAAGTCGTTCTGACTCTTTCCTTGATAATGTCAACTACTCGACAGGTCTCTTCAACAAATTCTAGTCCAACGATGCTGCGTTCACCAACTTCATTCCAGAACAAAGGAGTTCGACACTTCCTCCCATACAGTGCTTCATAAGGTGACATCTGTATAGTAGCCTGATAGCTGTTGTTATAGGCAAACTCGATTAATGGTAGTTTCTCATCCCATGATCCTTTAAAATCAATTACACAGGCTCGAAGCATGTCTTCTAAAATCTGAATGGTACGCTCCGACTGTCCATCTGTCTGAGGATGGAATGCAGTACTGAACTTCAACATTGTACCCATAGCCTTTTGTAATCCTTCCCAAAACTTTGAAGTAAAGCGTGGGTCTCTATCGGACACAATGCTTTCAGGTACACCATGTAATCTGACAATGTTATCCACATATAGCGTGGCTAACCTCTCCAGGGTATACTATGGTCGTATTGCTATAAAGCGAGCTGCCTTAGTCAGACGATCTACAATCACCCAGACCGGGTAATAGATTCACCCGGTGCATCTATTACGAACTGCTCATTCCCATGATTGAACACTTTTCCTGTAGTAGTACATGAAGAATGACTTGGAATTAGCGGCAGTAGTACATGTTGTCAAGATATGGAGACATTACTTGTACGGAGAGAAATTTCAGATTAAATCATATCATAAGAGTCTCACTTATCTTTTTAATCAGAAGGAGTTGAACATGAGACAAAGAAGATGGCTGGAATTATTGAAGGATTATGATTGTGATATCCAGTATCATCCAGGATAGGCTAATGTAGTTGCTGATGCGCTAAGCAGAAAAATAATGATAAAATCATGCGAGTGCATCCAATGATGTGTTCTCACCCTTTCGACGTCGAATATTTTTAGTTGATGATGCAGGTCCTACTGTTGAAGAATATATAAATGCGCTGATGTATGGACATGTTGCTACGTTGGACGTAGAAGCTGAAGAAGATGCGCATGATTCATCAAGCGAGTGCAACCAATGTGTTTTTGCTTAAGTTTAGTTATAGTTTGAACATCAGATATGTAATTGATTATTTATTTTTATGTCTTGTGGTTTGGAGACAATTGAATTAAATACTTATTTATCACCGTTAGACTCTCAATTCATTATTTGTAAGATTTTTGCTTAGTTGTTTATTACCTCTGATTATTAATTTAAAATGTGTGTGTGGTTTGATATGGTGGGTACGACCTATACGAGATCCTGGTTGAACCGTTGGTTTATTGGCGGTTCATCACACTAATCTGGTTATATCAGAATTGGGGTGTGACAACTTGGTAACAGAGCATCTCAGGTTCTACCCATCGACCTAACTACTTCCACATGAGTCATGAACTGAGTTAGGATTAAAAATTAAAAGCTGTAATAAGAACACACCATAAGCACCTGTGTTGTTTGAGACATAAACTAAGAAGGAGAATAATGCACATATGTAAATGGGAAACCAATTATATATATATAAGATACATCCGAATCAGAGTACAGTCCACAATTCGGACAGTTACTCTGTATTATAAAAAGGGAAAAAAATAAATGATATCATGAAGCTAGAGGTGCTGGACGAGGAGGTGCCTCACGATTTCTATCATAGTCCTCAGCATATACTCTTGCGAGCTAGGCCACCTAAATTTGAGTCGCTCGGAGACTAGTTGTCAGATCTGCAATCCACTGGTCTGTAGAGCGTTAGGCATCTTGAAGCTCTCCTACTCACCAATCAGTCATGCGCTGAGCCTCCTGAATCTCACGTAACAGTCCCATCATGTCAACTGGTGGTGGATGTAAAGGGCCAGCTAAATGAGAAGCCCGAGAAGGGCCAGCTCCAATAAAGTCTTGTAGTGATGGAAGAGGGATGGCATCCACGTCCATGAACATCAGATCATCATCCTCTTCATCATCACTCTCGTGGGCATCTGCTGCTGCTGTTGCTGTCTCCTCCGCATCTGCTACCTCTACTCAAGTAAGGAGACGTACCATAGTGTTTCTCTCCTTGTCACTGACCTGCACATCTCGCATCCCCATCCTGCAGATGGCCTCCTAGTCAAGGTCAGTTGAATAAGTGTCCTCGTGAATCCTCTCATCGACCAAGTCTACATGCAGATGAGTGAGCAGAGTGGTGATCAAACACCCATAGGGTAGGTTACCCACCAGACCAGGTGTCGTGGCACGATGCATGATCCTGATAATGATATAAGGAAGACAGATAGGGTGCCTAGTGCAGATGTAGTACAAAAGGTACTGGGTCAACTGTGAAACCTTCTCATAGTGTCCACTCTGAGGAATCAGGTTGTGCTGAATAATCTTGCAATATACTTGGGGCTCTGGACGTATGTTAATTGCCTTCATCTGCCAACGATCGTCCCGAAAAATCTGGTTATCAATTTTTGCACGCATTCGCACTGATAGGAACTGGGGTTCCTTGGGTGCGCAGTATACCAAGGAACCGTCATTTGAGATACCCAGGATATCAGCCAACTACTGGCAGTTAAATGAGATCTCTACCCCTTTAACTAAACTAGTGATCCTGAGCTCTCTGCCCCTATTTATATCCTTTGGGTCACCCTCCACCTGTAAATTATAGTAAAACTGTTTCACCAACTCAGGATAAGTGCAACCCTCATACAAAATCACAAGGAGCCAGCCCATATCACCAAATGCTCCCTCCACATCGAATAGGGCTAGGCTGGCCAAGTTGACACAACGACCCCCTTTTATCTTCTTACGCTCGTACTAGGGATATTGTGCCTTTGTTTTAATGGACCTGAAGCGACGGGGATCATAAACTCTGGGGACTTTAGTGCGAGCCAAGTTTT
The DNA here is from genome assembly GCA_028583415.1 of Protea cynaroides. Classification (NCBI taxonomy): domain Eukaryota; kingdom Viridiplantae; phylum Streptophyta; class Magnoliopsida; order Proteales; family Proteaceae; genus Protea; species Protea cynaroides. The sequence goes on from CM053271.1 coordinate 85,385,570, forward strand.
CTGCAAGGGCATAGACCAACAAGCAACATATCAAATATAGTGAAAATTTAAAATTTTGACATTATGATGGCGTGATTAGCCAAAAGTCTCATTTTCACCCAAATGCTTGGACTAGAGGACTCACATACATCATAAGCAATCACACAATGACCAATTTAGTAAGAACTTGCTGTTAAATAAAACAAATTGAAGAAAATTTAAGAAATAGTAAAAATCCCCAAATTCTAGGTCAAAATGTAAGTTTTCGATTGATTGATCCAAACTGACCAATGAAACCTAAATCTCTTAGAGGGCTTTTGTCCGTTGGGTGCCCAATAGCAATGTTTATCAATAAAAATCAAATTTTTATGAATAAATAGAATTTAATTGGGAAAAGATCGAAATGGCGATGAAAACCTAGAATGAATCGATAAAAGAATAATGGGAATGTGGAGCTTACCAAAGAGATGAGGAATACGGAGGTTGATGGAAGAAACTTTACTCTAGGTGGGTGGTCGGTACTGTAGCAACTCAGTGGAGGCGAGTTGAGTTGTGAATAGTAGAAGACAAAAGAGAAAATAAAGAAAATGGCTCAAAATCGGATTTTAAAAACCTGATTTGGTGTCGTGTGGTGCTAGAATTTGACCAAAAATGCGACCCCACGATCGACCACAGGCTCTCGGTGAGCTGACAGGGTTCATGAGGTCGTAACCTTGTGGTCGCATATAGTGCGACCCCACCCATCGACCCCACGATGAAAATGCCCTGTTTTGACTGAATAACTTTAAAAATTGAAACTTTGCCTTGTTTATTTGAAAATTAACATGAGATTAATGTATATTATGCTTGCCTCATATGTTTCCTTGATTTTCAGACACTACCACCATCGGAAACAGGAAATGGCTGGCCGTAGAGTAAGTAGAAGGAGACAGAATGTCAACCCATCTCCACCACCTATGGAGACCAATGACAATGAAGGTCAGCAAGGACAGGAAGGAAATATTGAAACTCAACATGCTGCACCTCAGAATGTTTACACCCAAGCCAACCCAACCAACTCACCTGCACCACCTATGGATTTGGCTACAATGGTGATGAATTTGGCACAGCAAATGCAGCATATACAGGAAATGCAAGCCAACATGCGAGCGACTATGGGGATTTCTTTCCCAGTTGTAAACACAACACCTTTACCTACGGGACAAGCTAGTACTGTACCTGGTGCTAGCAACACTGTACACCAAGCACCGCAAACACCAGCAGTATAAGGCCAAGTACTAAATCCTGAAGCACCACAAAGCGGGTACAACCAAGGTAACTATCAGTACCAGCCGCCTATGTATGGAGCTTATGCACAATATCAGCTTGATCATTCTAGATTGATCGAGTTTTTCCTGAAGATGAAGCCGAAGGAATTCAATGGCAAGCCGTCGGATCCTTTGTGGCCAGCTCACTAGATCGACGAAATGGAAAGAAATTTCATGATGATGACTGTAAATGAAGAGAAAAAAGTGCTATGTGCCACATTTATGCTGAAAGGCGATGCACACCATTGGTGGAAGTCTACTCGAAGTTATCTATTAACAAAGCACGCCTAATTGACCTGGCCTATCTATAAGGAAGCTTTCTTCGAGAAGTATTTTCCCAGGAGTTTCAGAGATGCGATGGAAAAAGAGTTTATGAGTCTGTATCAGGGACATATGACAGTAGACGCTTATCAGTAGCGTTATGAGGAGCTGTTCTTCTTTTCTCCCTCTAGCATGCAGGAAGAAAATACCAAAACCCAAAGGTTCGTCATGGGACTGGGGTTGGAAAAGAAGATTTATAATGAAGTTGTACAGATTGTTCAAGTAATAGAATCGAGCCAGAAGGAGAGCTACCTTGTTCAAAACAGGGGCATTAAAAGGCCTAATGGAAATACATATAATGGAGGGAATATCAAGACATTTAAACCCTTCCGTACTCAAGGCTTTAATGCTGCAGCCAAGACTACCCCAACAGCTCAACCTCAACAAAAACAAAGTAGTGCTGGAGTCAAATACTTCAACTGTGATCAAGTAGGACATTATTCAAGAGAGTGTCCTAAGCCAAGGAAGCAGATACAACAAGGAAAAATTTATGCAGTTACTTCTGAGGATGCTGTCGCATTGCTTAATGTGGTCACATGTATGACCTGAACCTTTTGTTTGAAATGCATTATGTAAACATGTAGACTAAAATTAAACCAAATCACAGGTATCGTACTTATTAATGGCCTATCCGCCAGAGTACTCTTTGACTCTGGGGCTACTCATTCTTTTATATCTATGTCGTATGGAAAGAAACTAGATATACCTCTCAGACCTTTAGACTGCAAATTACTTGTATGATCACCTATGAGATTAGAAGTAGAGCTAGAAAAAGGTTATGGACCATGTCCAGTTCTTATCGACGGAAAGACTATGGATGCAATCTTAATCCAACTTGAGATGGTAGACTTTGACGTTATCTTAGGAATGGATTGGTTAGCTAGGCACTCTGCCAATCTATTATGTGCGGAAAAGAAATTGACATTTAAAGACAAGGAAGGAGTCGAATTCAGTTTTATGGGAGTAAAACTTCTCCGTAAACGAAAACTCATTCTCTTTGCATTAAATGCTAGACAATGCCTCGAGAAAGGAGGAATTGGGTATCTAGTGTCAGTGGTCGACCTAACCAAGGAAGCACTACGAATGGAAGATATTAAAGTTGTGTATAAATTTTTGGATGTATTTTCTGAGGAATTACCAATATTGCCACCTGACCGAGCGATAGAGTTCGTTATAGATCTCATACCTGGAGCCACACCAGTATTTAAAGCACCCTATCGAATGGCTCCTACTAAATTAAAGGAATTGAAAGTATAGTTGCAAGAATTGCTGGATCAGGGTTTTATCTGACCAAGCATCTCACCTTGGGGAGCGCCAGTGTTATTTGTTAAGAAGAAGGACGGTAGTGTTAGATTATGTATAGACTACCGGGAACTAAACAAGCTCACGATCAAGAATCGATATCCCGTACCTCGAATCGATGATCTATTTGATCAGTTGCAAGGAGAAAAGGTGTTTTCCAAAATCGATCTTAGGTCCGGGAATCATCAGTTGAAGATCAAGGATGGTGACATTCCGAAGACAGCATTTAGAACTCGATATGGACATTATGAGTTTCTAGTAATGTCCTTCGGATTGACATATACACCTGCGTCTTTTATGAAACTTATGAACCGAGTGTTTCATGACATGTTAGACACCTCGATGTATCGTTTTCATAGATGATATTGATATACTCCAAGGATGAGGTAACTCATGCAATAGATCATAAAGCAGCTTTACAGCGACTAACGAAAGAAAAGCTTTACGTTAAATTCAAGAAATTGAGTTCTAGTTAAAAGAAGTGCAATTCTTAGGTCATATGGTATCTGCAGAAGGAATTAAAGTGGATCCCAATAAGATTGAAGCTATTATAAAATGAAAAGCACCTAAGAATATTATAGATTTTATAAGTTTCTTAGGTTTAGTCTGGTATTACCAACGATTCGTGGAAGATTACTCTAGAATTATCATACCTCTCACCAGTTTTACTAAGAAAGGAGAAAAGTTTGTTTGGACAGAAAAATGTGAGGAGGGTTTTCAAACATTGAAGGTTAGATTGATATTAGCTTCCATCTTGACCATTCTAACTCCAGGACAATCATTTGCCTTGTACACCGATGCGTCCTAGTTAGTTTTGGGATGTGTGCTCATGCAAGGAGAGCAATTAATTACGTATGCTTCAAGACAACTGAAGACACACAAGAAGAACTACCCTACTCATGACTTGGAACTATTATGCGTGGTACGGGAGGTGGTCTCGGCTTGTAGTCTCGACCTACCGGGGCCTTAGCTCTATCTCTGTGCATTCCGTCAAGATATGGACACATTATTTGTATGGAGAGAAATTTCATATTAAATCAGATCATAAGAGTTTTACTTATCTTTTCAATCAAAAGGAGTTAAACATGAGACAGAGGAGATGGTTGGAGTTGCTAAAAGATTATGATTGTGATATCCAGTATCATCCAAGGAAGGCTAATGCGATTTGATATATTAGTATATTTAGTATGATATTATTTATAAATTTTCCGCTAGCGCTAAGTAAAGAAAAACAATGACAAAATCCCGGGAAGCAATGTATGGAGAGAAATTCATATTAAATCAGATCATAAGAGTTTTACTTATCTTTTCAATCAAAAGGAGTTAAGCAGAGGCAATGTGTGTCACATGGAAAAGTATTAATTGAAGCAAGGTAATGAGCAATGTGTGTCAAGGAAAAGTATTGATTACGGGAGTGTGATTATGGATGGATCAACCAACCAAGGGTTTATTCATTGGTTTTCAAATATGTTTTCCACATTGAAGATTGTACCTAATCTGATAGATGAAGTAAAAATAGCTATTCAGTCAGACCCCTATATGAGAACAGTGCAAGAAGACCTTGAGAAAGGTAGGACCAACCCTGACTTCACCTTGGACCTTGAAAAGGTGTTAAGATATAAAGGGAGAATATGTATTCCTGAAAGTGCAGACTTGGATATCAGACAAAGACTTATGAAGGAAGCCCACACCATTGCGTATTCGGTACACCCTGGAAGCATGAAGATATACCATGATTTAAAGAAACTCTATTGGTAGAGAGGAATGAAAGCAGATGTAGCTAAATTTGTGTCTCAATGCCTGAATTATCAGCGGATAAAGGTTGAAAAGCAAAGACCTGCAGGATTATTGCAGCCACTGCCAGAACTGGCATGGAAATGGGATTGCATCACTATGGACTTCGTCACTGGGTTACCATTGACTCCCCGAGTAGTTGACGCGGTCTGAGTGATTGTGGATCGTTTGACTAAGACAGCTCGTTTCATAGCTATACGACCTCAGTATACCCTAGAGAGGTTAGCTAAGCTATATGTGGATAATATTTTCAGATTACATGGTGTACCTGAAAGCATCGTGTCCGACAGAGACCCACGCTTTACCTCAAGGTTCTAGGAAGGATTGCAGAAGGCTATAGGAACTACATTGAAGTTTAGCATGGCATTTCACCCTCAAACTGATGGACAATCGGAGCATACTTTTCAGATTCTAGAAGACATGCTCCGAGCTTGTGTTATTGATTTCAAAGGATCATGGGTGAGGAACTATCATTGATCGAGTTCGCCTATAACAACAGCTATCAGGTTACTATACAGATGTCACCCTATGAAGCACTGTACGGTAGGAGGTGTCGAACTCCTTTGTTTTGGAACGAAGTCGGAGAGCGAAGAATTGTAGGTCCTGAATTTGTGGAAGAAACTTGCAAAGTAGTCGACATAATCAGGGAAAGAGTTAGAACAGCTTAGAATCGTCAGAAACAGTATGTAAATAATCGACGTCGAGACCTTGAGTTCATCGTAGGTGATAAGGTATTCCTAAAAATATCACCTATGCGAGGCTTAAAATGGTTCAGATAGAAAGAAAAGCTAAGTCCGAGATTCTAGCTAAACGTGGAAAGGTAGCGTATCAGTTAGCACTACCCCCATCCATGTCAAGTGTGCATGATGTATTTCATATCACATTACTGAAGAAGTACATCCGAGATCCAACATACGTCCTAACAGAGGAACCACTAGGTCTAACTAATGATTTGACATTCGAAGTAGCACCAATCAAAATTACCAGACGCAACCGTGACATTTACTATGTTAAAATTACTTGGAGGAGCCAAGATGTGGAAAAGATCACATGGGAAGAAGAGAATGCTATGCGAAAGCAATATCCTCACCTTTTCGACTCGGAAGGTATGTGCAAATTTCGAGGATGAAATTTATATAAGAGGGGGAAGTTGTAAGACCCATATCATACTAACCCGATCTTACCACCTTGTATCAGGTCTTCCTATCATGGTCGGACCAAGCAGACCAAGTGCTTGAAGAAACCACAAGGCTAGGTATGAAATTGAACCCAAAATCATCTAATTAGGAGCGTGTAGTCATATACCTAAAAAGGTGGGGTCGACCACACCTCATAATAATGAGACCAATGGAGTCTGGGATGTGTGGTCGTAGTTTTTGGACGTGTGGTTGACGGGTTCTGCGACCCCACCTGTGACCATACGATGTTATAACCGACTCCGTGATTAAGAAACCTTCCTATCTGAAGGGGGTTATTTTCTAATCAAAGCAAGACTCTATATGGAGGGATTCCCTCTATATATAGGACGTCCCTTAGCCTCTTTCATTATTTTAAAACTCAAACTAAAAGAGAGAGAAAGAGAGGAGGAGGAAGAGAAGGAGAATTAAAGAGGAAGACTAAGAGAAGAAATTTCAGAGATAGCTCTGATTCTTCAATAAGTTTAAGGTATGAAAACATCCCCTACATCAGTTGATTGCCTAGAATAGATCATGGAGGAGATAGTGATTCAAAGTAAGATCTAAATCCTAAGACCATGGATAAAACTCTAAGGGGTCCTTGGAGAATGGATTAAAGTGAAGAATTATGTAAAAGTATGAATTTTAAGCCATACAACAATCATAGGAAGGATCATAATGATATGCTAAGGAATCAAGACATGAAAGTGTTGGATTAAGAGTGAAAAGTTGACCAGCACTCATGGGGTCGCAGTTTGATCAACCACACGAGGCACATATGTTCAACCACACGCCCTCGGAAAGGTTCTAGGGAGCGTGTGGTCGCATGTGTGTGGTCGAATGATATGTGACTACACATATCGATCCCACACCCTGTGGTCGCAGAGCCACTCATCTTCTGGAGGTCTGATTGATTCCAGATGGGACATTTAAACACTGTAATTAATGAATATAAACTCTAACTTAGAATCCATAAATTTATTAGGTTTTCAAGTAGTCCAAAAGTGATTTACAAAGCTTAGAAGAGGAATAACCATCGATCAAAGGTGAGGGAACAAGACCTAAATTAATTGGATAATAACAAACTATTTATTTTTATTGAGTCTAATGCCATGATTGATTCTATGCTTATATGTTTGTTATGTGCATTTCACATGTCATCCAATATTTTTGCTATTACTGTTCATGTATATTAAATTCTGTTTATTTATAACATGATGATGATGATGATGCTAGGAATAGGCATGTGAATATATGTGTGTGGTTGGTGTGTTGGATGCGAGTGGAGCATCAGGGGAAGGACGTGGCATGGTGGTCTTTGACCTCGTCACCAGGCTCTAGCTCTATCTCTACTCAAGTCTTGTCCACTAACATTGTCGTATCGCCATTATCTTAGAAAAACTATTACGTTGTAGGGCTTCAGGGGTGGTGGTTTCTGACCGTGTGGTCTCTGACTCTGTCGGGGGGCCTTAGCTCTATCTCTATGGACAGGGATGCTGGGGTGAGGCCTTGGATACACTGTTTGGCATTAGGATTGGTTAGTTGCGAGCTTAGTTTGCAAGCCCTCGCCAATAGAGGCTTACATGTTGGTATGAGTAGGGCATCAGGGGAAGTATTGACGGTGTTTACACTTTAGCTCTATCTCTATTCCATGGTGGGTGCATGTAGGACGACAATGGTGTTTGATCTATTAGGCGGATTCGCACACTCGTTAATAGAGGTACGGGGGCCACCAAACCTTTCTATAGCACATTGCAAACTTAAAAACCAGACCAAAGATATGAATTGAATGCATGCATATGTTTGTTGCATTGTTTTGTTTGCTCACTAAATCATGATGTGTGCTCATCCTTTCGACGTCGAATATTTTTAATTGATGATGCAGGTCCTACTGTTGAAGAATATATGAATGCGTCGATGTATGGACACGTTGCTACGATGGACGTAGAAGCTGAAGAAGATGTGCATGATTCATCATGCGAGTAAAACCAATGTGTTTTTGCTTAAGTTTAGTTATAATTTGAACATCAGATATGTAATTGATTATTTATTTTTATGTCTTGTGGTTTGAAGATAATTGGATTAAATACTTATTTATCACTATTAGACTCTCAGTTCATTATCTGTAAGACTTCCGCTTATTTGTTTATTACCTCTGAATATTAATATGGAATGTGTGTGTGGTTTGATATAGTCGGTACGATCTACACGAGATCCTAGGTGAACCATTGATTTATTGGCGGTTCATCACACCATTCTGGTTAGATCAGAATTGGGGTATGACAAGAACACTCGTTTTGACAAGTCATATTCATCCTCCACAACTTGCTCGTCCATACCCGCTACATGTCTATATGTTAGGGCCTTCATGTAGTCTTCAATGGTATTACCTGCATCATTAGAAACTAAAAGAAAATAATACCGTGGGGTGAGCTCACAACCTAGCTCAGTGAGAAAATAAAACAATGCAACAAACATATGCATGCATTGAATTTATATCTTTGGTCTGATTTTTAGTTTACAATGTGCTATAGAAAGGTTTGACGACCACCACACCTCTATAAACGAGTGTGTGAATCTACCCAATGGATGAAACACCATTGCTGTTCCACATACACCCATCATGGAATAGAATGACAGACTACCAACACTTCCCTTGATGTCCTACCATACCAACACGTAAGCTCCTATTGGAGAGGGCTTTCAAACTGGGCTCGCAACTAATCGATCCTAATGCCATCCAATTTATCCAAGGCCTCACCCCAGCATCCCTCAATACATCCATAGAGATAGAACTAAGGCCCCCTGGCAGAGTCAAAGACCACATGGTCCGAGACCACCTCCCCTGATGCCCTATGACTTAATAGTTCTACTAAGGTAATGACGATACGACGATGTCAGTAGGCAAGACTTGAGTAGAGATAAAGCTATAGTCTAGTGACCAGGCTGAACCACAATGCCACGTCCTCCCCCTGATGCCCCACTCGCATCCAGCACACTAACCACACACTCAATCACATGCCTATTCCTAGCGTCATTATCATCATCATCATGTTATAAATAGACAGAAATAAATATGCATGAGCAAAATATAACAGTAATATTGGATGACATGTGAGATGCACATTACAAGCAAACAAGCATAGAATCAATCATGACATTGGACTCAATAAAATAAAATAGTTTGTTATTATCCAATTAGTTTAGGTCTTGTTCCCTCACCTTTGATTAATGTTTGTTCCTCTCCCAAGCTTTGGAAGTCACTTTGAATCTATTGGGAACCTAAACAATTAATGTATTTAAGTTAGAGATTAATTTTCTCAAGTTACAGTAGTCAAAAACCTTGTCTGGTCTCAAAACATACTTGTTGTTATCGTGTGGTCGCAGGTGTGGTCGAACCTATGGTCTCAATATATGCGACCACACACTGTGTGGTCAACCCCCTGTGGTCATATATCATGCGACCACAACATGCGACCACACGATTTTGGGAAACTTCCCGAATGACTGTAGTCGACTCTCTGGTCACCCTGTGATCGACCATAGCTATGACCATACGTAGTTTGGTTGATTTTTACTTCTCATACGAGTTTTTCCTCTTGGCTTATAACAAAATTTATCCTAAGATCATTCTATGGCCTTTAATCACAGTTTATCCTTATCAATTATCCCCAACCTATTCTCTTATTGTTTTCCTTAGAAATTCCAAAACCAAAATCGTTACATTAGATTGAACACAACAACTTGACGAAAAAGAACCTATCCTATCTGATCTAGCTTTACAAAAACGGGTTCATACCTTAAGCTTGCTGTAAAGAGATAGAATTCTTCTCTGCAAAATCCTTCTCCAAGCTTATTCTCTAAATCTCTTCTTCTCCTTCTCTTCTTCTCTCTGTTTTTCTTTTAGGTTTAGAGTTTCAATTTGGGTTCTAAAAGAATAAGAGAGGCTAAGGAACGTCCCTTATATAGAGAAAAAACCTCCATATAGAGTCCTCTTTCAATTAGGAAAGAGATCCCCTCAAATTTGAAAGGTTTCCTAAACACGGAGTCAGTTCAACATGGTGTGATCGTACGTAGGGTGGCAGAATCCGTCGACCACATGTCCCAAATATGCGACCACACATTGTGTGGTCTCATGTGTAGTTGACCACACCCCTCAAAAATGCTACCACACAACCAAAATTTATTGGTTTTTAGTTTTTGACTAGTTACTTCTACACAACCTTAAACAATCAACCACACCAACTGAATCTAACTTGTTACTTACCTTATCTTGTGGTTTCTTCATACAATTGGTTCACTTAAGCCGATTATGATGGCAAGACCGATCACGACACGAGAACGTAAGGTTAGATCGGGTTCGTGGCGTGCGGGTCTTACACTCAATGACTCCCATTTGGTATACCAATGAAGGGTAAGTGTTTCCTACCAATAAAAATGAGGACAAAAGTAATGGGGAGTCAAAACAGCCCTAAATGGAAACCAACATTTGGTTTATGCCTGGTTTTTAGGCATGAATCGGAGCACCAAACTGGAGGTTCGGTCTTAACCCTGCATTCGGATAATTAAGGGCCCTCCCTCCAGTAAGGCCATGCCTTATTGGAAAATTGGCCTAAGTGTTAACCGGAGGATCCCAACCTGAGACACCCATCCTGGGGCATGACCCTCCGGTTGAGTCCCTCTAGTTATCCATGGGCCCGATTGACCTTGACCTCCGAATAGGCTTATGTATAAGCTGGAGGCATTTTCGGATGGAACACCACCCGACTAAGCCTCCGGATAACCCTCTGGAAGTCTCTATTATGATAGAGTATATAATCGGATGGTAAGCTAGATGATGGATCATTAATTTGATTCTATCTTCTGATTAAGGTAAAATGGGAATTTGTATAAGTGTCAACCGGATGGTGATTCCGAAGGGTACACTACCCAGAAGTATCATCCGGTTCAGACTCTGTTAACTACTATACCTAGTTAGGACCATAGGGGACCAACTGTTGGGCTCCTAGCTTATCTTGGGACCCATGTATGGACACTTAGGACCTGTTCATGTTGGTTAAAAGATGTTCACTAATCTAATGAACTCATCTAATTAAATAGATAAATCGATGGGGGTAGTGAACAGAGCCTTCTGCTGGCTTACAGGTTCTACAATACCCTTGGTGTTTACAGGTGAGGGGTCGGGTCCATAGAGTTTGAGCATATAACGTATGCATGTAGTTAATGATTATAACTTGCCATTCAATTACTGTTTGTATGAGCATGCATTTGCATAACAACAATAACTATGTATGATTTGATAGTGCGTATGATTGGGTATGGTAGTTTGTGTAGCGTATAGGTACCCTGGGGAGGGTGGCGTATGGCATACGGATCATGTCCATAGTGCTAGTACCTTAGCAGAGACACGGTAAACCATGGGAGTGGGGAGCCGGGGATCTCTGCTGAGGTGCAGCCTTACTTAGGATCATGTGTATGATCCACCATGTATGATGGTTCGTATAATGTGTGAACTCACGAACCATGTTGGAACTACTAATACCTTAGTGGGGGCACGACGGACCATGGGAGTGGGGAGTCGGGGATCTCTGCTGGGGTGCAACCTTACTTAGTGCGCGCACATGCCATATTGTTTGATTGATTGGGTATGTATAGTGATGATTGAGACTAATGTGCTTGTTATGTGGTGGCCATGTGCCACGGCTGACACCTTGCGGGGGCACTGTGGTCCATTGGAGTGGTTCCTGGGATCTCTGCTGGGGTGCAACCACTTTTACCTTTCATGTTTCACTTGCATCATTCATCACCCATGGTCGCATGGCCTGTGCTTTAGTGAGGGGAAATACTAAGAGAGGGGAGGTTCGGGTGCTCAGGGGGGAGCCAGGAGCATAGTCCAGGGGGGTATGGTTCGGACAAATCCTCACTACGGTACAGGCAAGACCAAGGCAGCATACACACTTGAATGCCACATGTGCAATGCTTGTTTATTGACTGTTATGGACATTGTTTGTATAGATTGTGGAGTTTGTTTGGCAAGACCAAGGCAGCATACACACTTCAATGTAATGTTGTAATAGAGTTGTATTGATAGTTGACTTCTCGCTCAGTTGGGATGGGAGAACTATTTTCAAGTTTTTGATGCAAGTGCCTCCTCTGCAGTTGATGATATAGAATCCGTACTGGTGGAGGATATCTCTACTGGCTTAGGCTTTCCAGATGACCACAACAAGGGTTGTCCCTGTGATGACTGCATCTACAGGACCTGATCTAGTGCCTAGTCTAGTCCACTTGATATCTGTAGATAGATGACGGTTTGGTCTATCTACAGTGGCCTACTCAGATTTACTCTTAGACATTGTGTATTGGATATATGTACTAGAATACTACTTATAGAACTTGTTTTGTAAAACATAACAAACTTATGTATGCTATGATAACATTAGTCAGCATTTGTTCCCTATTATATGATTCCGTTGCAACTATTCTGATTTAACTATTAACTGTTATGGACATTGTTTGTATAGACTGTGGAATTTGTTTGGTAGATCACTTTTGTTGTCCATCGTTGGATGGATTCGGATTGTCTTGTGAATAACCCAGTTATCACGCCCGATTCTCAGAATGGGCTGTGATAATAGTTCTTAAGGAGAGAGTACAGTATGAATGTCCCAAGGAAAGACTTTGATATGTCGATCCTTAATATTTCTAATTGAGCCACTATGTCCCTCAAGTGCATTAATAGTTCATGCATTCTTTTGTTTCCATTGTGTTTTATGGAGCTAAGTTGTCCCATTAGGGTGTTTGCTAATGTTTTGTCTGAACTAACAAACTGAGCATCAATTGCCTTCATGTATTCAGTAATCTTTATTTCCCTAATGCTCTTGTCAATATTATCCATGACAAGCATTATGCTCAAGCGGTTAGACCACTCCCATTTTTTAAACTGATCAATTTTGGCCAGCATGCTGGAATCCGTGAGAGCAGTAGGCTCATCAACATGGAGTGCCAGGTCCAAATCCATGCACCCTAAGGATAAATAAGTCTTTTTCTTTTCAATCTGAATAATTTGTCCCAGTAAGCATTGGGAGACTGATCTAGTTAGCAAAATGAAGTTTAAATTTATGACGTACAAACTTTAACTTGATATCAAACCATGCCAATGGTCAGTCACAAACTAAAATTTTTATAACCTACCTATGGCTAAAGTTATGATTAGTTTTAGAATGAGTAAGTTTTACATTAAGTTGATTAGCATCAAATTTCAGTGATAGACTGATGTATACAATAAAAAAATTTGTGGGCTAAAATCGTAGTCTACATCTGTCTAGGGTTGGATTAATAAGACTAAGATATTCTACAATAATACAGAAGGAAATTCCACACCTATGGGATTGAAGAAAACCCCATCCGTCTTGCAGTTTCACATCCTATCTTATTCCAACTTCTATCAAAAGAAATAGATATTTTCTAGTGAGGATGATATCTAGTTCAAATGCAAAAGTTATAATTTTGGTGATGCCAAATACCACTATAATAGCATTATCATAATATATGGCGTCTTAACAAACATCAAGAAGTTGTTAAAAATAGGTCAAATAACATAAAAAAAAAAAAAATGTGCTTTATGGTTTTTCCTCGATTTCAATGATGTTTCTTTCTTATAAAACTTTAAAATGCCTTGTGACATTGTAAATGTCCATTTCTTAGATAAATGGGTTTTAATTTGTTACAACACGAAAAGCAAAACTTATATTCTATCACTTTAGCAATGTTCCATATGTAACTGTCAATAAAGGGCAGTGGGTCCTTTGTAGCACTCATAAGTACTATAGGGCTTGTGGCACCCATTGGATGGGTGCCATTTGGAAAAAGTTACATCTAAAGTTCAAAAATGAAAATTGCAATATTAGTTTAGGGGAGAAGTAGTAGGAGAACAAAGCAACCAATCTCACAAATCGATTTCCATTTACATATGCAGAAATCAAAATAAAAAAGTAAGATTAAATGGCACTTTGAGCCAATGTCCAGCGGGAAAAGAAAGCTGTCCACCGCCTTTCTTCCCCAGCTTAGAAATAGTGACCACGACCCTCTGGAATGCCTCAGTGTTCACTGTTATGCCATCGCTAACGCCACCGAAATCAGTCAAATTGAACGCAAATGGTCTTAGCTTCAGAATGGCCTATCTGGGACTCGCCGGAAGATACGAAGTCCATCGACGATGTTCCACTGCCATATAATAACGGAAGCAAGTCCAACGATCCATAGAACCGCGAAAAGTATCTTGTGTGAAGATAGAAACGCCGGAATATACCACCGCTGGGTCTTTGGTTGTGAAACCACCCAAACGTGAAGGCGTCCACCATGATTAGACGCACGAAGTTGTATTAATTGAAATCAGCAGATCTCAGAGCAAAAAAAAAAAAAAAAAAAAAAAAAGGATTTCTGCTATTGACTTTTCATGGAGTGAGGGCATCAACGATTTCTCTACAATGAAAATACATTAAAGAGTGCAGGAGAACAAAATATCAAGATTTTGAAAAGTAAAATTAATTTTTAGAGGAATAAAAGAAAATCTAATGAGATAAGGTTATGACCATTCTTAGGGTTCTTAATGTGCAGAGCCTTTAGCTATGGAGTACATCAGAAGGTATGTTTCACAAGGAGAAAAAGATTGCATTTTGAAAATGTTAACTGACGAGAGCAGTGTCGATTTGAGAACTTCTACTCCCAGTAAATCAAAGAAAACTTTATTGCAATACTTTTTGAATAAAGCAAAACTTAATTGCAATAAAAGAAACCCTTAAATATGTCACTTTCATAGACATTAAAGAAAAAGAAGCTTTCTTTATGTCATCATAAAGGAGGAGATGGAGAAAACTTTCTCTATCTCACGTACGGTTTTGATAAAGCACAAAAAGTGTCTTTATTAAATTAAACCGTCGATCCTTTATCAGATCTACACGGTAAAATCGATTTACTCAACAATAAGATTAATTAAAAGAAATATGGAACCAAAATTTGGGGTTAGAGACCAGCACGGCTACTTGCTCCCGTAGAAGTAATTGAACAGTTAAATGTAAAAAGAAGGAAAAATCTCTCTAAAATTCACTTGGGTATGTTAAAAATGACCAGTTCACTAGATAAAGGAAAAGAAACCCAAGCTGATCATAGCAACACTTAACCCATGGCAACAACCAGCCACTCCTTCGACCCAAGCCTTCCACCTGAACAAAGTGTCTTCGACACTGTGTGGAACACGGTAGAAGGGAGTGAAGCTATGATCGACGTAAATAATATCAGAGCGAATCCAGGGAACCCAAGCCCGGTTCCACTAGGAAGTTCTAACAAGTACAGACCAATACTTATACGAAACTTAGACCTACTTTCAGAAAAAGATCATTACTTGAACATAGATTGTGTCAAAGATCTAGAAAAGATCATTGACAAATGGAGTCAATCTATGAGGTTAGTCATAACAATGCACTCAACAATATCCTTGAGTGATACCTATGACTATGTAATGGCTACGCTGCAAGGACAAGCACAGGCCTTCTGGATGAATATCCAGGTCCAATCAGACTTTCAAACAGAAATAATGAAACAAATTTCTGGGAAAGAAGGCGACCTAGCAACAAAATTTAAAATCCTAGATCTCTTTGCGGATCTGATTAAAACAGAATTTTTAGGATTTTTGTTAGATAAATACTTCGACAAACATAAGAACGCCCATAGTAATCTGTTAAATTTACAGATTTGTGATATTTGCAATTTTGACAATTTTAGCTGTGAATATAGAGATTATTATTATCAGTTATCCCTTTCAGAACAACAATTTTGGAATGAAGCATTTTTCAAAAAATTACTATCATTTTGGGGAAAATTATTTGAAGAACACTTCGAAAAAGATCTAAAAAAAGGGCTGATAACCAATAGTCTTGGCGGTAGAAACTAGACAGTAAAAATTTGTCTAAAAGACTAATACACCAAATAGATTGCTTTAGACAAAGCAAGATCTTTCACACAACGATTGTCATGTTGTGGTGAAATTGCTGACATTTTGGGAAATTACGGATGTTATCCGAAAAGGTCAAAACAGAAAAGAAAATGGAATAAAAGGAAATTTAATCCATAAAGACCTTTGAAGCCTAATAGGAGATATGTGGTGAAAAAAACCACCATGTCTAAGTGGAAAACCCAAAAAGGATTGTAAGTGTTGGATTTGCCAGAAGCCTGGCCATCTAGCCTACAATTGTCCTGAAAGAAAAAGATCAAAGGCCAAAGCTCTAATTATGAGTTTGCAAATTGAAGATGAATATGAAATCTATTTCGCAAATGATTTAGAATGAATAGATTTGAATGATATCCTGTATGAGGTTGACTATGAGGAATATTCGAAAGATCATCAAAATCGAAAATCTCAATCGACTCAGCAACAGAAGACATGATAGCTGACGTTGATTTTGATCAACTCCGAATTAACATGATCAGGATGGAATCTGAGGATAAAGAGTCCATCAGAATAGGCGATATTCAAGGAGAAACCCATGAAATCGATGAAGAAGAATTAGAAGAAATCCTTCAAAAGAAATTACCTAGGTTAGAGTCAGGACAAGAATACTCAATAAACTAGAAGGAGAAGTTAAAATCTACCTTCTCTACAAAAACAACTACAGTATTCGAGAGAGTCACCGAAAATACTCAAGCTACAGGTAATGAGAATGACATAGTCGAAATCCCTATCTTGACAAAAACAAAAATTGACTTAAGATAAGAAAGAAATATCCTGACAAACACTACATACATTTGGAAACCACCCAAATATCATTAATCGGATTATTTCGAAGAGGGATTGATATACCAATACTATGTCTCTGTATGGATGAGAGGATAGTAGAAAAATCCAAAGCTGATGCTATCATCGGAGGAATACAGTCTAATCTAGCAAACCAATTTGTAAGTTTTAGGATTAGACCAGATTTCTGGATTTCTTTGAATGAAAAAAATATAGAAAAAGCTTTCCAATTGAGAATACAATTAGAAGGAATTTCTATGAAAGCAGGAAGCAAACCTCTACCAGTATAATGAGAAGCCATACAAACAATTTGTGGCATCGCAAAACACAAACATTGTTTAGTTAGCAGAGATGTAACCGAGCTATTAGAACCCAATGCTACAGGAAGAGAAATAGTTCCAAGGTTAGCCTCATGGAAAGACCTGAAAATACCAAAGAAATGGTTATTAAAAGATATCGGTGAACCATCAAATAATAGATTACGAAAGTCAGCAATCATAGCATCTGGTGGTAAACTCTATATCGATAATGAAAGTCTAGTACAAAACAATATAGATAGAGAGGATGATGATCAGGAATATCCGTCTATTCAAGATCGAGAGAGAGTGATATAAAATCAACATCTCGAAAGATCATTGGATATAAGGATATTAGATTACCAATCTTTGAAGAAGAAGAGCCAGAAAAAGCAAGTTTGACAATGATAAATTGTAAAAGGTCAAATGATTTGGCTTTTGAGAAATATGTCTATAAAGGACTAAAGCGGTCTAGACCCAACGCCGAAGATGCGTTAATTAAACAAGTTATTCAGAATCTTAGAGAAACAAAACTCCAGCATCTTCACAAGGCTTATAGCGAAACCCTCAAAAAAGAGGAATTACGATTAGAAAGCAGTAAGATGAACGCTATATATGTGAAAGCTTCATTCAACTTTTTTGGTTTTCATCCTTACACCTTGGATGCTTTCATAGACACAGGAGCAATGTTTTCATTTGCCAAAAAAAATGCACTGCCTCAACATATATGGAAACGCACATCGTCTCCATTAGAGGTAACGTAGGCAGATAGCTCAAAGATTGTTCTAAACTTTGAAGCTCAAAACGTTCTCGTTTCATTTGAAGGAGGTATGTTTTGTATCGAATGCCTCATACAGATGGATAACCTTGAAGAAGACATCATTCTTGGCAATAACTTCTTTATGCAAGATGCATGCCAACCATTCATGCAGCACAAAGATTATATTGCTCTAGGACATCACGCCTATCCAATCCCAAAGCTCAAAACAGCTGTAAAGATCTATACCAAGAGTTTTAAACCTATACCCTTAACCGATACTTTACCTGCGATTGAGCCAGAACCAATCTTAGTAAAACCACTAAGTTGGAGAAATATCTGGCAAGAGGAGATCTCTTACCAAGATAGTAGAGGCGGGTTAGAACGACGATTGGTTCTATGACCACTAGTACCCTATCTCTTTCCGAATCATCCGACTTTTGCGAGGGGGAGGAGATAAGTATTTCAACCACTTCTAATTTTGACCAACTCTCTGAAGATTCTTCAAGAGAGTCTGAGGCAGACAAGGAAGAATTAGAATTCGACCCAATGCCACTTGAAAAACAAGACTATACAGGTGATGATATGTGGTTAAAACAAATCATTGAGTATCATCAAAAGTTAAATTCACAAACTAATACAGTACATGAGTTAACGCTGGAAGATATCAAAACAAAGATATCAAAAATTTTTAGTGAAAACCCACTAAAACTCTGGGATAGATCAAGAGTTTATGCAAAAATAAAGCTTAAAAATCCTGATGAAATAATAACAAATAAAAATATGATATATAGTCCTGATGATGTAGAAGAATTCAAGAAGCAGATCGAAGAACTTCTTGATAAAGGGTTAATTAGACCATCTGAGAGTCCACATACATCCCCGACATTCTTAGTCTGAAATCATGCTGAACAAAAGGGGGGGTAAGGCGACAATGGTCATCAATTACAAATGCCTAAATGCGGCTATTGTATTTGATGGATATAAGATCCCCAACAAGGAATCTTTGATTACTAGTATTCAGGATAACAATTACTTTTTCAAATTTGACTGTAAATCTAGATACTGAAAAATTAAGATGCAACCGGCATCTATACCGTTAACTGCTTTTAGTGACCCACAAGGCCATTATGAGTGGTTAGTTATGCCCTTTGGATTGTGTAACACCCCACAGATATTCCAAAGACGCATGGATAATATCTTTCGAAAACATAAAAAATATTGTCTTGTTTATATTGATGATATACTTGTTTTTTCTAAAACAAAAGAAGAACATCTTTTACATTTAAAAAATATCACAGATGAATTTATAAAACATGAAATAATAATTTCGAAAAGAAATGTGAATTTTTAAAAGATGAAATTGAATTTCTTGGTCTAACTATTTCCTGTGGAAAAATCCAATTACAAAATCATATAGTTGAAAAAACCAATTATTTTTATGACAAAATTGAAGATGTTAAGCAATTACAAAGATTTTTGGGAATTTTCAATTATGGAGAAAAATTTATCCAAAATCTAACAAAATTACAAAAACCTCCTCAAGATAAACTTAAAAAGAAAAGATTTTTCTAGGACGAAAAAGATTCAAAATATGTTTTTGAATTAAAAAGATTATGAAGTAATTTATCAAAATTAACATTACCACAATTAGTGAAAAAATTAATTTTGAAAACTGATGCTTCAAATACTGCATGGGGTGCTTGCGTAAAACAGGTAAATACTAATCCACAGACTTCAAAACAAATTGAAGAAATTTATGGATATGGTAGTGGAACTTTTAAAGCAGCCGAGCTTAATTATCATATTAATGAAAAAGAATTTTTAGCTGCTAATAATGCCATAAAGAAGTTTGAACTTTTTGTTCATAAAGGTTTTTATTTCGAACTGATTCAAAATGTTTACCTAGATTTCTAAAAAATAATCTAGATATATGTCAAAGTTAATCACGATTGTTAGGATGACAATTGTGGTTTCAAATGTATCAATTTGATGTTGAAGTTATCAAAACTGACAAAAATATTATTGTAGATACTTTATCCAGAAATCTCAGACTCAATATGATGTAGGGAAGCGATGAAGAACTCATTCCAGTATCTAAAAAAGTTTTGGAAGAAATCTTTAAGGAAACCAAAAAGGTGAAGCTCTTAATTGAAGCAAAAGGTAAAGAGGCCTTAGTTGAGTCCTCTCGGGTTTAGAAACAAGAAAAACCCAAGGATAGGAATAATGGTGTAACCAAGAATCTGGAAAAATTGGATACTCTGTTAAAAACCGTTCAGACCAAACTAGTCCAAAACCAAATCCAGTTAGAGTCTACAGACCCAAACAAGGGAGCAGAAAAGAACTCTGTTGCTTCTTGTTTTATCTGTGGTGATCCAACTCACTTTGTCAGATCTTGTCCTAAGCGAAAAACGTCCCGTTCTGGGAAGGATAAGATTGAAAGTGTTGTGATAATTAAGGATAACCAATCCATTCAAAGTGATCACAAAGAGTTGTGTTGTGATTCAACCTCAAATAAAATGGAATCAATTTCGTTCTATAATCCTGGTTTATCCAGCCAGGCAGTAGAATTAATAGAAAATCTCTGGTCTACCCTTCATGAAAACAAGCGAAAGGCTACCCGAAAGGTAATTTCTCAGATAACAGATTATATCTATCACCTCGAACAACGGGGGGAGAGAGAAGTTACTTACGAAGATTTTTTAGCCTAACTTGAACACCATCAAAAAACCATGGCTGGTGCCTCTTCAAACTCGATTGAAGAGTTACTGAAAAGGCAGGGGATAAGATAGAAAATCCTGATCTTACCCGAAGAAATTATGACAAAAATAATTAAAAAAACAAAAGAAATTGATTTTAAAGCATGGTTGGTTGAATACCAACACCATTTGGTTAAATATGTGGGATTTCAATCAATCAAAATGGAATCTCATATGTTTAATATGACTCCAGTTGAACTAGGATTAGTGTCCTGGATTCAGGTGAATCGATACAATACTGGGCAGTTAAACCAACTACCAAGTGTTGTAAGATATGCTTTTCAGTCACTGAGTCCCATGGCTTCATCCAGAGTTTGGGTTCGGATTTATGTGACTCTTGCAGAAAGAGATGAGCAAACGTATCATGCTGCTTATCAAGTTTAGTATATTACTGATTTAAGTAATCCTGAGTCTTGTACTAAAAAGTATGAGCTGACGATGGATAACCTTCCTTGGACGAGAATGAAGCTAGAATAGCTTTATTCTATACATACTAAGCTATTTTATGCTTCCTGGAATTGTCATCTATACAAGTTCATATTCGATGGAAGGATCATGGTCATCAAACCGTCAGTAATAACCTGGTAGGTTAATAAAACCAAGGTTGATGAAAGTAAAGACCACTTCATCAAATGGTACAATGAAGTATGGACATTAGCCAGATGTCATATGCTGAAAGAAACCAGAGCATTATGGAAACCAGTTCTCGATGACTTACTCGTGCATGACTACGTACTACATCCATATAGTAACTCTGAAGGAGCTGTTACCGACTGAGCCTGGAAGAATCTGGTTGCTACATCTGTTTTTGGAAAAAGAGAGAACCACATCAGAGACCATCAAATGTGTTGTTGGTGGAGAAGTGGGGGTGGTCCACACCTTCTCAAATTTCAAAAATTTGGTTCGTACAAGCAGCCAACACATTAAAAGCATATTAATAATGAGTCAGTGTTGTAATAAATAAAAGGTTGTACATATTTAATAGGTGTCCTTGTGAGGTGTAAAATTTTGATGAGTCATTGAGTTTGTATTGTCTTTTTGTGTCAGCTGTGCTCTGATTTCAAAATCTGTCATTGTGTCAGTACATTGTGTGTCCGCAAAAGATTTCAATCCTTATGTATTTCAAATATTTTCAATTTGAATTGAAATGAGGTGACCATGTAACGACAGGTTTCCTTCATCTATAAAAGGAACCTGAATTAGCATTGTAAGAGAAGGGTGTATGCATTTTGCATAGCGCAAATAGCGAGAGAAAAATTGTATCTTCCTATTCCAGTGCAATAAAATTTATGTTTCATATTCTAAATCTTTCTTTCCATATCTGCTTGAATTTTGGTTTCGAAGAGAGAAAGAGAGAGTCAGCCTATACACGATCCAAGCGCTCGACTGGTCCTCAAATCCTACACCAGTAAGTCCGTTTGGCAAATGGCCATTGAGGAAATTGGTAAAAGGAACAGTTCTATGGTGGACGTCAGCAATCTTTGGATTATTGCTTCGGTGGTCTCAGGTATAGGGCTCGAACCTATCTTTTCAATTCCAATATTCATGAATGATAGTTATTGTAATTTGGAATTAGGAAGTAGTCAATTTACACTCCACTCTTCGGTAGAAATAGGACATACCGTAAACCCAATCAATACAGATTTGGGATTAAAATCCTCGATAAAAGTTCCTAGGGAATCATCTGCTCAGAAAGTTCTGATGATAAAAAGAAAGTATCAGTAGAAGATACCATGAGGACCAAGAGGACCTTACAAAAAAGGTAAACCCAACTAGAGACAAGGAAGCTTGATCAGAAATACCTTTGAGTAGATAACCTGTCACCAAGACTTGGTAGAGGAGTTTCATATGAGAATCCTTCAAATAAACCAGGGAAACGCTAGATCATATTGTCTCCATCATATAACCCGTCTGCGAGACAATCTCAATCGGGATTTTGGAAAATGTCTGAATGACCGATTAGAAGAAATAAGAACATTGGACCCATAACTCACAGGACCCAATAGGTGATCCATATGCTATTCTTCGAAGGACAATAGTGTTCGACGAAGGCCGCTACGACAAATCAGTGGCAAAAGTGCACATCCCGAGTTGGTATCAGAGCGATTTAGTAACTCTAAATAAGATTTACGTATAATTTAAGAAAAATCTTAAATTAGTTAATTTTTAGAGGAATAAAAGAAAATCTCATGAGGTAAGGTTATGACCATTCTTAGGGTACTTAATGTGCAGAGCCCTACCACGATGAGGAGAGTTTGGCTATGAAGTACATTGGAAGGTATGTTTCACAAGGAGAAAAGGATTGCAATTTGCAAATGTTGTTAATTGACGAGAGCAGTGTTGTTTTGAGAACTTCTACTCCCAGTTAAAGTCCCAGAAGAGGGACTGATCAAAGAATTTATAGGGTTGTTGCTGTGAGAGAGGAGAAGCACAAGGTGAGAGAGAAACCCCAGCTTGCAAGTTTTGTTTTTAGATGATACTCCGGCAACCTAACCTCTTGCAGGTTCTTGTTTTACGACGATGATTTGACAACTTCGATTTTAGAGAGGAAATGGAAGAAGCTATGTTTTTCGATTTTCATTTGTGTAAATGCAAATGGAAATCGATTTCTAAGATTAGTTACTTTGCTCTCCTACTTCTTCTCCTTTAATCTAATATTGCAATATTTATCTTTAAATGTTGGATGCAGCTTTGTCCAAATGGTGCTCATCCAACAGATGCTACAGGCCTTGTAGCACTTATGAGTGCTATAGAGGAGCCCGATCCCAATAAAGGTGTGTTCTGTCACTAAAATAGTGATGTTCTATGCATAACTTACATAGTTTTTGTCGATTCTTTCTCTGCCAGCTTCTTTTTCTTTATTGGTGCTTAACAACACTATATCGATCGTAGGGCTCCGAGTCTCTCTTATCTTCCTCGCGAGCGGGAGAACGCTAAAACAAGGGCGATTGGGAGGGGCGCATGTAGAAGCCAAAAAGAACGCATTTTACTGCATTTGAAGGTCACTAGTTACCGCCAGGCGAGACAAGCTACCTTTAGCTAGGAGCCTCTTTTCCTTTTGCCCAGCTCCCCGAAAACGATGTTCGACTTGCATGTGTTAAGCATATCGCTCCAAGCAGTGATCCTTAGGGAGTAGATCTACTTCCTCTCGGCAGGCCTGCCACATATCAAAACGGAATGGATTTGGTTTAATCTGGTTAAAGGTCACGCTATATCGATAGAATGGACAAACCCAAGACCAGTGGTCGGACCAAGTCAACAACACCCTTGGCAGAGTCACCGGTTTGGGTCCAGGTTATCCGGTTTTGTAAGACCCTCACCCAAAATTCAGGTCTAATTTGAATTTTTATCACATGGCAAGTCTTTCCACTGATACGACTCGAGGACCCGTACCAATTTAGATGTGTATCGGACCTAAGGTATGATAACTATCAGTCATACTATGTGTAGGAACCAAGCAGGAACCATGTCATTTCAAGCCGCAAAAGCATAGCCAAATATAACCAAATTTGGCTGTGCAGGCGACAAACCTAATGCTCAAACCTAGTCGCCCGCACAGTTCCTACAATGAGTAGAAACTAGCCGTATCAGCTGGGCTTGGCCCCATTGGTTGTCTAACCACTCTTGAGTGTCCCAATTCATGTGGGACCCATTGTAGATTAAGTAGGCTTGGTAATTGGCAAGTGTTAGATCCATTAGAATCTAATTAGATTATAAGTAGGAAAGGTGAATAGAGTTGTAAGACCCACACTCCACTAACTTGGTCTAACCTTGTCGTGCTAAGTCTTCCCATCATTGCTGGACCAAGTGGACGGACAATGTGAATATGGATCACAAAACCAGGAATGAATCGAGTTAAAAATACTCAAAAGTATGCGTATGGTCGAATACCTGGGTAGGTATGGTCGACCATAAGGTAAGAAACAAAGGTCACTGATCCAAGACCCTACGATCGATGTTTTCTACCCTATGGTTGACGGATTCTGCGACCATAGGGCATCGACCGTGAGACCCCAGATTAGAGTCCGAGATGGAAACTTTCCTAATTTAAGGAGGATTTCTTTCCTAATGTTGGAGAACTCTATATGGAGAATTTTTCTCTATATAAAGGACGTTCCTCAGCCTTTTTCACTCTTTTAGAACATTAATAAACCCTAGAGAAAGAAAAGGAAAGAGAAGAAAAAGAAGGAGAAGAAGAGAAGACTAAGGAGGAGACTGAGAGAAGAGTTCCACATACTCTCTGCAACAAGTAAGGTATGAACCTTGTCTCTGTAGCCTTAGAACACTAGGAGTAAAGGTTTCTAATGTAAATTGAGATACCAAATCCAACGTAAGAATGCAACCATGGGAATTGCTAAGTAAGCCTCTAATGGGAAGCCATTGAGAATAGGTTAAAGTAATTAATTGGTAAAACTAAGAAACTTAGCCTTAAAATAATCATTAGGATACCCAATTGAAGAGCCGAAGAGTTGACCCAAGAAGGACTAGGATTGAATGTAGTTTGTATTAAAAAATCTCAAGGTCGCAGCTACCGTCGACTATACCATGACCAGCATGATCAAAGTATTGACCATAGGTATTTGGGAAGAATTCAGAAACCATATGATCGCAGGTGTCACACCCCAATTCTGGCTGAACCAGAAGTGTGAGTGAGCCACCACTAAACCAACGGTTCACACCAGGATCTCAATAAGACCGTATCCACTGATACAAATCATTGCACATAACCATAATCAGAATATAAATAAATACAGCGAAAGTCTTAAATTAAATGAATTGAATTCTACATTGTAAGTATAGTAACCAATTATTTCCCACACCAAAACATAAATAAAATATCTTTACACAATTTATGAATCCAACTGAAATAAAATAAAATAAAATAAAATAAAATAAAATAAAATCATCCTAGAGGTACACGCAGAAAGGGCACTCACATGATGCTTCATGCTCGTCATCCCCTGTTTACACATCCAAGGCAGCAACACCTCCATACATTGGAGTGTCCACGTAGTCCTCCACATTATAACCTGCATCAACATCTAAAAACATGTATATATACAAAGGTGAGCTCACAACTTAGCTCAGTAAGAAAATTAGGTAATGCAACAAGCAATATGCATGGATAACATTCACATTTGGTCTGGTTTTTAAGTTTGCAATGTGCTATAGAAAGGATTGGTGGCCATCACACCTCAATACACGAGTGTATAAATCCCCCAATGGATCAAACACCACTGTCGTCCCACATACACCCACCATGGAATAGGGATAGAGCTAATGTGTCTGGATCACACAATGCCAACACCTCCCCTGATGCCCTACCCATACCAACACGTAAGCCCCTATTGGCAAGGGCTTGCAAACTGGGCTCAAAACTAATCAATCCTAGTGCCATACAGTATATCCAAGGCCTTACCCCAACATCCCTCAATATGTCTATAGAGATAAAGCTAAGGCCCCCCGACAGAGTCAGAGACCACACAGTCTGAGACCACCTCCCCTGATGCCCTACGACGTAATAGTTCTACTAAGGTAATGGCGATACAACAATGTTAGTGGGTAAGACTTGAGTAGAGATAGAGTTAAAGTCTAATGACGAAGTCAAAGACCACCATGTCACGTCCTCCCCTAATGCTCCACTCGCATCCAATACACCAACCACACGCATACATTCACATGCCTATTTCTAACATCATCATCATCATCATCATATTATAAATAAACGGAATTAAATATGCATGGACAGTAATAACAAATATTGGATGACATGTGAGGTGCACATTACAAGCATACACGCATAGAATCAATCATGGCATTGGACTCAATAAAAATAAAGAGTTTGTTATTATCCAATTAGTTTAGGTCTTGTTTCCTCACCTGTTAGCAATGCTCGATCTCCTTTCAAGCCTTGCAATTCTCTTTCAATCAATTTAACAACCTAAAAGTTTTATGAATTTAAGTTAGGGTTCATATGTAACATGTTACAGTAGTCAAAAATCGAAACAAAGCACTGATAGGTGTCTGATTGGTCCTATGGTCTCATACTGTATCGACCTTACTGATTACGGTCGATCCCCTACGGTCACATATGGTGCGATCGTAACTGCGACCATATGGTTTCTGAAATCTTCCCAAATGCTTATGGTCGATCCTCTGGTCATGCTGGTCATGCTATGGTCGTCTGTAGCTACGACCTTATGATTTTTAGTCACAAACAACATGCAATTCAAGTTCTTCCTGGGTTAGTTCTTCTGGTCTTTAATGGGGTTTATTCTAAGGTCATCCTATGGCCATCATTAGCAGTTTTTTTATCAACCTTAACCATCAAACTCATCCCTCGTGGTTATCCTTGGAAATTACTCAAGGAATCACATAGATCATAATAGGTTGATATTGCCTTCTTCCATAGAAGTCTTATTCCTTAGAGTTTACATCTCTAGAGATTAGATTCATACCTTTTCCTGTGATAGAGAGTCAATCTCTTCTCAGTAAATTCCTTTCCTTAGGTTTTTCTTCTTCTCCTTCTCTTCCTTTTCTTCCCTTCTCTTTCTCTAGAGTTTACTAATGTTTTAAAAGAGTGAAAAAGGGTTGAGGGACGTCCTTTATATAGAGGAAAACTCTCCATATAGAGTCCTCTTTCAATTAGGAAAGCAATCCCTTAATTTAGGAAAGTTTCCAAAACTCGGAGTCTGATCTGGGGTCTCACGGTCGATGGCTACGGTCGTAGAACCCGTCGACCATAGGGTTGAAATCATTTACCGTGGGGTTCTGGACTTGAAATTTTTGTTTCCTTCTTTATGGTCGACCATACCTACTCAGGTATTCGACCATGGGTAGGTTTTCAGTGTTTTTAACTCGATTCTCTTAACTCGATTCTCATACCTGGTTTGTGATCTATCTTCACACACTTGGTCTACTTGGTTCAGGAATGATGGAAAGACCTGGCATGACATGGTTAAATCGGGTTAGTGGAGTGCGGGTCTTACAACTTCCCCCCTCTTATAGAAATTTCGTCCTCAAAATTTACACATACCTTCTGAGTCAAATAAGTGAGGATATTACTTCCGCATAGCTTTCTCTTCTTCCCATGTAATTTCTTCTACATTTTGACTTCTCCAAGTAACCTTCACATAATAGATGTTGCGGTTGCCAAGACGTTACACCTTCCCGCTTGTGATCTCAAAAGGTACTACTTCGAACGTCAAATCTTCAATCAAATCCGGTGGATCCATTGTTAACATGTGTGTTGGATCTCTGACGTACATCTTTAATTGTGAGACATGGAATACATCATGTACACTAGACATTGATGGTGGTAGTGCTAACTGATATGCTACCCTTCCACGTCTATCTAGAACTTCATAAGGTCCAATATATCTCGGACATAACTTTTCCTTCTGTCCAAACTTTTTTAAACCACGCATAGGAGATATTTTCAGAAATACCTCATCACCTATGTAAATTCAAGATCTCTATGTCGATTGTCCACATATTGCTTCTGACGGTTCTAAGCCACTCGGACTCTTTCCTTGATGATGTCGATCACTCGACAAGTCTCTTCAACAAACTCTGGTCCAACAATACTCCGTTCTCCAACTGGGTTCCAAAATAAAAGAGTTTGACATTTCCTACCATACAGTGCTTCATAGGGTGACATCTGTATAGTCGCTTGATAACTGTTGTTATAAGCCAACTATAGTAATTTCTCATCCCATGATCCTTCGAAATCAATGATACAAGCTCGGAGCATGTCTTCTGAAATCTGAATGGTACATTCTGACTGTCCATTTATCTGAGGATGGAATGTAGTACTAAACTTCAACGTTATACCCATAGTGTTTTATAATCCTTCCCAAAACTTTGAGATAAAGCGTAGGTCTCTGTCGGACACAATGCTTTCAGGTACACCATGTAATCTGACAATATTATCCACATATAGCATAGCTAACCTCTCTAAGGTATACTGAGGTCGTATAGCTATGAAACGAGCTGTCTTGGTCAAATGATCCATAATCACCCAAACTGAGTCAACTACTCAGGAAGTCAATGGTAAGCCGGTGACAAAGTCCAAAGTGATGCAGTCTCATTTTCATGTCGGTTCTGACAGTGGCTGCAATAATCCTATAGGTCTTTGCCTTTCAGCCTTTACCTATTAATAATTTAAGCATTGAGACACAAATTTAGCTATATCCGCTTTCATTCCTCTCCACCAATATAGTTTCTTAAGATCATGATACATCTTTGTACTTCCAAGATGTACCAAATAAGCGATGGTGTGAGCTTCCTTCCTTAGTCTGTGTCTAATATCGAAGTCTTCATTTTTAGGAACACATACCCTTCCTTTGTATCTTAGTACCTTTTCAACGTCCAAGGTGAACTCAGGAGTAGTCCTACCTTTTTCGAGGTCTTCTTGCACCGTTCTCAGATAAGGGTCTGATTTAACAACTGCTTTTACTTCGTCTAATAGATCAGGTACAATCTTCAATGTAGCAAACATGTTTGATAATAGATGAATAAACCCTTGGTCAGTTGATTCATCTGGAATATCAATCATGAACTACTCTTTACCGTAATTAAATACTCTCCCTGTGACACACACTACAACATTTGTACTAGCTTCTTTTTGGGATTTTGTCATTGCTTTTGTCACACCCCAATTCTGCATTATTTAGAATGGTGTGATGAACCGCTAATAAACCAACGGTTCAACCAGGATCTCAAATAGGCTGTGTCCGTTTGCTAAAACCATATGCATCCACAACAAAGATCAGAATAAATACACAATACATAAGTCTTTAATATTAAATGAACTGAGAGTCTAAAGATGATATCATAAATAAATTATCCAATTATCTTCAAAAGAACTAAGATATAAATTAAAATAATTTAATCAATTACATCGTCTTAAACAAAATCTAATCGAAAACACAAGAGTTGCACTCGCATGATGAATCATGCAACTCCATCATAACGTCTGCATCCATCGCCACCGCATGTCCATACATCTGAGCATTTATATAATCTTCTACGGTGGTACCTGCATCATCAACTAAAAATATTCGACGTCAAAAGGGTGAGCACACATCACGGCTTAGTGAGCAAACAAAATAATGCAACAAACATATACATGCATTCAATTCATATCTTTGGTCTGATTCATAAGTTTACAATGTGCAATAGAAAGGATAGGTGGCTGTCGCACCTCTATACATGAATATGTGGAACCACCCAATGGATCAAACACCATTTTTGCCCCTACATGCACCCACCATGGAATAGAGATAGAGCTAAAGTGCTTAGGACCGCACCGCATCACACTTCCCCTGATGCTCTACCCATACCAACACGTAAGCCCCTGTTGGCGAGGGTTTGCAAACTGGGCTCGCAACTAACCAATCCTAATGTCAAACAGTGTATCCAAGGCCTCACCCCAGCATCCCTCAATACTTTCATAGAGATAGAGCTAAGGTCCCTCGACAGAGTCAGAGACTACACGGTCCGAGACCACCTCCCCTGATGCCCTACGATGTAATAGTTTCGCTAAGGTAATGGCGATACGACGATGTTAGTGGACAAGACTTGAGTTGAGATAGAGCTAGAGTCTAGTGACCAGGATAAACCACAGTGTCACGTCTTTCCCATGATGCCCCACTCGCATCAAATACACTAACCACACACATACAATCACATGCCTATTCCTAGCATCATCATCAACATCATATTATAAATAAATAGAAATTAAATATGCATGAACAATAATAACAAGAATATTGGATGACATGTGATATGCACATTACAATCATACAAGCATAGAATCATTCATGGTATTGGACTCAAAAACAGTTTATTATTAGCCAATTAGTTTGGGTCTTGTTCCCTCACCTTTGATTGAGCGTAAATCCTCGTTCAAGCTTTATGAATCACTTTTAAATCACTAGAAAGACCTAACAAGTTGATAGATTTTAATTAGAATTAATTCCAATAGATTTAGACTAACAGAACCTGTAGGGTCGCAGGTAGGGTAGCACCTAGGAGCGCTGCACCCCAGGGGTCCGAGGGCGGATCATTCGGCCCCGGTGACCACACCCCCCCGGGGGGGGCATGTGGTCTCGTAGGGTCGGATATCATTCGACCCTATGTGCGACCACACGTATTCTGAGTCGACCTTTCATTCTAAATTCCATCACTTCATGTTTGGATCCTTTGGCTTACTTTCATGGTCCATTCTATGATTGTTCTATGACTCAAAACTACAAGTTATACACTATTCATTGTCCATAACAACTTCCTCCATGGAATCTCTTGGAAGTTGTCCATGGATGGATGATTTAGGTTTCTCCTAATCCTATGTTCTTCATAACTATTCTAGTATCTCTTATTCAGGTAGGGAATTAGGTTCATACCTTTATTAAGAGGTTTCTCTGAACTTCCTCCTCTTCCTTAGTCTTTTCTTCAAGATTCCTTCTCTTCTTCTCTTCCTTCTCTTTCTCTTTCTCTCACTTTCAATTAGGGTTCTACAGGAGTGAAAGAGGCTAAGGGACGTCCTATTTATTGAGGAAAACCCTCCATAATAAGTTCCAATGAGTTTAGGGAAGATTCCCTTTGAATTAGAAAAGTTTTCTAATTTCTGGTTTCTGTCTGTCATCGTAGGGTCGGACGTAGGGTCGCAGAATCCATCAACCCTACACCTTCTTAGTCATGTGACCTTAAGATTAGAAAATCATGGGTTGGACTTCTGTTGAGGTGGAGTCGACCCTACCTATTTAGGCATGCGACCCTACCCTCACATTTGCTGTTTTTGGGTTAGACTTCATACCTGGTCTTGTGATTTCTTTACGCACTTGGTCCACTTGGCTCGACCATGATAGGTAGACCTAGTACAAGGTAGTAAGACCGGTTAGTTTGATACGGGTCTTACAACTCCCCCCTCTTATTAAAAATTTTGTCTTTGAAATTTATACATACCTTCCGAGTAAAAAAAGTGAGGATATTACTTTCGCATAGCATTTTCTTCTTCCCATGTGATCTCTTCTATATCTCGGCTCCTCCAGGTGACCTTAACATAGTATATGTCACGGTTGCATAGACGTTGAACCTTTCGGCTAGTGATTTCAGTTGGTGCCACTTCGAATGTCAAATCATCAGTTAGATCTGGTGGATTTGCTATCAATACATGCGTTGGATCTCTGATGTACTTCTTTAATAATGAGATATGAAATACATCATGCACACTTGACATAGATGGTGGTAGTGCCAACTGATAAGCCACTTTTCCATGTTTGGCTAAAATCTCATATGGCCCAACATATCTTAGACTTAGCTTCCCTTTCTGTCTGAATCGTTTTAAACCTCACATAGGTGATACTTTGAAGAATACTTTGTCACCTACGGCAAATTCAAGGTCTCGGCGTCGAGTATCTACATACTGTTTCTGACGATTCTGAGCTGTTCTAACTCTTTCCTTGGTAATGTTGACTACTCGACAAGTCTCTTCAACAAATTCTGGTCCAACGATGCTACGTTCTCCAACTTCATTCCAAAATAGAGGAGTTCGACACTTCCTTCCATACAGTGCTTCATAGGGTGACATCTGTATAGTAGCCTGGTAGCTGTTGTTATAGGCGAACTCGATCAATGGTAGTTTCTTATCCCATGATCCTTTAAAATCAATTACACAGGCTCGAAGCATGTCTTCTAAAATTTGAATGGTAAACTCCGACTATCCGTCTGTTCCTACTGTATGTCTGTCTGAGGATGGAATGCAGTACTGAACTTCAACGTTGTACCCATAGCCTTTTGCAATCCTTTCCAAAACATTGAAGTAAAGCGTAGGTCTCTATCGGACACAATGCTTTCAGGTACATCATGTAATCTGACAATGTTATCTACATATAGCTTGGCTAACCTCTCCAGGGTATACTATGGTCGTATAGCTATAAAGCTAGCTATCTTAGTCAGACGATCTACAATCACCCAGGCCGCATCAACTACTCGAGGAGTCAATGGTAACCTGGTGACGAAATCCATAGTGATGCAGTCCCATTTCCATGCTGGTTCTGGTAACGGCTGCAACAATCTTGTAGGTTTTTGCCATTCAGCCTTTATCCTCTGACAATTTAGGCATTGAGACACAAATTTTGCTACATCTACTTTCATTCTTCTCCACCAATATAATTTATTCAAATCGTGATACATCTTTGTACTTCTAGGATGTACCGAATAGGCGGTGGTGTGAGCTTCCTTCATTAATCAGTGTCTAATATCCAAATTTTCTATTTCAGGAACACATACTCTTCCTTTGTACTTCAGTACCTTTTCATTGTCCAAGGTGAACTCAGGAATTGTCCTACCTTTTTCGATGTCTTCTTGTACTATTCTCAGATAAGGGTCTGATTTAATAGCTGCTTTCACTTCATCAATTATATCAGGTACAATCTTCAATGTTGCGAACATATTTGAAAACCGATGAATAAACCCTTGGTTGGTTGATCCACCCGGTGCATCTATCACGAACTGTTCATTACCATAATTGAATACTTTTCCTGTAGCACACATTGCTACAGTCGTGTTAACTTCTCCTTGAGATTTTATCATCGCTTTTCTGCTTAGCGCATTAGCAACTA